>BFEA01000280.1:1436356-1450193 GCA_003427395.1 Chara braunii | reverse complement strand
CCCCCTCCCACACCCAGAACACAGAATGTCGAGCTCCAACGCCAGCTCACCCTGGCCCATGATCACATCCGCCTACTCCAAGGAGGTCAACCCCTACCTCCCCACCTCGCGACACAGTGTGCTGCCCCTTTCATCTATCGACAGCATCAGACACAGGCCATTGCGATGCATTTCTCACTCCCACCACCAGCCACCACGATGTGTCAAGGACCTTTACCCCGGCTCCCTGCCCTTTCTAGTGGTTCTGTTGGTGCCACTACTTCCTCGGTCCTCTTGTCACAATCGGCTCTCCCTCTCCCTACCCATTACCAGCCACCAACGTATGTTCCACAGTTTCGACGGGATCACCTCCTACAGTTTGACGGCAGGTTCCGAGCTCCAAGGATGGATCACTACTGCTGAGGAGCAGCTTCGCTATCATGGTGTTGCTATGGAACTGTGGCCCGTCGAGATGTCCTCTCGCTTCACAGGTCGTGCGGCCTCCACCTGGCGCAGCTTCCTCGCCCTTCGCTCACAGCGCGGCGTACATAAGGGCATGTCTTATCCCGAGTTTCGCGACTTCCTTCAGCAATACTTTTCTCGCCCTGCGCCCACCCGCGACCCGATTATTCGTGTGACTGAGATCAGATGGCTTGGTGGCGAAAATGCCTTAGAGTCATACATCACGGCATTCCACCGTGTACGTGCTCAGATTCCTATCACAGCCATATCTGAGGACGCCATGATCCAGCGATTCCAGGCAGGCCTACCCCAGCCATTCCAGCTGCAGATGCTGGCGTATTCGATCTCCACCTTGCCTGAGGCTTTCAACATTGCTCGGGCAATTCATCTCACTTATGCACCACTAATTGGCCCCGCGTCTCAGCCCGCCGTTGCCCACTCTGCCACTAGTGCAGCCTCTCGCCCCTCCCAGCCTCGACAATCCTCCACATACCGTCGTGGCCCCCGTAGAGGCTCTGGACGATCCCTCTCTCGTCGCTTGCATGCACTGCTTCGTGACCCATCGAGCATTGATGATGGCACTGCCTCAGATGATTCTGCGAGTGACCCAGATCAGGGACCCGACCCTCAGTCCCCCACGGAGGACGATGCCTCTCCCCATGACGACCGTCTTCTCCGGGCCCTTTCCGCCCTCTTCCGACATCAGCCCTCATCCTCCAGGACTCGCTCTTCCGCCACGCAGCGACCCCTCCCATCGGGCTATGCCTTCCCCTGCTCTCGATTGATGATCGCGGAGAGTGAGGACTTCCGGGCACGAGGTATATGTACCCACTGTCGCCTACCTGGTCACACTTCGTCCACCTACCCCTACGCCGACGCCCTCCAGAGTCACTTTGCACAACATGCTCGCCCTCAGGCTGTTCCCCTCGTCTCGACCTCCAGCGCCGCAGCCACCTAGCGGCGATCTCGCGCCCTGCTGATCCTCCCACAGTAGCAGGCATACCTGCCCGTGATTCTACCTTCGCTCCGCTTGCTACTCTTTCTGAGGACTTGGACTTGACGTCATCATTGGTCGCTTCTAGCGTCACTGACCCACTCTCCAGTGCCTCCACTTCTTCACCTAGTGTCCCTTATGATCCTCCTCCTCCTCGTCCTCCTACCAGGCGTGCTCTTCGCACGGCCCGCTGCAGTGCTTCCCTTATTGCAGCCGAGGATATCATTGACTTCCTGGACCTTGAGTGTGTTAAGGTCCACCAGGAACGTCTCCGCCTTAAAGAGCGTTCCCTATCCACGATGTTTAAGCGCCTACACAGTCCCCATCGCACCTTACCGATTATTCCAGTGCGCCTCGGGACCTCTACTAGAGTGTATCGCGCACTTTGGGACTCTGGCTCTACTGGCGACTTCATTCATCCTCGTGTAGTTAAGGAGGCATCTCTCTATACATTCGCCTACCCTTCCACTGTTACTGTCACGCTTGGCGACAATCAGACCACATCATTCGTCGATTCAGTGGTGCCTGATCTTCCATTCTCCTTCCCCTTGCGGATGCCCCACAGCCTTCGCAAGGCCCCTCGGTTCCATGACCAGTGGACCTTCGACGTCATGGAAACCCTATATGATCTTGTTCTCGGCACTGCCTACTCCCATCAGTTCGCCCATGCTGGCCGCGATTAGATCCACAACGACCTCGTCCTCGACACCAAGGATGGGAAGCAATACCGTATTCCGTTGTTGGGCAAATCGGATTCTACATCCCCCTCTCCTGTCAATGTTGCCATCTTGACACCAACTCAGTTCCATCACATCCTTCGTCAGCCTGATGCCGAACTCTAAATTGTCAACATCACGGATCTCCTTGTTTGTAAGTCTATGCATCAGGACGCTGAGTTGGTCAAGCTCGACCCACCACTCCCTGAGCCCCCCGACCCTCCTGATCCTTCAGCCCCCTCAACCCCCTTCCCCCCTGCTACCTCATCTCACCTTCTTGCATCCTGCTCCACGGAGGCGCCATCAGTACCTATTCCCATACCGACTCCTTCCACCCCTGCTTCAGACGCCGCTGCAGTCGAGGAGTTTGACAACCTCCTATCGACTTTGCAGCCTAGAATTGCGGCCCTCCTTCGCGAGTATCGTGATGTTTTTCCTCCAACTGTCTCTTATAGCAGCATTCCTCCTATGCGCGATATCGAGCATCACATCCGGCTCGAACCTAACTACCGTATTCAGCATCGCGCCCCATATCGCCTCTTGGTCCCCGAAGTCCAGGAACTTAAACGCCAAATTGACGAGCTGCTTCGTCAGGGCTTCATTAAACCGAGTACGTCCCCATGGAGTGCACCTGTCCTCCTCGATCGCAAGAAGGATGGCACTCTCCGCCTCTGCCTCGATTATTGCGGTCTCAACGAGTATACGGTCAGAAACAGTTACCCTATGCCCCGTGCGAATGATCTGTTCGACCGCCTCTCCGGCCACCACTTTTTCACGAAGATCGATCTTCGTAGCGGATATCACCAGATCCGCGTAGCCGAGGAGGACCAGCCTAAGACCGCTTTCCGTTCTCGTTTTGGGCACTACGAGTTTGCCGTCATGCCTTTCGGTATCCGTAATGCCCCTGCCACCTTCCAGACGGCTATGAACACGATGTTCCAAGACCTTCTTGAAGACTCGGTTCTAGTCTACATCGACGATATCCTGGTCTACAGCCGTACCTT
The DNA here is from genome assembly GCA_003427395.1 of Chara braunii. Classification (NCBI taxonomy): domain Eukaryota; kingdom Viridiplantae; phylum Streptophyta; class Charophyceae; order Charales; family Characeae; genus Chara; species Chara braunii. Next base: position 1,447,038 of record BFEA01000280.1, on the reverse strand, counting down.
AGAGGAGCATCTGACCCACCTTCGCACTGTCCTCCAGCGATTACGCGACCATGGGTTTTATGCGAAGCTCTCCAAATGCCACTTTGCTCAACCCAAAGTCGACTTCCTTGGGCATCAGGTCTCCGAGCACGAACTCCACATGGACGACTCGAAGATTCAGGTCATTGTCGGCTGGCCCACTCCTACCTCTCTTCCTGCGCTGAGTAGTTTCCTTGGGTTGACCAACTACTATGGTCATTTTCTTAAAAACTACGCGCAGTATTCTTCCCAGCTTACCCCTCTAACCCGCGGACGTCTACCTTTTCATTGGACCTTGGCTCATGAGGATGCTTTCCGCTCTCTCAAGCGGCTTGTCACGTCAGCTCCTGTCTTACACTTACCCGACTACTCGCGTCCATTCATCGTCACCACCGACGCATCTGACTTCGCTATTGGAGCTGTTCTCTCCCAAATCTATCCAACCCCCTCTACTTCTTCCGATTCCACAGAGTCTCGCCTTCCTCGCATTCCTCGCTTCCCTCCTCCACCTCCAACGACTGCAACTCATCTTGCACCCATCGAGCCCACCCCCCCAGGGGCCCCACCCCCTTATATTCCTGACATCGCTAATGACGGTACATTCGAGTCTCTCGATGGAGAGTGTCCGGTTGCTTATCTATCTCGACAGCTACTTCCCGCTGAGCGTAACTACATTGTTGATGAGCGTGAGGTCCTTGCGCTGGTCTACGCTGTTAAGAAGTGGCGTCATCATTTGCACGGTCATACCTTCACCATTTTAACGGACAACTTTGTCCTTGCCGCCTTCCAGACGAAGCCTAAGCTCACTTCTCGTCAGGCTCGTTGGTGGCGTGACCTCTCGGAGTTCGACTTCACCATCAAGAAGATTTCCGGCGAAAGCAATCGTGTTGCAGATGCCTTATCCCGCCGCCCCGACCTTCACTGCGAGGATCGTCAGTTGTCTGCTTTCTCAACTCCCACCATCCACCCCGCCTTTCTGGATGAGTATCGCCGCGCATACACCCAGTGCCCTGAGTTTCAGTCCATCTACGATGACCTACAGGCTGGCAAGTATGTCCCTAACTTCCAGCTTGATCCCTCTGGACTCCTATATTGGCTTGGTCACCAAGGTACTCGTACTCCCCGCCTATGCGTGCCCTCTACTGGCCAGCTCCGTGTTCGGGCCGTCGCTGAGTGTCATGACCAGCGCGCCGCCGGTCATCTCAGTGTCTTCAAGACACTTGACCGCCTCTACCGCCATTACTACTGGGAGCACCGCCGTCCTTTCACTAAGGAGTACGTACGCACCTGCAGGATCTGCCAGGAGGCCAACATTCCCAACCACCCCCCCTATGGTCTTCTTCAGCCCTTACCCATTCCTACTCAGCGTTGGACTTCTGTCTCCATGGACTTCATTGGTCCTCTTCGTCCCCCTACCCCACGAGGCCATGACGCCATCTTCGTCGTTGTCTGTCGGTTGACTAAGCATGCTCACTTCCTCCCATGCAAGCATGCTAGTTCAGCCAAAGACATCGCCTCCCTTTACTTCAACCGTATTGTCATCCATCACGGTCTTCCCACCAGCATTGTCTCTGATCGCGATCCCCGCTTTACTTGTCATTTCTGGCGTGGACTTCATGAGATCTATGGCTCTGAGCTCCGCCTCTCCTCCTCCTATCACCCCCAGTCAGATGGACAGACCGAGGCCACCAACAAAACTCTTGGGAGTATCCTCAAGAAGTTTGTTGAGAATGACTCTGATTGGGATCTGCATCTTGCTCACGCAGAGATTGCTTATAACTATGTTATTTCTCCTGCCACTGGCATATCTCCCTACTACTGTGACTTGGGATACCATCCCCGTGTCCCATCTGACCTTCTTCGTCCATCTCAGATCCATCCCGACACCAAATGCCCTGCCCTCGATGACTGGGTAAAGGAGATGGATGCGCTCCTTAGCAAGGCTCGCGAGAGCATTGCTAACTCCCAGACTCGCATGGCCACTCGCGCTAACCGCTCTCGCATCGACCATCCCTTCAAAGTTGGTGACGAGGTTCTTGTCGATGCACGTCAATTCCAGCCCGAAGCTGACACACTTCGGAAATTCAGACGTCGATACATGATTGGACCATGCACCATTCTTGCACCTGCCGGACCCAATCATGATTGTCCGGTAAGCTTCAAATTGAAGTTTTCCGATTCCATGTACCGCGCTAACTTACATGATGTGTTCCATGTATCTCTTTTGCGCCCCTTCAGACGGTCTCCCCCTGAGTTCCATGGTCGACCTTACCCTCGCCCCTCTCCTATCATCATTGAGGGTCACCAGGAGTTTGTCGTCTCTGATATTGCGTCCCGGCGTATGACGGATGGTGACCCTCCCCGCCTCGAGTATCTCGTTCGATGGAAGGGTTATCCTGACGAGGAGTCTACTTGGGAACCTCTTGAGCACCTGAAGCATGCTATGACTTTCGTGCGTGCTTACGATCGTGCTCATCCTTTCCCTTCATCATCCTCCCCCTCTACTTCTCATCCTTCTACTACTGACCCTTCTACCTCTGCGACCACTAACATTCCCCCTCCTCCATCGATGGGTCCTCCTGCTCCACCGGTACCCGCCTCAGGTCCTCCTCCCCCTGTGGATGTGGTTCCGCCTGTTATTGCAGTTCATTCCTCTCGCCCTCAGCGTACCCATCGACTTCCTTCTCGTTTTCGTGACTGATCTATATTCCCCTTACGCTCTCTATCTTTTACCATTCCTGGACACTTATGCAGCAGCTCCCGGTTTCGGCTTCTACATTCGGCTTCTACATTCGACTTTCGACCTCAGTGCGGTTTCTCAGTACCAGAGTACATGTCGCATTGCTCCGGACTTCTATTCGATTTTTGTAGTACTCCTACTTCATCCAGGCTACTTCAGTTCGACTTCAGCCTCGAGACTCATCAGTGGACTACTTCACTTTTTCGGCTACAGAGTTCCCATCATTCCTACCTATCTACCACCCTCGAGCTTACCCTTCAGTCGCATGATGACCCCTATTTTCCCTGTCTATGTGGGTGTGTCCGCTTGCCGCCCTTCTGCCTTACCTTATGCTGCGCGTCCTCCTCTAGAGTGTACGTTTTCCTTGCTCGCGGCTCCTGGCTACATGTCTATGCCGGCATAACCCTCTCTCCTTCCAAACTCACCTTATGTGTGCTCCCTTGTGTGAGTGTCCTTCCACCCTTTCAGCTGGCGGTACCCGTTTGATGGTTTCCATTGAGCCTGGTGTCGTGTTGTTACCCCCCCTCTGAGCTTAATGACCCCTTACCTGGTTGTGTGGGTGCCCCCTTGGAGTTTACTCTGAGAGCTGTACCTGCTGCCTTCCCACCCATTCCTATTTCTGCCATGCGACTGAGTCCCCTTTCTCTTTTCTTCAGGTATTGTGCATCGTGTACAGGGCACGTGAGACTGAGCCACATTGGTTTTCGACTTAGGACATCGGTTTAGTTATTCTTTGGCCTTTAGGGCCCTGGTGTTGATGTATATTCAGCCCCTTTGGCTGAGGAGACATTTTTCTCTTTCTTAGCCGACACAGGTCAGACATTTTTTTTTTTCTTGGCCGACTCAGGTCAGACATTTTTCTACTTTTTTGGTCGACACAGACCAGACATTATGGTATAGATTAGGCTTGAGGCTTAGTCTGCACTGCATCCCTTTTCATGCATGGAGCCTGCTCCACATTTAGGATTGGTATTTTTGCCGTTCCGTTTGGGTTTCCGCTATTTCAGCGGATAGTGTGTTTGATGTATCGCTTGATTCATTCACATGTCCGAGGATCGTGTAGCGGTACCCCTACGGCCCGGCAGTGAGGCCGGACCAGCTTCAGGCTGTCGGCCTGATCCTGGTTCGGTACCAGGTTTTCCCGTACCTGGACCTAGGCCGGTATATCACTTCGGCCTAGGCCCAGGGCGGGAGGTTCATTCATTTTGTTCATTCGTTCATTGAGCCGGACTGGACCTCCACTCAGTTGCTGCTTCATGTGTGTGTCCATCTCCTCTCTCTCTCTCTCCTCTCTCTCACCATCTCCGCACGTGCCCTCTGCACGCGCGTCACATCCACTTTCGGAAAAAAAAAGAAGTAAAAATGCACTTACCTTTGCCCCGAGAGCTGTTCGCAGCCAAGAATGGCTGCTTATATGGGGTTGCGTTTTGTTGTTTAGCGGCTGCGTTTTCATTTGGGGAATGTCGTCGACCTTTTCGGATGCAGAGAGACGGGCACGTTGTCCAGCTGCATTCAGAATGTTGTCGGGCGGAGAGTCGTGCAACGTCGTGCAACTAGGCCTTAAAAACAGGTGTAAGTGGGTATACAGGGCGTCGCGGTCACTGACAGGAGACGGACCGGTCGTTCCATGAGGTAACATGGCGGCGATCGCAGCAGAGGAGGTGTGGTCGCTGGAGACCGACCTGTCGTAGCGTCGTGTCCGGTATAGTAAAGTCGGGAAAGGGTTATCTGACCGTGCGTTAAATAGGGAGATCGACGGCCCGGATGTAATCCACACATTGATTCAGAATGTTGGGGTTGTTCATTGTTGCGAGGCCCCGGACACATGGGTCGAAAGATGGTCGTTTTTTTTTTTTTTTTTTTTTTTTTTTTATGTTACTTGTGAAGGTGGACAGGTGCGCAGCGCGTTTCAGGCTTTCTTGAATCTTACCTATGAAGGCGGACAGGTGCGCAGCGCGTTTCAGGCTTTCTTGATTCTGGTCTGCGCTGCGCTGAGGGGCAGCCGGCTGCACCTGGCTGCCATTGTGTGTCTTTCTGCGGGTAGATCCGGTTGCGTAGTGGAACTCGGAGTGACAGTTCGCAGCCAGGAATGACTGTGTTGTTGGCTGCGTTGTCGAGCGCATTGGTCCAGCACCGCACAGGGCAGCGCGGGACCCTCCCGGCCGCGTCACGCAGGAGTTGTTCTGTTCCTTCGTCGCGAGTATACATGGAGCTTCCCCAAGCCGCTCCGACCGAGTGCGCCAGCCATACCTCTCGCGAGCCCCTACGACAGGACAGGGCCTACGCGAGGCACGACTTACCTCCACCTTATGGGAGTTGTCACCTCCCTTCGGTGGGCGTATCCCCGCCGAGCTACCAGTCCACGGTACGAAAGCTGATCAGTTGCAATCGCCGAGGTGGACCAGCCGAGGGCGTTTCTCGTTCGCTGTAGCATAGGGGGTACGCACGGTAATACGCCTCTATCGGACCCGCACACGAACCGGCATCTCGGGGGGCTGAGGTCCCAAGCGCGACTCGTCGTCGGTCGACTAGGACGCATCCCACACACCACGCGTACACCACTATAAAGAACATAAAAATAAAAACACACGCACACATACACATACACAAAACGACACAGAACAAACAACGCGACAACACTCATAGTCCCTTAGTAGCTATCTCATAACTTTCCGATGCGGAAGTCGGATAGGCGTCGCGCGCGAGACTTAGTATAAAACTGCGCGGACGCAGGGCTAAATCATGTTGACTCGCAATGCAAGCGTACGCAAGCGGGCAATGATGGCGTACTATGTAGTACCCATACTCATGCGGTCCTCGTTAATCTCGAGGGTCACACTCGACGTTCAAGTGTCGGCTAACACGCGCCTTGAGGGATTGATCTCTCGACGCTTGACAACCACCAAGTGCGGTTGAAAACCACACCCTCTTCTGCACCCCGCGGAGAGTCGATGGTACACAGGTTCATACCTATGGTGGCAATCGTCTCTTATTGCCCTGGATACCAGCTCTCTCATCCAAGGTCTGGAACGAAGTCAAGGGGTTTGACTTTGACGGCTGCCATGGACAACAACGTCCAACTAAAAAAATTAATAAGCAAAAATCAATCAATAAATAAGCAGACACCCAATACTCATATATCAAATCAAGACTTAAGATAAAATAAAAGAAGAGGAAACATAAACCCATCAGGTATGAAGATTGTGCGTGACATGGTTGTCATTCTCACGGCCTCCAAAGTATAACCCATATACCAAGCTTCAAAACACTAACCAACACAACACACACAATAGCCGCATTGTCATACACCAATGTGGTCAACTTTACTGTTCCCTATAACTCACACCACGCCTTACACATTTAAGCCCCAGTCATAGTTCAACTTTTCATAAATCTCATAAGTCCTTTGTAATGGTCATTAAAAGAAGTCTGGTTAAAACCTTAAAAAAAAACATATCAAATCACCGGGCTAAGGCAGTCAAGCTGAGGTACAGGTGTAAGCAAAGTTGCGTCGTGAGCCGACAAGTCGGCGATCAAACAACCGACCTGTTATTAGTGATAACAGAAAATGATCCTCGTAGGATCAAGCAGAAGCTAGTTCAAATCCTGAATCGAACGTCCAAAGAAAACCTGTATCATACGACAGGTCAATGTCAAAGCTAAATCGTCAATGTATGGAGATCAAACCCCCATGACACGTTCTCACTCAGGACTCTCCCGACAACCAACCCTAGGTTTACCTCTAAGTCAGTGTCCAAAGAAAGGTTGACCTATGACAAAATCTCCCTCATACAGAGTGGATCGCCAGAGTCGTCACTTGTCAAAATATAATTTATTTCCTCTAAACTAGGAAAATTTCAGCAGCGCTTCCCGTAGGAAAAGTGTATTTCCAGAATTTATATCAGCCTAAATATGAAAACAAAAATAATCTTCAACCCTTTCAAAGTCAAATTTTGTCTAACTCCCTGAATTAGCAAAAATTTGGGCAGCACTTCCTTTAGAAAAGGAGACTTCCCAGATTTTTACTAAGCCAAATATGTAAAAATTAGACAAGTTGAACTTTTGAAAAGTCTGAGTTTTGACTAACTCCTTGGATTTGTAGAAATTTCGGCAGCGCTTCCCGTAGAGAAAGTAGCTTATCAAAATTTATACAATGTCAAGTTTATAATCTAAAATGATTTTGACTTTTCAAGGTCTAATTTTATCTGATTTCCTGAATTAGCAAAAAATTGGGCAGCACTTCCTGTAGAAAATGAGACTTCCAGATTTTTACTAAGCCAAAAAACTTTGAAAAAACAAAATCTGACTAACTCCTTGGTTTTGTAGAAATTTCGACAGAGCTTCCCATAGAGGAAGTGGCTTACCAAGATTTATACAAGATCAAGTATAAATAAAAGATCTCAGAAAATGCAGAAATTGACCTAAGTAAAAAATGCAGGAATTGAAACTAACTCCTATGGCTCTAGCACGTGGCGAGCAACTAAAGCAACTACCTGTCAAACTAAAAGTCAGACTAAGTAGTAGCCTCACTCAGTCATATGCAGGCCAAACCACAAAGGTTAGTACTCTCACCATCCCAAAGTCAACTTATCAAACAATAGTTCGTAGTCTTTCAATGCTTTATCCCTTTATACCCAGCTTACATAGGGCATAAAGCCAGGCCACCCAAACTTATGGGACATGCGTAACCCAACCATTGAGTATACATAGAACAAAGGGCACAACAACTTTTCTCTTCTTTGGGCATATGACTAGGTCACCCTAGTCGCCCTGAACTGTTTAAGTATCCCAACTTTATATAATTGTTTGCACTTAGTCTTTTGAGGTAGCATATAATTGAACCGATCATCTTCAGCTCAAGATTCAGTCTGCCCCTTCGTACCACAAATTTATTCTTAATTAGTACTCTCTTTGGTTGGTGATAAGCTATAGTCAGACCACCCAAACTTATGGGTCCCTGTCTGACAAACCTGTTCATAGATAAAATAATAATAAGGTATAGCCAAATTATAATCTTTGGGTTCCAGCATGTCCGAGACATTGGACTAAGATCACCCAAACTTATAGGACATGTCCGGTCCTCCGCCTGATTCATTCTTCTTAAAGCCAAAGCAGGAAGAGGTTGAGTCACCCAAACTTATGGAACATGCTCAGACCTCCTCATTCAGAAACTAAAAAAAAACTGACAAAAACCCAAAGTAAACAAGGAAACCAAGCCACCTGAACTTACAGAATGTGCTTGGCTCCTGAAAAAGTCAAATCACAGTTAACCCTCACAAGTCAGAGCAACCAGACCACCTAAACTTATAGAATGGTCTGACTCTCCATGCAATTTCACAACAATGGGTCTCCCCAAACTTATGGGGACTTCCCAGCCTCCAGAGCAATCAAAAATAAACACAGCACTGGGTTTCCCCAAACTTATGGGGACATGTGATGAGATTTGAGAAGAGAATATGCATAGCGTTTTGACTCGAGGCCGCTGTAAACTTTTAATCGATCGAGGCATGGTGGACCTTGTGTTACTTTTGGATATTTGGATATGTCTTGTATTGCTCCGATTTGAGGGGAGAGATTACACCCTGATTAGGGCTGTTTCCTTAGCCCTGGCCAAGAAGGCCACAATTTTTGTGTGATACTGGTGTCATTTTGAGTTGAGATTGTTCCAACTCTAAGTGTACATATGTAATTCAAGATCATGATTGTTCGCTTTTGAGTTGGGATATTACACCCCTGAGTGTATATTGAGTTGAGATTTTACCTGAGACTACTTTTATATATGACGATCACAATCACCCTCACATGTGTGGTTTTATCCTGATGTATGATGACTTTGTGTGAGAACGCCCGCACCATGCACGATGATACTATAAAAACTGATCTTTCTCTAATCCGCATCGCTCCGTAAAAATTACTAACCCCGCCGCCTGATCGCGGAACCAACACACGTTTGAAAATTAATGTGTGCACCAAAGCGCACGCCAACACACTCTCTAACTTCAGCATATGTGTGCTCCGCACTCCGGCTTCTGAGAGCCAATCTCGAGCCACACCAACAATAATCGTGCCACTACCTCAATCATCATCACTGATGCGGCTCATGCGAACTGCAAAAACGTGGTCAAATACCTTTGTAAGGGTATTTGGTCCCACATCGCCAAATTTACTAAAAAGGCCCAAAACAACTATGTGCCTGCAGAATCCCCTCTGGTGGCTGGAGGGAGACAACAAAGCTATGTTCGCACGGGTCCCTTGTATAAGCCTTAGGAGCAGTGGTAGGTAGGTAGTGAGGGTGAATTGAAAGAATTTGAAAGATGTTGTTTTGTTGATCTTCCCAATCTGGCATATCACACACAGGTGCCGTTTGCGATTGTTAATGGTAGAGTCTGCAGGTCACATCTCATAGATCATGGGTTCGAGTCTGGCTTGGGACTTTGGGGGCTTCTTGTCCAGCTTGGCCCGCCATCTCTTCAACGAACACATGGTTCCCTCTACATAGTATTGGACATATCTGGCCTTCGGGCACATACATCTCGCTATACAGTTACACAGAGCACACATAGTCTTCGGGCAGATACAAACATGGCTCGTGAATATATACACAACCTACGGGCTCATGCAAACATACATATTCTCTGGGCACACATATGCACACAAGTATGGTACCGGGCTTGGGGAGGTATATCAGGTACATGACGGGGTCTACCAACACATGGCTTAGCTCTAGAGTAGGCTAGGGATATAAGTCGCTCCGGCTAGTCTGAGTACGGCCTAGTTTCGGGTAAGTTAGGGGAAGGACGGTAGGATGTGTCCGTGGGTGCCGGCTTGCCTTGCTTAGGTACTCCTGCTGGGTAGACTCTCCGAATTGGGCCTGTAGAAGATTGCAAGAACCTGGTGACCGAAGTTCCCGTACGGCAAGGTTCGACCGCTTCCGCTTTTACCAGGGCTGGGGGGTTGGCCCAGCCTTGGTGCTTGTCACTGCTGTCTGGTCCAAGCTGCCCTCGATACTGGTAGGGTGATGGTCCTGAGTGCTGGTCACACTGAGGTAGGATAGTAGAGACAGGGGGTGCGCTGGGAGTATTAACGTGGGGATGGGTAGGGTAGGTGGCCTATCCTGTCAGGACAACCATTGGCTGCCGCTGCCAGCAATCGCCGCGGGTCTGGTCCTTGGCCTCTACAACACCCTGGGCTTTTTAATGACTAAAAAAAAAAAAAAAAGGAGAGAGAAAAGAATATAGCATAGTTTTTGAAAAAAAGAAAAAGAGTCTCACAAAACTCGGTCTGGGGCAGAAATTGGCATCGGGAAAAAGAGGTTTGGAAGTACTGGTGGTTTAACTGCTCAAACCACTGGGCCACTTTACCTGTTCGTGCAGGCCCTCGCTAAAAGCCTGCCCTGCTAGTGGCATACATCAGGAGGTACCTTGTTGTGCAGGTATATACTGTATGTCAGGAGGTACCTTGTTGTGCAGGTATATACTGTATGCAACCATGTGTGTTCAGCCATTCACCTTATACTCTAGAGCTTGATTCCCGCTGCTGCTGCCATGTATCCATATCTCCCTCCTCTCAACCTACCCACCTCCGCTCTGGGAAAGGGGTATACCCCTGTATCCGAAGACAAACACTGCAGTAGGTACTTTGGGAAGTCTCCCGCTACTCAAGCTTGACACAGGGCTGCTATGGTAATTATTGTTTTCCAACTCTTGTATTCTCTATCCTTGCTGGGGACAAGTAACCGGACTGGTGCCCCTCAGATTATAAAGGGGATTGAGTCAGACGAATAAGAAGAGCAAGAAGAAGAAGAAGACAGACGCTGACAGCACCCAAAAGGTATCTGTGCATGGCATACCTCCGCCACCCTATTTCCGTATCCTCTGCTTGCTTTCTGTAAACTCTCTGTGGCCTACACTCCTTTGCCCTCCCC
>BFEA01000280.1:1421867-1435974 GCA_003427395.1 Chara braunii | reverse complement strand
CATGCTGCAGTGCTTAGTGTGTGGTGCTCTAGTGTGATGCCTCTCAGCTGGATGCCAGCCTATGTTTGTGATGTGTCTGTGAGATTGCAGTTGGAGATTCAAATGGCTAGGCGCAAGTTCTATACAGGGACATGCACTTGTCCAGGTGCACTCTAACAGACATTAATCCACTGAAATACAGAGGCACACATGTGGGTCACACTGATATCTGTTTGGCACACGGAGGTAGATCACACCGGTATCTGTTGGCACTTGAGGGAAATTGAGGCTGATTGTAGCTCAGTGGTTAGAGCACCAGTTGGAAATGCGCATTGTGGTATGAGGTTGCGGGTTCAAATCCGCAGCCTTGCGCATGGACACCGGCAGGGTGTTAGGTTGACGCACGGCTGGACACCTTCCCCTTTGGGATGACGCAGGTTAGCTATTACAGACACTTCTTGCGCACCACCCAAGGGGTAGCTCACGGTTGTTGTATGTTGGGAACTTGGGACTGGGCAATGGTAGGGTATCCTGATGTTCTTGGTCTATGGGTGGTCACGCAACTGTCGGGTGGTTTGTACAGTCTGGTTTACTCGAGCCCAGCAGAGCACAGCTTCAGACTACTTCACAGTATATGTCAACAGGTTAGGTCATTTGCATGATTCACATGAGGTCCTGTGTTCGATACCAGATTATGACTTAGGGCTGGTCATCCTCCTAGTACGTAGTCAAGGATTGAGGCTGGCATAGCAGTTCCTTAGTACGGGATGTCGGGGGTGTATATTGCACTTTACCGCTGGGCCGGAACGGGCTCCAGGGACATACGAGGGAACGGAGGATTGTCTAGCTCTCACAGTTTATCATACAACACAGGTTTCTCCGGGGTCAATAGATACAGTCCATGATCCACGACTTAGGGTTGGTTATCCTCCTAGTACGTAGATTAAGGGTTGAGGCTCGCATAGCAGTTCCTTAGTACAGGATGTCGGGGGTGTCAGGAGATACTGCACCTTACTGCGGGGCCGGAACGGGCTCCAGGGATATACAAGGGAACAGAGGATCCCCAGCTCTCTCTATCAACGATTCTCCAGGGTCCATACACATAGTCCATGATACAGTCCATGATTCACGACTTAGGGTTGGCTATCCTCCTAGTACGTAGCTTAGGGCTCAAGGCTGGCATAGCGGTTCCTTAGTACAGGATGTCAGGGGTGTACACCTTACCGCGGGGCGGAACGGGCTCCAGGGATATACGATGGTACGGAGGATTCCCAGCTCTCTACCGTCACTATCAACGATTCTCCAGGGTCAATACACACAGTCCATGATGCAGTCCATGATTCATGACTTAGGGTTGGCTATCCTCCTAGTACGAAGCTTAGGGCTTGAGGCTGGCATAGCAGTTCCTTAGTACGGGACGTCGGGGGTGTCAGGAGATACTGCACCTTACCGCGGGGCCGGAACTGGCTCCAGGGATATACGATTGAACAGAGGATTCCCAGCTCTCTACAATCAACACAATAGAACACTGCAATACACAGCAATACACACATGACTCAGGGTTGGTTATCCTCCCAGTACGTAGCATAGGGTTGAGGCTGGCATAGCAGTTCCTTAGTATGGGATGTCGGGGGTGTTAGGAGATACTGCACCTTACCGCGGGGCCGGAACAGGCTCCAGGAATATATGAGGGAACGGAGGATCCCCAGCTCTCTGCCATCAAAACACAATAGTAGTAATACAACATAACACTGTGCACCCTCATGAAGACCTGTAGTAGTATGTTCATATCATACCTAGCTCCCGAAGTCCCCATGCAATCGGGCTTGCACGGTGTCTGCTTCAACCAGGGCTGAGCAGGGGGGTAGGTCTCTCTGCCTAGCCCGGGTGCCTGCAACCGCTGTCTGGTCAGGTCACCCTGCCAATATGGCAATGGGTGATGGTCCCGGGTGGTTAACACTAGGGTAGGACAGGGGGGGTTGGGGATGCGCCAGGGCAAAAAGGATAAGAGGAAGGGTGGGTGGGGTCTTCAGAGGGATTCAGCTGGACAACCAAGCGGCCGAGTACTGTGGATAACTGTCATTTGTCTACCTTCTTCCGCCGAATACAACGTACAGTCATTATAGCTGTATTTAGACTGAAAGATGCCTCAAATACAGCTATAATGACGTACGTTGTATTCGGGGGAAGAAGGTAGTATCCCACCTCTACAACAACCTGGTTTTTATGTAAAAAAAAAAAAAAAAAAAAAAAAAAAAAAAAAAAAAGGAAAAAAGAAAAAGTAATTACTGGTCAAAGACTTTTTTTTTTTTTTTGATAGATGGCTCCGGCAAAGACTGATTGGCTCACATGGAAGGATTTATGCCAATTTTATGGAGGGCAAAGGATGACATTCTGCTGAGCAGTACAGATTTTGATGCTGCTTAGATAGGATTCAAATGGTCATTTGCTTGAATGCTACGCAGGCATTGCTCATGGATGCTCTTACCACCTCTCCTAGTACTTTCGGTCCGGTTATTTTGTTAAAAAAAAATAAGAAAAAAAAAAATGCATTGCTGAATATAAAAAAATGCATTGCTCATAGATAACTTAGCCATTACAAAGGTTATAAGCAAATCCTGAAAAAGGAAGAATACAGACGACAGTCCTGCAATAGGCGAACGGCAGGGATCAGCAGGAAGGAGCCGACTTGCAGCCTGTGGGGCTGGGTCATATCTTCAAGGGTGATGTTGAAGTTACTGGCCTCTTTTTTTTTTTTTTTTTTTTTTTTTTTTACTGGCCTCAATCTTGCCTTGTGTAAATCAATTTTTTTAAAGATATCGTTTCCAGCAACATTGGTGGGGAAAAGGTAAGAGGACAAAAGGAGGAGGAAGGGGAGAATGATGATAAGGAGGAAGGGAATGGGGAGGAGAGGAAGAGAAAGAGGAGGCAGGAGCAGTTAGAAGCATTTGTAGTGGAAGCAGCAACAGGAGTAGTAGCAGGGCTACCTAGGGTGGGGAGAGTAGGTAGGGGGAAAAGAGGGAGAGGGGTAGGCACAAGCAAGGAGGAAGAGGAGGAAGACGAGGTAGTGCCAGAAATGTCTGCAAATGGCGGGCTGACAAACAGAAGATCCAATGACATGACAGCTAAAAGAAGTAACAAAAGAAAAATACATGACAGCCACACAACAGCCTGGTGTGACAGTTGGCGAATATGCGATGCATTCGGAATGACAAATAAGAACAACGAAAAGGAGAGAGAGAGAGAACAAAAACAAGGGAAGTGTGCAAGAGAAACAGCAAAATGCTGCTCTGACAAGGGAAATCCTTAGGGATCTATCAAGGCACTCACCCGAGGCGTGGGCTTTTATCCAAGTCCCCGGTTTGTAGCAGGGGCTCTCAGGGTGATGTTTTCGTGAAGAAAAAAAAAGCGCACTCACCCGAGGACTTTCCGGACTGTATGTCATCAATTTTCAGCAACCAAACCAAAGGGAGTCTCCCGGTTGCTGGCAATCACCTTCCCCTCCAATTCACATTTACTATATGTTTTGAATTGTTTTCTTTGCTTGCGGGGGGGAAATAATTGTAGCGACGCCCCCCGGAGTAGAAGGGGCACCTTTTGTTTGGGCTCAAAAAAATAAATAAATAAACAAATTTTGGCAACTGAAGTGGAGGTGTTAGTGGCAGTGAGGCCTTAGCATGGTATGTTGGGGTTAGGACCCGACTCCACTGGGCCTATGTTTGTGCTAAGTTAGCAGGAATCTGGCCATGGATGCGACTAGCTTCATGCTTTGTTAGCACAAACAGAGCACCTGTGGGGTCTGCCATTTATTTGTTATTTGCCCCTTCTCTGTTTCAGGCCCCGCAGATCCCGTGGGCCCAGCTACCGGTTGGGAGATTTCAGTTTCCTCTGCTCATCGCTTTGGACAATCTATCTGGGGAATGGTCAGAACCAGCCTTTTTGGGGTCGCTTTTCAGAAAACATAAGAAAAGCCCTTGTTCTTTCTTTTTCAAGCGAAGGGCCAAAGGCAGTGCACTCAGGTCAGCAAGACACAAAAATAGCCTCTCAGAACATATGCGGTACTCTTGGGGGGAGGCGCAGACCTTGTACCTGGACACCACCGTCGTCCCCCCAACACAACGCACCCTGATAACCAATGTATACAAGCTATCTTTCTAGTTCTGTGCAGCCAAAATGAGGATGCGTTGTGCTCGGTGAAGAGGGTGGAAAGCACATCATCAATGGGCTATATTTTTGTCTCGCCAGCCTAGGAGGCCATGTCCATGTAGGTTCCCCTCCTTCCTCCCCCCCCCCTTTCTTCCCCCTCCCTTTTTGAAAGTGGCAGACTGCAGGATAAGTGGTTGGGACTCGTGTAAGGTTTCAACTGAAATGGTGGTTTAGGAGGAAGCATTTGAACCCTAGCTAGCCTCGTGGGCCAAAGAATCACACCCCTAGTACCTACAGTTCAGGGCTGGAAAGGGCTCTGCCTTGAACTTTATTTGGGGCTGGGCTTGGTCAATTCCTGCCCTAAACACTGTTTGTGGGGGGTGGTGTGTGCGTGGAAGCCGTAGAGGTCTCCACGCCTGCGTTGTTACTTAGTTCATGTGCCGCGTAGTCATGCCTGTGAGCTTCTTTCTTTTTTCCCCCAAATGCCTCTGAACTTGCAGAGCTGTCACATACGGACATATGCCTGTTTGTTGCGGTTTATTTGTGATTGGGCAAACAACCCTGTGTCAGTCAGAGTGCGCATGGACTCCCAGGGCAGCCTGGTGCAGATTACACAGCGTCCTCTTCTCCGGGCATTTGAGCACCTCACGGAGAGGTCCCACCAGATGGTGCTGTGACGAACCACTTTCTGTGCCGCGCGACTGTCTGCGCGATGACAATGAGGGGTCCTGAGATGGGAAGATTGGGCAAATTGCAGGAGGGGGGATGGGCGGGTAAATTGCGTCAGTGACCTTACTTCTTTCTTTTTCTTCGCTTCGCACCTTCCCCTTCGGCGGTGTTGGGACAGGCCCGGGACAGACAGTTGAGTGTGCGCGCCCCGTTGGGCGCGATCAATAATGGTTGGCGATGGTTCGTTCTTGCTCGGCTGGGAGTAAAAGGGGGGAATGGAGATTTTTGGCGCGATGTTCGCGCGGGAGCTTTTCGGTGTTCCTTTTAAATTTTCCTAAGCAAGAGCCCCCGAGGGCTCTCGGAATTCTGATTTCTTTTTGCTTTTCTTCTGTTTTGCCGGAATTTTTCTGTTGCAGTTTTGAGTTCAGATAGGAATTTAGGACTTTTTGAAATTCTTGCCGAGCCGCGCTCCTTTCTTGCGCGTGTTCTTATGCGGCGGGAACGGAGTTCTGACTAAGAGGCGCCCTTAATCTTGCATAGAACTGTAATCGTTGGGCGGGCGCCATTGTAACTGTATCTTCTTTCTTGTTCCCTCGTCTTCTTCCCGCCCTTTGTACCTTCTTTTTGCTGCATCTGATTGGCCTGAGCGCTGCATGCCTGGATCGATGCGTGGAGAGTGGCTACGTCCCCCACGCCGCGATTTGGTCATGCCAAGCTTAGGCACTTCTTCTTTCTGCTCCTCTTTCCAATCCCTGCAATCTCGCATCTTCGTGCACGCATGCATGCTATAAATTTTGTTGGCGCAATTAGATACCTCTCTTAATTTTTTTGGAAGCTCGAGGTTAGTGCGATCAGTGAGGGTCGGCTAATGAGCGAAGTAAGAGGTGAGTTGACGTGGGAGTTGGGCGACCCGACGAGCTAGGTGCCAAGTGCGCGGGGTTGACGTGTAGGCCACGACGGACAGTGGCACACGGGCGAACCTGACGGGCGCATGCGGACTAAGCGGGGTGACAACTCCGTGAGTGGATGCGAGACGACGGACTGTCCGCATCGGAGGAAGAGAGAGAGAGATAAGGGAAACAGGCGAATGTGGGATTGCAATCTTCTTTGTCTTTTCTCAGTCCTTGTGTACAGACTTTTGGCTCTGGGCGAGACGCCCTTGTTTTGCATTTTTACATTTCTTTAGGCCTTGTGTGATGTGTTCACCCTCTTTCACTTTTGCATTCGCTTGATGAGATGGGTATGATCTTGTAATGCTGGGATAATTAATGTTTGCACGTAACTCTGAATCATCCAGCGCTCGCAGCGCCGTCCTATTCTCACTCAGATGATTGGTAGGCGAAAGGAATAAATATTGTTATGATGCTTTGATGTACGTCTGGGTGGTGATGAGATATTTCCCCTGATGGCTACACAACTGCTTTCTGCTCAAACAAGAGTTGTCTGAAAGGTCGTTGCGTGAACCCCCTTCTGCATAAGTGATTGACTGATGGATCGATCCGCGACGGACTAACCCCGCGAGCCCCCGTGTAAGTACGATCTGACGAATAGGGCTTACACGAGCACTCACGAGGTCGTCCCGCAACCCCGAACAGGCTTAGCCCGACAAATCTCGACAGGGCAAACGGGGATTGCTGAGTGTATTGCTTGGAGGAATTAGCTGCAAGAACTGAGCCAGTGTGGAGTACTCCTTGGCTGCTTGCGCAGATCAGGATCTAGTCTGCTAGCCCTCGCACACGCACGTGTCAGACAACGGCCGTTCGCGGACGCGCCATCTACACGTGCGCCCGCAAAAGCTAGCCTCGATCCCGCCCCGTAGGAAGATGTGTATGCAGGAATTCGGTTGAACGAGATATGGCGATAGACTCTCCCTTCTGGATCACTGATCGCGAAAGCCTGAGGAACCCAGAATATCGAGCATATTGGGAAAGGGAACAGATCCGACGGCAGCGAACCCGACAACAGTGCCACCTACGGAACTCGGGACATCTCGAGTACCCCTGCCGGACTGAAAACGAGCGACTGTGCAGGGGCGATTTTCAGCTGGCAATCAACGGAGACTCGCGGATTCCCGATTATCCCCACAACCGGAACCAGCAATACCTTCTAACCCCAGGCTTCGTTGCCATTACCACTAACTTCCCTCCCTACTATACTGTCCTCCCCTACCATTAGCTACTTGTGGTCCCCTGGGATTCCATAGCCCGCTTCTGGCCCCGTCCGCCGTGCTCAGAGTGTCGGCAGCCCGACGAGCGTCGGCAAGCGAGGGGCACGCAAAGAGCCTATCCCAGGACTAAGCGACGAGAGTCTGACTCGTCTCCATCAGACCCCAAGACGTGCGACGGTCCGCAGCGGTACGAGCACTCCCACAAAGACACCCGTAGCACCCCACCCCGGCTCAGGCAGCACAGTCGGTCATCGCCTCAACTCTGAGCAGAAGACACTTGCACTTCTATCCTTGAAACTCGTTACAGGATATCTCAGTTCCGACCTGGGACTCCACCCCAAATTCCCAAAAATCCTTCGCACACCCCTTTTCGCACTTCCGGGCTCCCATCCCACTCCGATCAGGAAGTCGCATTGGGCGTGAGGTTAGGGCGTCACAGTGTTGTGTTCACGTTGGCTCAATATCTGGAGGTCAGGGTGAGAGCGGCATGGGACCAATTGCATAAGCAAACCGGGGCGATCGCAGAGGACCCGGTTTTGACACCCCACGTAAAGCAACAGAGGATACACAAAGCTAGGGACCGGTTTACTGAAGTCTGGCTGGGTCCGAGAAAAGCAACGACAGAAGCTCAAGATGCCCAAATCCATTGGAAAAAATGACCAAATGAAGAACGGACATGGAGCTACAAACCAAGAGCCCACTTCTTTGTCCCCTACTCAATGTCTCCTCCCTCCTTTATCCTTCTTTCTACCTTCTTAAGCTGAATACAACATACCGTCATTATAGCTGTATTTGGGGTAGCTTTCAGTCTAAGTACAACAATAATGACCGTATGTTGTATTCGGGTGAAGAAGGAAGTTAATCCCCACTTTGCCTCCTCCTACCTACCCGCCTTCCTTGCTGTTGAGCCATGGTTCATTCCCCCATCACTGGTACTACTCTTCTTCAGCATAAGGGACACCAAAGGGACACAAAGGGAAGAGGGAGTGACTCTATATAGCTGCAGGATTGGCAGGCAGGAAACAGGCCACCCTCGAAAGAGGGGAACATCGACGATTTTGGAACGAAAGGGGCGGGGGAATGATAGGCAGATTCTTACACTGGAGGCAGGAGCGCGAGGGACTACACACGACAGACTGAATAGACTAACAAATGGGAGGGAGAAGGGTTGGGGAGGTGGGGAGATGGGAGGGAAAGGGAGGGGGATCTTCAGGAATGGAATGGTTCATCCAGTCGCCCGCCTTGCATACACAGTGATTCTGGCCCTATGACACTGCATCAGAAAGGGAATGTCAACAGAGGAAAGGAGACCACGGCCCAAAATAGACACCGGTGCCGCTTAGGTGGCATGAGATTAGACGGCGACCTCTCTTTGGCCATCCCCAACTCCTAGTCGACACAGGATCTTCCTTTTCCGTTATGCGCAAATCCAAGTGGCTGCAATGGGTCAAGAAGGGTATCTACACGGTGGGGGAACTGTGCGATGACAGCACAACCTAGCACCCGCAGGAAAAAATTCGAACTATACTGGGCCTATGTCCCAACCTGGAACAGGACCTGCAAGAGCTCCAGGAGGCAGAACCCCTAGCTTGGGTGATGACCCTACGAAAAGCTCCCTTCATTACAAAAGGGGATTGGGTGGTACACATTAATTCACTACATCTCCCCATGACTGTCTACAGGGTAGACCAAGTGCTCACCCCTACCTCCCTGCAACTGACAGCATACAGCCCAGACCTTCCGGAGTGAGATGGTTTGTGCTCCACACGAAAGAAGATATGGACGGTTTGTGCTCACATGAAAGAACATTTGGACAGTCTATGCCCGACGGTGTCGAGTGCATTGGTCCCGAAGGGGGACCCTCCCGGCCGCGTCACGCAGGATTTTGCATGACTTTTTCGCAAGGGAGTTTTCACCGCTCCGACCGAGTGCGCCAGCCGTACCTCTCGCGAACCCCTGCGACATGATAGAGGTAGCGTGAGGAACAACTTACCTCTGCCCAAGGGGTTGTCACCACCCTTGGACAGACGTATCCCCGTCGAGCTACCGAACCACGTGTAAACGTTGCTCGAGTTCATTTGCAGAGGTGGCCCAGCCGAGGATGTTTCTCATTCGCTGTAGCATAGGGGGTACGCGCGGCCGAACGCCTTAATCGGACCCGTATGTGAATCGATGATTTGGAGGCTGATCTCCCAAGCGCAACTCTGTGTCGGTCGACTAGGGCGGTCCATCTAACCACGCGATATAGTTCACAAAAATAAAAGCCAAGTTTCATTCATAAATCGCGCCTAGTCCCTTTTTCATATCCGACCCATAACCTTTTCACGACAAAAATAAGTGAGTGACATGCACGAGAGTCTAAATAATATTATGGCGACGTAGGCCTTTGTCATATCAACTAGCCATGCAGGAACACGGAAGCAGTCACAATTGTGGTGTAGTATGTAGTACTCATAATCATACGGCCCTCAATGATTTTAAGGGTCGTTTTCGACACTCAAATGTTGGTTGACACATGTCTTGAAGGGTTAATATCACAACACTAGACAATCGCAAGTGCGCTTGCGAGACCTACCCTCTTTAGTACACTGCGGAGAGGAGTGGTAGGCGGGCTTCACCCATTTGTGGCGGTCAAATGTCTT
Organism: Chara braunii; assembly: GCA_003427395.1. Lineage (NCBI taxonomy): Eukaryota > Viridiplantae > Streptophyta > Charophyceae > Charales > Characeae > Chara > Chara braunii. The sequence continues at coordinate 1,426,371 of BFEA01000280.1, read as the reverse complement.
TGACGTTGGCAACGGGGCCCTATCTTCGAAGACCTGGAAACAGGTCAAGGGGTTTGACTTTGACAGCCGCTACGGACCTCAACGTCGAACTGTAAAAATCAAAAAAATAGAAGTAAAAGAGAATCTTTATTTTCTCTCGATTCAAATTTGCTCAATCCTTATGCACGGTCAAGGTAGACCGCACGGATACACGAAGTATAAGTATAACGGGGTATAGGACTAGACCGCACGGATACACGAAGTATAAGTATAACGGGGTATAGGACACGAGGCAATCATGCTCAGAATCACAGCGTGACTCCCTTCAAAATATACACATGATTGCAGACCAAGTCAAATCTGGATTTCAACTCACAAAACATATTTGCAATCACACCAAAGATTCAACACCGACATACCACACACTACACGGGGTCAAATTCAACCACTCTCTGCGCTCACACTCTTTGTCTTATTCACACAAACCTCAACCTTTGTCCAACCTTCCAAAAAAAAACACTTAGTCCTTTTTAAATGACTTTCGGGTAAAAACCTAAGGAAACATTTCAATGCACAGGGGTTAAGGCCTTAGTTTGAATAGCGGGAACGAGTTAGAGTTTAGCCGGAAAGCGACCTGTTATCAAAAGATAACAGAAGACGATCCTTATAAGATCGGGCTGAAACTAGTCAAATATTGAATCAAAATTACCAAAAAGGACATGTTAGACAACACATGTTAGTTCCCAAAGTTAACTTTAAGTGCACGGAGAATAAACCCTAATATAACATCTCATTCCAACCTCTCACAAAACTATATGATATTAAAGATCATGAAAAATTTCAGCAACATCTCTCATGTACAGGGTGAATCGCTAAAGTTTTTCCTTCCAAATACAGTTCATCTTCTTGAAACTATAAAAATTTTAGCAGCATTCCCTCTAGAGAAAGTGTCTTTTCACAATTTACACTCAGCAAGATACGAGATTAGAAAACGATTTTTGACTTTATAAGATCAAATTTTGTCTAACACTCTGATTTAGTGAAATTTTGGGCAGTACTCCTTCTAGAAAGGTAGGTTTCTCAAATTTATACTAAGCCAGATATAAACTCAAAGACAGAATTTGAACTCTGCTAAGGCAAAATTCAATTAACTCTTTAAACTTGTAGAAATTTCGGTAGCACTCCCATGAGAGAAAGTGTGTTTCCAAAATTTGTATAATGCTAAATATAAATGCTAAAAATAGTTTTGACTTCACAAAGTCAAAATTTGTCCAACTCCGTGATTTAGTAAACATTTTGGTAGCACTTCCCTTAACAAAAAACTTAGTGTCTTTCCAAATTTTGTACAAGGTCAAAAAATATGAAAAGTAAACTCAACTCTGAAATGCAAAAATTGAACTAACTCCTATAACTCCTGCATAGGGCGAGCATTTAAAGTTACTACTCATCAAAAAACAACTTGAGCTAGACTCAAGGCTAGACTCAAAGTTAGACTCATAGTCAAGCAAACACATACAACAAAGGTAAATCTCTCACAAAAAATCTCAAGTTGTTTTTCCATAAGATAGTTTGTTGATCTTTCGAATGATTAATCATTTACTCATCTTACATATAGCATGACGCTAGACCATTTTGCTTAGAAACAATGTCCAACATGCCTTAGGTTATACATGAACAGGTTGCACAACTACTTCTCTTTTCTTTGGGCACGTGACTAGACCATTCAACTTAGAAACAATGCCGAATCGACCTGAACTGTTTAAATATCTAAATTTTAAATAAATTTATGACTTATCTTCTTATATGGGCAGAGGACTGAATCATTCAGCTTAGAAGACTGAATCATTCGGCTTAGAAATAATGTTAAGGTTGCCCAGTTTACTTCTAATTATAGTATTGACTTTTTTCTTCATTAGTGATATGGCTTAAGCTAGACCATTCTGCTTAGAAACAATGTTCATCTGCCTATTCACATGCAAAATACTAAATATAAATAGATATTTTCAATGTATACCTAGATTCCACTTTAGTGTGTGTGGATTCATGCTAAATCATTATGTTTAAAAACAATGTCTAACCTTCCACAAAAATCCTCCTTCAGAATACAACAAAAGACTGAATCATTCAGCTTAGAAACAATGTTTATCCTATCTCAAAATCGTACAAAAGCATGAAGTTGGACCATTCTGCTTACAAGCAACGCCCAATTTCAGTCAAAAACCCCAAAAGAAACATTTAGATCAAATCATTCTTCTTGGAAACAATACTCGGCCTCAGAAATTAGATAGGCAAAACCTCAGAACTAGTTAGAAATAACGAGCAACATTGGATTGTCTCGGTAAAATACATGCAATACCACCTTCCTCCCACCTTCCCCTAGTTCACCCCTTAGTCTGATTTCAGTCAAAATAAAATAAAACTGAATTTCATGGATGCATTCCTTTCACTTAATTTGATTAAGTTCATAAAAGCAATCAAGAATCATAAGGTTGCATGCATACGTATCAGACAAACATAGAGGGACATATCAATAAGGTTTTTGTGGACTCCCACATGAAAAATAAACTATTATCTGATGATTTTCTGCCTTCTGAACCTCGTCTAGGCTCTGGCAGAACTCCCGCAATCAATGGGGTAAACCTCCCACAAAGGCCTTGGTACGGACCACGAGTTTCCAATCCCGCTTGCCGCCTTCCTCATTGAACCAATACACTGGACTAAACTTGAAGAGGGCAGAAAAATAAAAATTAAGTAGCTTAGATATAAGAGAGGTGCAATCAGACTCGTGTTAGAGGGTCTTGGAATCTTGATACGCCTGAGGGCCCGCAATGGTGGTCAAACCTGCAGGGAAAATAGCCAAACTACGGTCAAAATACAAAATAATGCCCTTCTGATGCGTCTTCAAGTCGCAATTGTAACCCCCTTGCAGAATCTAAACACCCCTCCAGAAACGCAGTGTCTCCTTTTAGACTGAAATGTCGTCACGCAGCCTAGAAAGGTCGAGTTCGAACATAGTACACCACTTGTATTCTATTCGAATTGCAAATGAAATACAATACTACGCAACACAAGCTCAACATGCGCAACAACAAACACAACGACGAGTATACATAAATATGGTAACACAGTAGGCACGTAACAAGTGCACAATGATCGTACAATAGGTGCATGGCAAGTGCACTATAAGCGCACAGAAGGTGCACAACAAACGTTCAACCAAGACACAACAATCAAAACGCAATAATCAGAAATGCAGCAACCATTTGGAAGACAACAATGGTTCCTCCCTGTTCGATCATAGCACCAACAACGCCACTCGGATACACAACGGTATCGCCGACCTCGAGTGCAACGAACCTGCTGAAAATCGACTCAGTAACGACTCCAAGACCAGACGGCAGCAACAACCAAAATAACCTATGTAGATGTTGATCATGTAGAGCCCTCTCAGTCTGTAACCGTATTAAAATTCAGATGAGCTCGCTGCTTGGACCGATAGGCCATGGTCATACAATCTGTATTCCCACTGAAAATCAAAATTGGATGTACTTCTGCCGTCTTGCTTCATACAAGATTTTGTCCTTGTTGAGCTCATCCTAGGACACCTAGGTTATCTTCTAGTAGATGTGTCATTCCAGCCAAACTCCCCACCCAATAACGGTTTTTGCCCCTTATGTCCAAGTCCGACAATGATTTTCACGTTAATATTGCCACGAGTCTCCACCAGAGTTTCCCCTGGTCTAGCTTTGCTTAGGCGTAGTTTACCGTCTATCATATCCCAACAGATGTGCTCACGCTTGAGCCTTTCACAACAGATTGTGGATGGCGATCGGTGCACCTACAGAGGTTCCAGCTACTCAAGCTTCTCTCACCTCGTGGGCTAAGCGCCCACCGACTCGCATGCATGTCGTCTCCTCGATCTGTGTTTCAAGACGGGCAGGATAGATGAATTTGGTTAATACCTCTAGCATATAGATGTCGACCACGTAGGCCATCACCTCGACTATGTACGTGCCCCTCACATCACAATTCACATCTTCCGCTATCATACTCATACATTGCTCTCGCACACTCTTATTCCTCTGTGCGCTCGTGTCCCTCCCCTACTCTCTTGTCGTACCTGACCACCCTTTTGGCCAGACTCATACGGCCCTGGACAGACAAGATAAGGCAGCTAGCCTCGTGCGCGAGGACGACCACGAACGAAATGAGCCGCTTTAGGCAATACGAGGAAAATGACCATTGTTGGATTCAAACTCATGTTTGCAATTCAGTAGTCTCATGTATGCCTCAACTGAGTAGTCTGCCAATGTGCAAAATGAGAAGAATCTTTCGCAAGAACATAGGAGGATACATCGCGACGGACCATACTTTGGAAAAAAATCCCGGTACAAGTATGGACTAAGGAGTTGTCAGATGCAAATGTTACGCCTCGCGCGCGCGCGCGCGCGAGAGAGAGAGAGAGAGAGAGAGAGAGAGAGAGAGAGAGAGAGAGAGAGAGAGAGAGAGAGAGAGAGAGAGAGAG
>BFEA01000280.1:1403825-1421772 GCA_003427395.1 Chara braunii | reverse complement strand
GAGAGAGAGAGAGAGAGAGAGAGAGAGAGAGAGAGAGAGAGAGAGAGAGAGAGAGAGAGAGAGAGAGAGAGAGAGAGAGAGACAGAGAGAGAGTTTACTTCCTTCGATAGGATGGACAAAACCGGAATGGAATATACATCTCCGTCGCGAAACTTCCCCTTCACTCGCAACTCCTAATGCTTGTAGCGAGCGAGTGGTTGCGCCAATATCGATCTCAAGTTCTCAACTGCCCCACTCGGCTCACAATGCCCAAGAACCCTTGATTAACCTTTCCTCTCGCCCAATTTTGTTGAGAGACGGACGAGATATGCTCTTTTCGCCCGCCATATCCCTTTCTTATGCGTCCTCCCCATGCACTGTCTCTCTCCTCTAGCTCACCTCCTACTAACTTTCTTCTAAATCTAATCTCAGATCCGAGGTCGCTACAGCCCAAAACCCCTATTCAGAGCCTCACCTTGTTCGATTCTGCCAAGAAATGAGCACACAAGTTTCCAACTTGTCCCCCTCATCCTCAATTTTCATCTGTGCGACTTCAACGAATCCGTCCGGGTTCCCGGTTAGGGGCTTGCAGTTTTAGTAGGGACGAATATGGCAGTGGAGCGACCATCAATCATGATGGAAGGCACGAAACGGGGACAAGGATCATGATACTGACCTGAAAGGTTAAGGCCATACCCCGCTACCTTTCCCACTTTGCTTTGCGCCTTTACTCGCAGCGCCCATTGCTTCTCTCTGACGCTTCTGCCCACGTATAACTCACCATCTTTGGGGTCCCAACAAGTATGCTCACATTCAAACTTCCCACAGCAGATCGAGCTCTGGGCACAGTGCGTTTACAGGTAAGCGCCCCGTCCCCCTCGGCTCACTATACAACGTGGCCCCGCAGTCGTGCACCTTTGTTTAACGGCTCTAGCCATCATGGGTGAAACTTCGGAAGGAACCAAGCTACTTAACGATTCGATTAGCCTCTCGTCACTATATCCAGGTCCGACTAACGATTTGCACGTCAGTATTGCTGCGAGCCTCCGCCAGAGTTCCTCTAGTCGTGCCCTGCATAGGCATAGTTCACCACTTTCGGGTTCCACATACACGCTCACACTCACACCTCTCACAGTAGATCGAAGTCGGTGGCCAGTGTATTGAGATAGGTACACGCCGGCCTGCATGTGCGTTGACTCCTCGATCCGTGCTCCAATTGTAACGGGTGTCCCGAAGGTCTACGACATCTATAGCCTTAAGGTACCATCACCGATCTCGGGACTTTAAATAGAAAGCAATAATACAAATAAAAATAACCAAAAAAAAGAATTGGGGACATTGTCGTGGGGGAGAGGGACTATCGGCACCCCTCTTGGTCCCACCAATCGGGCCATGGCGAGGACCAGCAACAAAATCAAGGAGGATGGTCCTGCCAAGCCCTCAACCCCTTGGTCCCTTCAAACCGCCCCAACGCCCCTGTTTTGATGCCCGCTAGCCTTAATCCCCATACCTGCCACATGAAACACAAATGATGTGACCAATAGTGCTAGGCACAAGGCTGGGATTTGTACTTGCTGAATTCCACATAAACAAGTCTAACCCACAGCACGCTCCTACCGAGACGACCGAAGGCCACTCGTTGGCCTACCGGCCAAACCTACGGCCGCCGCGCTCTCACGCTTGCCGCACGAAGGGCCAAGTTTCGCTCATAACCATTGCACATACCGCCCGTCATGCCTAAGGCGTACGCTGTCTCCAAAGCCGAGGGTAATTCCCACCGGCGAGCAAAACCAGACAAAGTGCCTTACGACACTGCACACTACGCGGGCTTCCACTCGCTTTGAATAAAAATTCAAAATCATTACTTTTTAAAACGCGGCACCGACAGTCAAGTCCTTAGCCGACTATGGTAACGTCGCCACCGAGAGCGCGCACGCGCCATCAACAGACATATCAATCAAAGAAAAATAACGCTTTATCCTAATTTGATCAAAACAAAAGTTGGGCGGCAGCTATGCCAGATTTACAATCATCCACAAGGAAAAGAGACCACACGCGCCTTCAAAACTGCACGTCCACACACTCCTTACTTTCAGTCAAACATTTTATCGACCGAAGGCAAATACTACCGCGATTCGCGTGGTGCAGTCAATTTTCAAGTTAAAACTTATTTTCTGTCCTTGGAAGGGTATTCGCACCGACGACTCCCTCATCAAAGTGCAGGTGCTGGCGGATCAAGAAGAGATGATGTATGTCTATGAACCAACTATCCCCCTCTGCGACTTCCCATTCGATCCGGCAGAATGGGAATGGCAATGGGGGACTTCCTCAACAATGCACCCATGGCAATACTCAGTTAAAAACGGGTACAGATCAATGTGCAAGCGCATCCTGGCCATGGACACTATTTTGAGGTGGTGGGACAGGGACTCTCCCGTGAACTTGCAGACCTGAGCTTTCTCAGGTGGTCGGCCCACTCCCACATCAGACTGACTAGCAATAGAGCGCTACAGTGGCAAATTATACAAAGGTGCTTGCCCCACCCCCAACTGGATAACAGCAAGAACAGACCTTGAACAGAAACGACTGCTCTCACCGCTGTGCTCATACTGTGAATTGATCCCCCCAGAAAACGGGCCACCCTGCAGCACTGCCTATTGGGCTGACCCATGGAGATGGTGGGATGCAGCCTGGCATTATTTAACCGGCCAGCATTTCCCCTGGGACGCAAAATCAATCCTCTTTGCGTTACTCCCCCCTGAGGACTTTGACTGGACGCAGTTCATGCTAAACCGGTTCCAGTACTCTCGCCTGGCCCTGCTTATTGCGGTGTGGCACATGAGATGCTCCCACGACAGGGGACAACATACATTTGGCTTTATGCAGGCGAGACCCTCAATCACGGAAACAATAACGGCAGAGACACAAGCTGCCTGAAAGAACTTGCAAACTAGACTGCAAAACGAGATTGATGAACACAAGAGGTGGCAATCGATGGACAACTTCCAAGCCCCAAATCTGCAATAACAGCCATGGCCGTCCACGGAGTCCCAGCGGGAGCTTCTCCCGCTAGATCACTTCTCCCTTCAGTTTCAACCAACTAACTTCATACTGGTTCCTGAGGCACACCCGGATGCTCCCCCTGGGCCCACCCAGGCCCACGCCTTAACAGGCCCCCAATCCCTCCCCAAAACCCTCTGCCAACACCCCTGTACCTCCCTAACCCCTAATCCCTCCTCCTCTTCTCTGCTGGCCAGGATGGGTCCTCCCATGGGGTTCAATGTACGGTTAACCTCAGGTCGACAAGGCAAACAGGGAACAGACTCTGAGGAGGAGTGAGGAAGATAAAAGGAACTTTTCAAGAGAGAGGACAGGATACAAAAAAGGGTAAACACAGAGTGGGCCAATTATAGGACACGAGGGTGTGCGGGGGGGTTAGCAGGGGTTTTAGCAGGGTTTAGTGGGCTCCACTGGGGGTCTACTGTGGGTCTGGATCCAATGGGGAAGGGAGTGCAATACGGGAAATTTTCAGACAGCACACCACAAAAACAGCATAAGCGTAATCATGACCACAACCGCAACGTGGGGCAATAAAGCATGGCAAACACAGACTTTGCGTTCACAACGCACTCACTACTTATCACTACTCATCAAGCACTGCCCATTGCGCACACATACACCACACAACACAGCACGAGGTGCCCAGGTACCTTACTCCACACATACTATTCTTACCAAGCTACGTACTCACTACTTTTCAATGACAGTTTGCTGATAGCGACTGTGGGTGGTCATTCCGGGCACCTTACTCCACACATACTAGTCTTTCCAAGCTACGTACTCACTACTTTTCAATGACAGCTTGCTGATAGAGACAGTAGGGGGTCTTTTATGGGAAGTAATCAATGCCCCCTGCTGCAGACGGAGACACTCCATTGACAACACGTTATGGAACGAACTACATAGTGAACACAGTCAGTGTCTGCACTATATACATACGTTCATACAGCCGTTACAGAACTTTTGACATGTACACTGGACCCGATTTCCAGCAGGTGCAACTCCCCACCAATGGACGGAGCCTTCAATATCGGGACGTGCTTAAGGGGTATGCTTGTATCACCTCGTTAAGCAGGACCCCCAGTGCATGGAGTTCAAAAAAACAAAAAAGGGAAATCCGTCCCTGGGAAAAGAGTGGGGGTCTAAGGACAATAATGGTGGTATGAAAGGGGAGGGGGGCTCCCTGTTAGTTAAACTAATAGTGAGGAGCTGGGCTGAGGACGAGGTTTGTAGTAAATACCAGGGCACTCGGTTATCTGTTAAGCCACAGGAGGCAGGAAGCTGGAGGCATGGTGGGTTGGTTTCTTTTGTTGTTGTTTCTGTTTTCGCCTAGCGTTGCTGTGATTATGGTTTGGTTTGGGCTTGAGGTTGGAGTGTCCACTAGGGGGGGGTTGCCCAGCAGGTCGTTTGAGACCTGCATAATGATTGTTGGACTGTGTTGTTTCATACAGTTTTTTTTTTTTTTTTTTTTTTTTTTTAACAAAAGGGCCCAGTGCCCAAGGCTGATATTATCAATGAGAATGCTGAGGCCGGGGTCCTCACAGTCTACCCGGAGTGATCGCACGACCCTGGCTGAGAACCGGGCTCAGCGTCCCATACAGGTTAGGCTAGGATATCGGCCAGTTTGCTTACGTAGTGGTTTTCGACCCTAAAGAGCAGAGGGCTCGAGTGAACTGACGCAGTACATCTAGCATAGTCTAAGCTGTGAAGCTGCTTGGCTGAACCGAAGCTGGGCAAGGGTCCCAGAGTCCTTGTCGACCACGGGACCCGGGTTGCTTGTGAGGATTCCCAGCCTCAGAGTCTTGTACTTCGCTTTTTTCTGGGAAAGAAAAAAAGATAATGAAAGGGGAGAATTCCACAGCGGAAGAGGCGGCCAACAGCAATAACCCTGTAGGGTAGATACCCAAGTGGGTTACGGACAGGAAGACGAGTGTATACTGGACTATGTGTTCGTGCAGCGAGAGCATGAGCCTGATAGGAACATTGGGTACGTTTTTTCCTGGGGGTGAGTTCTGACCAAAACTCCAAATTTCCTTATTGTGACCAACCAATTGGAGGTCTTCCCCCTGCCCCATGTCCTTCTTTTTCTGTTTTTTTTTTTTTCCGAGAAAGGCCCTTTTGCAAGGCCTCTATCCCGGCAGTGGTGTGAGAACCACCAGGATTGAGGCCTTGACTGCCGGCCGCTCTATCTATTGGTGGGAAGCAACACCTGTTGAAAACCGGGTCCAGCGTCCCTTGAGTACATCACTTGAGTACAAAGTTGGGGGCTATGGCCATTTCGTTTCCTGCTCTGGAGTTCTGTCTTTCCCATGGGGCTGCAAATGTTACCCTTCCCTCTGTAGGGGACTTACTCCTTTTGTACACATGTTCCTAGCCCTTCTGCAGCCCTGCTATGGCTCTAGCAAATCCCTCGACTAGGAGCCTTTTTTTCCATCATTATCTGTAAACCCTCCATTAAACCGTCCGCCCTTGTTCCTCTTAATGTTCGTCCGCTGACTGTGTTTTTTTTCTGAGAATCCCTTTTGCAAGCCTTCCATCCCAGCGTGTGGTGAGAGAACCGTCGGAATTGAGGGCTTGGCTACGTAACTGCTCCATCTATTGGTGGGGAGTGGCACCTGCAGGAAACTGGGTCCAGCGTCCCTTAGATGCATTGTAAGTTGTCAGGCAATCCCTGTTGCCATTCCAATATCTTCTCTGCCCCCTTCACCGCAGCCCATCTCTTTTTTTTTTTCACCACTAACACCTGGGTAGGGACTCCATCTATTGGTGGGGAGCATCACCTGCTGGAAACCGGGTCCAGCGTCCCTTTTACATAGTCTTTGTTTCTTTATAAAAATATGTGGAGATAAAGACTGCCTCTTCAGCCAAACCAGGCCGCCAGATACAACTATTAAATCTAGCAAAAAATTATCTCCTGGAAATAATCTAACAAATAGCCCAACAATGTAGACAACTTTTCCTTAAGATTGCAACCAAAAGCCTCAGATATCCAAACTATGTTGCATTCATACTCTATTGAGGATACCATTGTTGCTCCCATCGTTGGCCCTTCCTGCTATGTATCACATCACTGTATTTCTGTGTCCCTTTCCCTGCCTACCATCTCCCCTTCGTTACTTCCTTTCTCTGTTGATAGTGGTGCTGCGGTCCTTGTGGCCGCAGAATGATGTTCCTCACAGCTGTCACCGGGGCTTCCCCCCCTGCGCCATACTGTCCCTTACCCGCGAGGCCCCTCACTTAGTGCCCTTGGGTTGGGGCGTCTGCAACATCGTCTGTCACTCAGTTTGGCGACCGGTATGTTGCCGGGGGGTTGCGATGCCCCCTCCCTATCCTCTCCCCCCTTCCTCCCCCTCCCCACTTGCCTTGTCTCCTCCCCTCTTCCTGCCTTCTTCCGTGTCCTGCGCCCCCTGGTCTCCCTCTGGCCTCGACCGCCAATTGTTGCTTGTGAGGATCTGCACCACTGAGTCAGAGAGGCTGTGTGGTTGTCTCCTCTCTTCATCCTTCCCTTGCCCCCTCCGCTCGCCCTGGCCTGCCCCAACTTGATATCCCATTGGGCAGTGGGGGGCGGAGAGGGAATGTAGGCAGTTGACATCTAGAGACAATCCAGTCCGGGGTGGGCAGGCATCGGTACAGGATCTGCCACTGCAGGGCTCTGTGCGCTATGGGCATGATCCATATGTGAGGTGCCCATTTAAAGTTGCTGAGACGCCTGCCGGTAGTATAGAGTCCCGGGCCAATCTGTTCTGGATTGTTTGTGCGGAGGGATGCTTGTTGTGCACCGCCCAATACCCTTGTTTAACTGTATACAGCCACAGCCTCAGTGCTTTTGCTCTTCCTATCTGTGACCACTCCCATTCACCCGGATCAAAGGGGAGTTTCGCAATTGGAGTATTCTTTTCGAACGCATAGTAGGTATGGCTGGCCTCTTTGAGGCTGGCCCAGTTTTCCTTTTTATGTTCTTCATCACTCCGGGCCAGTATTTATTTAATCTGGGAAGAAAAGCAATCTTGTGGGTACAGTGGTATAAGAGGTGAGAAGGTCTCTTGATTATGTATCACCATCATTTGTATGAGGGACGCTGGACCCGTTTTCCAGCAGGTGCTGCTCCCCACCAATAGACTGGAGCTTGTAGCTGGGCTGTTAGTGATGGATGCTCATAGCAACATCACTAACAGTCTCAGTCCTTTTCTTTAAAAAAAAAAAAAAAAAAANAAAAAAAAAAAAAAAAAAAAAAAAAAAAAAAAAAAAAAAAGAGGTGAGAAGGTCAGAATTGAAGGCCAAGAACTGATAGACATCCTAAAGCAATTTATCCACACAGAAATTTGTGCTCACTCGTCCAAGGTTAAACAGGACTTGGCCCCAGATGAAAGGAGGGAAGACGGCGCCTGACGCACGCGCGACAAGAAGGGGTGTTAGGTCAGGATACGTCACGGGCTGACGTGTCACGTTGATCTGAGTCTCAGTCATTACTCTTCCGAGAGGGATATCATCCTCAAGGGGGACAGTGAGTCGAGACTTCCGTCTTCATACCATAGCCACAGTGTTATTGAATGCTGTACAAGGTCTTCGCGACGCTGGCGTGAGCTAGTGTTGGTGGTATGCTGCGGAGCTAGCCTGTTCATAGTCGAAGTGTGGGTTGGAAATGATCTATGATCTTCAGGTGAACTGCTGAGGAGAACGGAAGGAAACGGGTTCCAATGACAGGGGGAGACGTCACATGCTCACAGCAACACGTCACATTTTGTTGGCCAAAAGGAGAGAGGCGGTGATTGTTGAAGTCTTTTCTCATCAGCGAAGTGGCGAATCAATGCGACAAGGCGGCATGTCACATGCTGACATCAACATATCAAAATCCGTTGACTAAGAAGGGTGGCAATGATTTTTAGTTTTCCACCGACGCTGTCGAAATTCTGTAAGAAGGAGCACTTCTCTTTCCCACAAGTGAAGTGGCGAGTCAAAAACAAGGATGGAGAAGTTAAAAATAGTACGGTGCTCTGCTTACTGGAAATTGACACGTCACTCCACAGGTGGATGTGAATGCCTTATGGATGATGCAATGAGGGGGTGAATCCAAATTATCTCAGCATTTTCTTTCCAGTCAGAAATTAGGAGAAACATCAATGAGGCAAAAGCGAGAGTATCTGTCATTTCAGAAGAAGAGCTGTATTTATTGAGTTTCAATGGTGATTTCAATCGTAGAATCATTAGTCCTCAGCGATTTTTAGCCAGTCAGGGATTGTGGTAACAACGTCATAGTGGCATGCTAGTGGCATGCTATAAAGCTGGTACGATACTGGGATACTATTGAGAGATTACGAATGAGGTATGAGGCTGGGGATGCTGGGGAGAGTCAACGAACGAGGCAAAAGTGAGAGTATCTGTCGATAGTCTCTCAGAAGAAAAGTTGTAGAAGATGATGCGGGAAGCCAATGTGGAAGGCAACAGTGAGATTCTTCTATTCATCATGTAGGGAGTCTGAGTATTGACATTTAGGTCAGTCATCAAATATTCCCTAATTGAAATAAGGATGGGGGTGGCAGAGTGGGAGAAGACACATTCAGAGTAAGGAGAGAGGGAGGATAGATTGGATTCGCGAAGGATTGGGTGCAATTGTGCATATGGAGGTAAGAGAATAAGGGTACAGCGAGCAATTATTCTTCAGGAGGCTCGAGCCGGTCGGCTGGTACGACAGCATCAGTGCAAGAGTTCACTGTCAAAATCTGTTGGTACAACGGCATCAGAACAAGAGTTCACTGTCACAATTTCTCAGGTGAGTCTTCTATCCTCCATCCTAAGCGCCCTGTGCCCTACATCCTCATTTCCCCGATCCCCTGGTTTCCACCCTGCCGACAGGGTTAGTTGTATCCAAGCCAGCAAAAGAAGGGGAGTCAACAGGAGGCAAGGTCAAAAGTAGTGAGAATTGGTATTCCAAAAAGAAGAAAATCATTATTTTAAATCATCGTACTTCCTTCTATCTGTCAACTATATAATTCCTTGACTGCTAGTATCTACGAATTGGCGTGGTAGTCCCTAAAGCCCACTCAAAATGAAGTTGGGGACAAGGCGAGTGAGAGGCCAGGAGTCGTTGTTTTATCAAGGAGCTATGCGGCACGCTCTTTTTCGACAACTCGGCTCCTCACTATACGCTCGTTCAGGCATAACCCAGGTGGGAAGAATGCAAGGGTCACTTCCAATGCTTTCAATGAATCGTGTAGGAGTGGGAAAGGAAGAAATGAACCCATTACAAACAAGAAACAAATGGATGATCACTCCCCATACATCAGAATCAGAAAGTGGAACAACAGTTGGGGGAAATGAAAAAGTGATATCACAGCAGATCCAGGGAAAGGAAGAAATCCAACAACCAGGAGAAAATCGGCTGGTCCTGGAGACAGGAGGATTAACGTCACAACATATCCCTGATTTGGAGATGAGAGACGATGTGGGAAGTGATGATGAAGTTCTGACAGAGGATGAGAGAAGGACAGAACAAGGCAAGACAGATCATACTTCCAACCCTGACGGACCACAGAACCAGATCACAACTGAATCCAGGAATGCACAACCAACGTGGGCTCAAAGAGTGAGGAATTCATTACAGAATAAGACACTAAGTATCACTCGGCCGCCAATTGGGTCAGTGAATGCACCAGCAGAAGAAATGAAGGTTCCACTGCGGAATTTATCATCTGCATGCGCCTACTTCCTTACTCTTTTCCTCCAACCATTGGAACAGAGAGTCATTGACCAAGGGGGAAGGAAAACATTAATGAAATCATATCTTACTGACAAGTTGGCCAACAGGGATGAAATTTACAAGAAACATGCAAGTAATTGGGTATTTTATGGAGAGGGTGCAGAAAGGTCAATGAACAACAAGATTAAATGGTTGTGCAAGAGATTGGAATCAATTAAGGATGGGCCAGAAGCAGTTTCTGAATTTTTTCTAATCCAACCAATTTCGTCAACAGTATTCACTGTCCTCTGTCTGTTTGAGCAAGATAAATTTCAAATTGACAGCTGGAAGAAAGTTTTTTGGGACGGTTCAGAGATTAGGATTTATCCGTGCCTACCTAAGAAGATTGGCCCAGAGGAAAGGAGGGAACAGTTAATGCGTGACTTTTACTGGGTCGAGTTGCGTCACATTCCGGTAGAATTCCAAGGAGCGTTTATTCATGATTTTGGACAACAGTTCAGAATTGTTGATTTCATCGACCCTTTGCTGACATATGTGGCAAAGAGAGATGATTATCTGATGATTGCGTTGGACCTACCAAAGGATCATTTGTTCTCCATTGATGACATTGTTCCCTTCAAAATGGGAGGGAAGATTTTTCACATACACACGGCACACAAGTTCCGACCGTGGTGTTTCAAGTGTAGACCATATGGTCATCTCAGTACGGAGTATGCCTGTCCACAGCATTCGCAGCATGCCACCTCACCAGAGCACAAACTCAGACGTGACCCACAGAGGCCACACAGATGGTTACCCACAGTGCCAGGATACGAGGGATGGGTCTACAGCGATGAGCACAACCAGGCTGGTCAACCAATTGGCTGGTTTTGGGATAACAGGGGCGATCTTCGGAAGTGTTCGCGCCCCCCCGTGGATTGGATACCCCCTCAACAGCCTCAGCATCATCCCAAACAGCAGTCACAATCTGCTAAGACCCACGCTCGAGGTGGGACTAAGCCGGTAGGAACTCACACACCTGGATCTGCTGGGACTACTGAAAACGGAGAAGCTGTGGGAAATGGGAACACCACTGTGAATGGTTAGAAGAAAGAAAAGCAGAAAGAGACGGGCAGAGGGCTGCAGGGTCACTCTCCTCATGAAGAGGGGACTGAATTGGAAAAGGGGAAGAACTGTTCCACTGGCAACGGGCTGCAGAATCACTTACCTCTCGAAGAAGGAACCAATTTGGGGAATGGGAAGAATCGGTCCATTAGCCCCTCACCGTCGGCTTACCTGCCAAAGAATGGGCAAACACTCACTGCTAAATGAAGAGTAGTCAAAAAAGTAGGAAAAGAAAAACAAACTGAACCAGCACAATCACAATCACAACCTTGAAGAATGGAACAACATAATGCAGAAACAGCAGTAGAAGGAAAAAATCAATATGCTGTTCTCGAAAATGAGGGTGTGGAAGAGGAGGAGGAACTTCAGGATCAAATGGATGTGGATGTGTTCAGCGACATCTTTGGTTTGGATTCCATGGAGGTAGAAGCAGCAGTTGTTTCTGCTGCCCTACTCAAAACAATCATTTCAGAAGAAGGCAATATGGAGTTTTCTCTGGACCTGACTTCAGAACTAGTAAAAGTCGCTGACTGTCTTCTTTTGAATATGAAAACAAAATTTCCTAATTTGGAGAAACAACTGTGGCAGCAGATTTACCAGCAACTAAGGCCTATGCTAGCTAGCAGTGATAGTCTGAAAATGGCACTATAGTACGGCCCACCAGTAGGAGTTGATTGGAGTGTCATCAGCAACCGACTATTACATGTTGTCTCATCTCGATTCAACCCTGTGTTTCTGGAGGGACGGACACAGGGGATATGTTCACAGCAAGAGTCACGGTTGATCTGTGACCAGGGTACACGGACACAGGGGATATGTTCCCAGTCACGGTTGATCTGTGACCAGGGTACACAGGGGATATGTTCCCAGCAAGAGTCACGGCTGATCTGTGACCAGGGTTCAGAGGAAGCTGATACAAAGTGCTCTCAGCACACCTTGGAGGAACCGAGTACACAGATAAAAGAAGAAACTCATCTATGGGACTCTCGGCACGAATCCACAAGCACCTTTGATAGCGCTACGGGGTTGAAGGTCATTTCTCTCAGCAGTAATAAAAGTTTCAAAAGACTCAAAGAACTTGCAAGAAAAAAGGCAGAATACAAGAAGCCTCTTCACAAAAAGAAATGGAATTACTATGCCCTCACGCCCAAAAAGGCAAAACCAAAAATCACTAAGAAACAGAAAGGAAAAAATTCTCAGAATGCAAAAATACGACAAAAGACTTCCTGTACCAGTAGTCACACAGATGTGGCCCGGCTGGCTGGTCATGAACAGATACGCTGGAAAGCCATCTTACTTCTGTAGTTGTTGAAGAAGTTGTTCTCCAACAGTCTGTGTGTGCTAAGTGTTCTTTCACCAACAGCACTTCATCAGGATCAGTCATGACTGTGGTGAGCACTACTCAGGGCACACAGAAGTCAAAAGGTCTACAACAAAGCCTCATCACAAATCTGATTTTGGAGGAAGACTTACCTCCTAGCATATTAGAAAGAAACATAAGTACCCAAGAACTCAAGGAGGTAGTCTCGGAGGTAACAGGGGAACGCAAATATCTGTTGCTCACAAATAGACTGCAGGACCCGACCTCTTCTCGACAAATGATAATAAAATAAATTTCTCCACAGCTTGAGGAAAAAGTAAAAGAAGTAAAAGAAGTTCAGATTGACCTAACAGAGGACTTGCCACAAGGAGATGGAGACAGTTATGAACAGGACAAAGAAGGAACACAATCCTCTGCATGCGCACTAGGGGTAACCAATAAGAGATTGAAACTGCGACAGTGCTTGTCCATAATGAAGGATGACATGAGGATTTCGAAAACAGGTATTGTGTTCCTCCCGGTCAGACAAAAGGAAGAGGAGTGGGAGATGGGTTTGCCAATCCCACAAGGAAAGTCACATGGGGAAGTAACTCTCCACGGGACTAAATCACCATTCCTCTCTTTAGCTACTCTTACAGGAGGAAAGGCAGGGGAATTCTTAATACATTCTGAAATTTTTAAATTTATCAAGGAACAACTATCGATGGGAAACAGTGGCACACACATGCTGGCGATGGAAACTTTCAGGATAGTTAAAAGAGATGTCTATCTCAGATATGATGTTGCTAGACAGGTGGATCTTTGTTGGATGAGAAGTGAAAAATTAAAAGAATTACAGATGTTGAAGATCAAATCTAGTAAGTTTTGGTCTGAGGAAGATGTCGTCACCCTTCTAATTAGACTTCTGCATTAGGGTACTCTTGACAAGGGAGGCTTCTTGGATAAGGGTAAGTGGAAAATTATATAGAATAAAACTTTTGTTGGAACCCCCTGAGTAAACAAGAGGTAATATGGAGGGAGTCAAAGTGATTGATGCACTTTATAATAAGGATAAAGGATGAAAATCACTGAGAAGAAAGGCGGACTTAGATCTCAGATCCCTCAATGTTAACGGATTGGCCTCAGCTGATCACAATAAAAAACAAGTCATCTATGATCAAATCAAAGGTATTGGTGGTAGAGAATGGCCAGATGTTATTTGCATTCAAGAAACTCATCTAATGGATACGGATACTCATAATTTTTGTCACAAAGAATTGTGGCCTCATCAATCATTTCGAGCTTGTGCACCCAGGCCTGGAAGTGCGGGGGTGGCAATCTGGATACCCCCAAACTCAAGAGTAGAGGTATTTGATTGGGAGGTAAACCCTAATCAAGGAAGATGGGTGTATGTGTTGGTAATGTTAGAACTAGAGATTGTCGGTATCCTATGCGTATATGGGCCAAATGAGGTTGGAGACCGTCGGAATTTTTTTGAGAATATTCTTCCACGTCTTCCAACTGGTATCCCAGTTATCATTGCAGGGGACTTTAATGCGGCTCCTGATAGACATTTGGATCGATGGCGCATTTCGTCCCCATGCCCAAACTATATTGAAGCTGATGAACAGATCATCGTCAATTTATGTCATACTATGAACCTTTTCGATTCGTATAGAAGACTTAGTCCCACATCTAAGTCTTTCACATGTTTCAGGAAAGGTCAATTAGGTCAAAAAAACAAATCTCGCATTGATCTAATTCTAGTAGCCCAATAATTACAAGGAGCACTACAGATGGCAGATATCTTCCGTACAAGCCCATTTCCTGGCCTAGATCACTCAATGTGTGTAGCTATCTTTTCGTTTCGTAAGAAACCAGATCAGGGAAGAGGATATTACGTACTAAATACATCTCATCTCAAGATAGAAAATTTTCAAAACTATATTCAAGATGTCTGGCAATTCTGGAGAGAGAAGAAAGATCTCATCAATAATGACATAAGATGGTTCAACAACGGTCTGTGTTTTCTACGCCGTAAATGCAATGAATATTCCAAAATGCTAGCTTCTCAGAGACATTTGGTTGAAACACAATTGCACAGTAGGATTCAAGAGCTTCAACAGATAGAAACAGACTCTGAAGAACAAGAAATTTTAGAACCAATAGCCAAAAAAATAGAGGAACTGGAAAATCAACTTATGTCCCTTATGGAATATAGATGGCAAGGAATGAGGATTAGAGGCAAACTAAGACGATATAGTACGGAAGGTTCTATGGATGCACGTTTTTTTGCTATGGTCAAAGCAAGAGTGGGTAGGACAGTCATTGAAGCTTTTTCTGATCCCTTAAATAGAAATGATTCTCTACACACATCTACTGCGGTCTGCACTAAACTGGCTCGAGACTTCTTCAAAGATCTCTTCACATCTCAATAGTAATATCCCTCTAGAGCAAAGAACTAAGGAAGTGGAAGAGTTTCTAAGTCCTTTAAGTAAATCACTAACAAAGGAACAAAGGGCATTCATGGAGAAACCACTAACTAAATATGAGATTTGGACAGCTTTGATGCTCATGGAAGAAGAGAAAACACCGGGAATTGATGGACTTCCTAAAGAATTATGGGAAATGGTATGGGGTTTCATGGCACAGGATCTTATGGATTACTTCCAGGAAGTCTGGTTGACAGGAGATTTGGGGAAATTGTGGGTCAGGGAGTATTAACTCTCTTACATAAAAAAGACGATAAAACTGATATTAGAAATTATCGACCAATCACTTTGCTTACAGTTGTCTACAAACTAATAGCGAAGGCATTAGCTGAACGAATAGCTAAAGTAATCCCGGATATTATACATCCTGTTCAAACTGGATTTATCAAAAGTAGAAACATACAAGATAATATACTTCTAACTAATGAATTGATTAGGGTCTCTCGCCAATCCAAACACAATGCGGCTTTTATTTTTATAGATTTTGAGAAACCTTACGATCATGTGGATTTTTTTTTTTTGGACAAATGTCTAGAAAAATTTAACTTTGGTCCTGATTTTAGGAGATGGTTCCAAATACTACATAGGAATGTTTCTACTAGTATTATGGTAAATGGTAAGATTGCGTCGCCCATTCCATTACACAGATCAGTTAGACAAGGGGATCCGATTGCCCCCTACCTTTTTGTGATTATTATGAAAGCATTGGCAGCCAACCTTCGTCATAATAAGGATATTAAACGAATACAGATAACATCTATACCAGAAGAAGCAATCCCAATCTCTTTTTTATTTGTTGATGATCTCTCCCTAATGATAGATGCATCACAAGAGAATATGAAGGAAATCCAAATTTTGATGGATAATTTTTTTCGATTATCTGACATAAGAGTCAACTGGGGTAGCAAAACATTAGGGTGGTGGATCCATCATCAAGGGGTGAGACCTCCTGAGCAACCTCATGTCAAATGACTTCCTAGTGATACTCCGATTCAAGTACTTGGAATCTCCCTCTCCGGGGTGGGAAAATCAAAAACAAATAATGAGTGGATAATACAACAATCTCAAATTAAGTTTGATCTCTGGAAGAACAAACATTCTTCATTGTTGGGACGTACTCTGGCCATTAATAATGTTATCGTAGCCTCAATCTGGTATAAATCTGTTATTTGGCCATTTGACAAAATAACCCTAAAAATCTTTCAACAACAATTATCAGCCTACTTATGGAGGGGGAATCATGAGCTCAAAAATGTAATCAGCCGAGTGGTATGGCAATCAGTTATATAACCTAAGAATAGAGGTGGGTCAGGGATAACTGACCCAACTACACAAGTTATGGCGCTCTCCATTCAATGGATCAAGAGATTGTTCTTTTACTCACAGACTCCCTGGTCGGCCCTAGCATGGGAACAAATTAAACGTTTAGCGCCGGAAACAGTGGGAAATGTCGACCCTATGACGTGGTTGGAGAACTATGCTTGGCCATTGCCAAGAATTCTGGTTAGGGATCCCCCAATTGACTTCTCCTCTGATAGACTTGCTGCAAGATCTGACTTGGGTAATGACTCCTTCTGGGTCACTCTTATCAAAACATGGAGAAAATTACCCCTGACTGATAAGATCACCCCAGAAAGATGGGAGGAGGTCAGCCAACAACCTTTTTTTAATAACAGATGGATTAAAGACACTCAAGGATGCGTTCTCCATTGTATGGATTCCCTCTGGAATGGATGGGTTAAAACAGGAGTCCTGAGAATTGCAGATATTTGGAATAGTGAATCAAAGGATTGGATTGATCCTGAAGAATTAAAAAAGCTTCTTCATTATTGTCATCACCCACATGAAGCATTTAATAAGTTAATTGACCTTATTCCCTTGGAATGGTTTCGAATCCTTCGCAAGGGTCCGAAATTGGAAATTAATGATTGGGTAGCTATAAAGGACCATCCTAATATGATTGGTAACATTCTAGATAAATTCATAAATGGGGATATCCTCCTTGAAATCTATGATCTGTTGCATGATAATACTCTCAACGCGAAAAGCCAGAATCAGGTCAAATGGGTGAGGGATAACCAAATCTTCAGAATCATAGTGTTACGGAAAGAAGACAAATGGTTAGCCTTTAAACCTGATACCCCCATCTCCGGTTTAGCACTAGATCCAACAAATTGGATTTGGGAGGTTCAAAATAAGCTGAAGAACCAAGAAAAAAAGTTTACGCGGCACTTGCATTCCCTAACAGTAAAATCCACTTATAGAATGTTAAGAGTGAAAATTAATCTAAAAGACAAAATATCTGATAGATAGATGAAAAAACTTAATCTTAGCAGAGAGGAGATAAGATTCATCAAGTGGTTTAACTTAATCAAATGTAAACCAGCTAAATTGGCATCCCTCCAATGGCAAATTGAGCATAGATGTCTCCCAACTAATGACTGGATTATAGACAGATCCTCTTTGGAGCAAAAATGAATTGCCTCAAGATGGTGTAAGTTTTGTAAATCGGCCTTCCCAAGTAGGTTGATTCTTGAAACTATTGAACATATATTCCTTCAATGCCCTGGAACTATTTGGCTATGGAGATGGTGGGACAGAATATGGGATTAACTAGGCCCACAGATGAGGTGGCCGTGGGAATGGAAAACAATTCTTCTAGAGGCATGAAATTCGGACCCATATGATGAATTCACACAAAATTTATTCACTTTGGGAAGAAGAGCAGTTATATGGGTCATCTGGATGAGAAGATGTACATATGAGATGGAGGGAGCCCGCTTGGATGGCCCTGAATTCACTGAGACTATTAAAGTATATGTTCAAACTGAAATTACAAATAAATGAGATCAGGTGAAAGAAAAAATACAGCATTTATACTCTAAAATGGAAATCCATAAACATATCCAAAACTTCAGTACATGCTGGATTGGAGAAAACCAGGGGAGGAAATTAGGAAAAGTAAAATGGGAAGGGGCCAGAGGAGGGGATAATGAAGACTTCAGAAGAGATTATAGGATAGTTTTTCAGGATTGAACAATGGTAGACCCATTCATTCCCCTGCGTTCTCCACTAGAGTTTCCTGATCCCTTCCCTCCCCCATTATCAGCTATTGTTCCCAAATCTTGGCTTGGGTATGATTAAGGATATCAAATTGGAGTATGAAGAGTTCTTCTTGTGAATCAGGACCAGCTAAGTAGTGCTAGACCTGGCGTCAAAAAAAAAAAAGGATGAAGAGGCGATGATTCACGAAAGACTATCTCAGATTGTACTCTCTCAATTTCTTATTGTAAAAGGGACGCTGGACCCGTTTTC
>BFEA01000280.1:1374899-1400789 GCA_003427395.1 Chara braunii | reverse complement strand
TTTTGGGGGGGGGGGACAAAAGCTCCAGTCTATTCGTGGGGAGCAGCACGTCCTGGGAACCGGGCCCAGCGTCCCATATAGAGTTATACAAGTCATTTGAGATACCAGGGCCATTACCCGACTTCGGTTGAGAATCAATCTGAGAACTATTGAGAACTATTGAAGAAATTCAAGAGAATTAGAAAGAGGTTGAAAAACTATGAATGACTACTGACCTCTTTTCGAATGCTTAGAACCCCTAGACTCCCAAACAAAACTCTCTAAAACTATCCAACATTGTCTTATTCCCTGTCGAGCTTTCCCAGGCCTCACACTCCCACCCGGCTAGGTTACAGAGCAACACGACTCACCTCAGCTCCGGCCAGCGTCGTCCAACAGCAACCCTTGGTTGTCCCTTGGAATGCCCACCCCAAAGCATCCCCAGATCTCTCTACCAGGCCTCACGCTCCTGCAGTCAGCAGGTTACAGGGCGACACCCTAGCACCGGCCAGCGTCGTTCTGGCATCGAACAACCGCAGATTCATGAATGTACCAGTATCAAACAGCCTAAAGCGAGTTGCTAGAAGTCCCCAGAATTGTAAGGCATTCTCAAAACCACCTGTAAACAAACCTTTTTTTGAAGATATCCTTGAGATACCGGGGCTATTACCCGACTTTTACTTTTTTTTTTTTTTTTTTTACAAGAATACTGAAATTCTGTGTCCCCCAAAACTTGGATCAAAGAAGCATTCGGAAAAAAAACACCTGCCTTAGGGCCTTTCAGCAACCCAACCCTTACCTGCCTCACCCCTATCTCCTGATGCCCAATTTCTACCAGGCCTCATGCCCCTAGCTGCTAGGTTACAGAGTGGCACGACCCACCCCGGAATAACCCCTACCTGCTAGGCCACAGGGCAAAGCGACCCGCCCCGGCTCCGGCCAGCGTCGACTACGCACCAGCTTACCAAAAGACACTAGAGTGCCTTCCATCCTCGACAACTCCCCAGATCTCTCTACCAGGTCGCATGCCCTCGTACAGCTCGAGTTACAGAGCAGTAGGACCAAGCCCCAGCACCGACCATCATCGTTCTGGCCTCGTCTTTTCGCAAACCACCAGGACTCAGGACTAAGGCAAATCGCAGTGAAGCCACCAATCAGCACCATAGTTGTAGATCTCATTATTCGTCTCCTTCATGCACCGGTTGCAGATATCCCCCCAACAAACCCTCTGAAACCTACTCCGACAAGTCTTACCACGATGAAGCCACCATCTCCACCATTGTTGTACCTTATTACAACCCTGCAGGGTAGCCCCTTTGCCACAGAGCGCGTCATCTCCCGCCGTCGCAACCACCACAACCCCCTACCTCCAGCACCAAACCTTGGAATAATTTTTCAATTAAGAATCGAATTTCTTGTTTGAACTTTTTTTTATTATTATTTTTATTGCTCCAATCTATTCGTGCGGAGCATCACGTGCTGGGAACCAGGCCCAGCATCCCTTATAATGGAAATACATTAATGATTGACAATTGATGAAAATTTAGGATGATTAAGGATCATTTTGGATGATTTAGGATGTCTTCCTGTATCCACTCCAAATAACCAATCACAATTGAGCCCGTGCTGTGCACCAATCAGGCCTCTTACCGATCTCACACCCCAATCTGGCTCGGTTACAGAGCAGCGCTACCCACCCCAACTCCGACCATCATTGGCCAGATTGTATCCATTAGTCAAGTTTGCAGATTGCCTTCCTCCCTCGACAATTGCAGACCTCTATACAAAGCCTCAAGCTCCTACACAAGCAGGTTACAAGGCACTGCCCCAGCGCCGGCTAGCGTCGTTCTGGCGCCAACTCAACCTGGCCATTACACAAGAGGACTCAATTAGGAAATTAGCTAATCTAGAATGCCAACCAGAAATCAAGGATCTGATAATATCAGAATCTTGATCAGCCAAACTTTCTGATGATGAAATTTGACGAGTACCTTGAGATGATTACAAAGATGATGGATAATGATGACGACGCTGATGATTATTTCTCTCCACCCCTTCCCTTCTTCCATGTATTCTCCTCCTCTCCCCTCATTTCCTCTTCTCCTCTCGCTGCCTCCGCTGAGCTGACCCCGCTATCAGCATGAAGTTCCTATCAGCCCCAACGAGAGAGAGAACCTCCCCATTCCCTTCTTCCTTGAGGTAACAAGTTCCCCCAAAAGGTGTATCTCAAAACTAACACTCTGACCTAGTCTGCCTCCGCCAGAAGATAATGCCCCCCCATACATATCTCCCAGCCCCAGCCCAGGTCAACTCCCATCATCTGCATCTACTCCCTGGAGGACAATCACCTCCCACCTTGTGTTACCCCTGCGGAGTAGTGCTCCCTTCCTAACCAACCTACCTACCAACTAGACCATAGCCTATCTGGGAGATGATAATATAATCACAAACACAGAGATGACTACTGATTGATGAAAAAAAAAGAATAACAAAACCGTGATGATGATGATGATGATGATGATGATGATGAAATAAAATTCGCAAAAATAAATAAAGAACGTTGGACTTGCGATACCCTAATGGCATCGGTGTGGAAGATTGACAGCTCACTATTGTTGTAATGAAGATAAAAGATGACGATGATTACGATTTTTACAGAGAAGTCTGGATTATGACCATAAAGAAGATAAACGAAGATAAATAACATGGATGACGAATTAGAGAAGCCGATGATGATTACCACTGGTAACCAAATGAGGATTACAAAAATGACGGTGTCCTTGATGAAACACCCCCGCTGAAATGACAATGATGACAATCTTGATGCTCTTGATGGATAACATGCACAAGATAAAAAATAGACGAAAGCACATATATAGATTGATGATGACCTCCTAGCCGCTCTCTTGATGATACTCTCTCAGTGGCACTGTGATGGTTCTTCAAGTAGGACCAACGTTCTCCGCACTTTGGTCTCCACGGGGCTGACTCCACTTTCCTCCACTAACATCGACTTTCGTCAACTAGCATGAGTTCTCCAGCCTCTTTAAAGGTCTTGGCTATGGAGTACTTCATGTGAAAAACACAGGGAAAATGCTCAAACAGCGGTTGCCGCTACCATTCTCCCTTTTCCTCTGTACCTCAGGCCAGATGTCACGTCAGCCTGTGACGTAGTAATGACCCAGCGCCTCTGGATACCGCGCGTGCATCAAGCGCTAACCCCCATCTACTTCACAACATCACCGCACTCTCACACCAGTGCCTCCCTCCCGTCGGCTGCCAACACCGCGCCACGTGTCAGCTAGCATGTTACTAGTCACCACAAGCCAGCGCCTCGCCAGTCGCAAGTCACTAGCGCCCCACCACTCACCTGTTGCCAGCACCTCGCCCGCCGCCAGCAGCCAGCGCCTCGCTGCACTCACACAGCCAACGCCTCGCCCCTTGCGAGAAGCCAGCGCCCCGCCACCTCCGTCCAGCCAGCGCCTCGCCTGCAAGCAACCAGCATGCCATCATCCGCGTGTCGCGGCGGCCCGGCGCCCGCCAGCCATAGCGCTAGTGCTAGCGCTAACAGGTGTTGGCCTCTGTGATTGTCTTCCATCCCCTCCTATAAGACTCTCCTCTATTCCTTTCCTGTGCTTTCATCTTCATTCCACACTCCTAACCTTCGCTTGTTTTCGCATTAAATTTGATTCTAGGTCATAATTCCTAATCGTGGTTCAAACTAGTTCCAAACTTCGTTCGCATGTCTCATTAAAATTTCTTATGCCTAACTTTCTCAAATTTGAAATCTCGCGATCTGTTCCAAACTTCGTTCGCATGACTTACTAAAAAATCTTTAAAATTCTTACACTTGACTTTCTCAAATTTGAAATCCCATGATCTTGCTCAAACTTGAAATTCTTACTCTGATCTTGTAGATGGATATTCGTGATTTACCTTCTATGACCGTGAGATTGCTCATATTTGAATTTTTTACATGATGATGTTTGTTTCTCGTTGAAGAAAGATGCCTACATTTTTTTTTCTTTTCTGATTTCTCAAATAGTGATCTCTCAAGTAATTGGTCTCGTTGTTCTTAATAATTGTTACTGAGACCTTAATCAGCGGTGGACTCCGCATGTGGTTTTCCTTCTTCCTCTGGGAATAAGCAGGTGTTGAACATAACGATCGCCATTTAATTTCTGTTTTCTTAATTGAAAAATTCCTCCTAGGTTTTGGGGTTGAAGGCGGAGGATAGTGGAGCTGTGACGGCGGGAGATGACGCACTCTGCGGCGAAGGGGCTAGCCTATAGGGTTGAATAGGGTACAACAGTGGTGAAGATGGTGGCTTCACCATAGTAAGACTTGCCAGAGTAGGGTTGAGAAGGTTCTGTTAGGGGATATTTGCAAGATGAATGAGGGGATCTACATCTATGGTGCTGGCTGGTAGCTTGACTGATATTTGTCTTGGTCCTGAGCCCCAGAGGTTTGCGAATAGACGAGGCCAGAACAACGCTGGTCGATGTTGGGGTTTGGTTGCGCTGCCCTATAACTCAAGTGGAATGAGGGCATGAGACCTGGTAGAGAGATCTGGGGAGTTGTCAAGGGTGGAAGGCACTCTAGTGTCCTTTCGTGAGCTGGTGCCTAGCCAATGCTGGCCGGAGCCGGGGCAGGTCGTTTTGCCCTGTGGCCTAGCAGGGGGGGGGGTTTCTAGGGTGGGTCGTGCCACCCTGTAACCTAGCAGTTGGGGGCATGAGGCCAGGTAGAGACTGGGCATCGGGTTATAGGGGTGAGGCAGGTAGGGTTGGGTTACCGAAAGACTCTAAAGTAGGAGGGTCTTTCGTTCTGAATGCTCCTTTGATCCGAGCCTTGGAGGTTAGAAAAAAAATTTAGTGCTCTCGTACACAGTTGTTTTTCTCAGCCGAAGCCGGGTAATGGCCCCGGTACTACAAAGATTTTTCCCATAAATTTCTCATTTTCTCAAAAAAACATATGTAGATGGTTGTCTGGTGGTCTTTAGAAGCTGTTTTAGGACTCTGGGGATTCCTAGCAACTCTTCTTAGGTGGCTTTGATGCTGTTATACTCAGTGACCTGCAGCTGTTCGATGCCAGAACGATGCTGGCCAGTGCTGGGGAGTTGCCCTGTAACCTGCTGATGCAGGAGCGTGAGGCTTGGTAGAGAGATCTGGGGATGCTTTGGGGTAGGTATTCCACGGGACAACCAAAGGTTGCTGCTGGGACGACGCTGGTCAGAGATGGGGTGAGTTGTGTTGCCCTGTAACCCAGCAGGATGTGGGGGTGTGGGGCCTGGAAGAGCTCGGCAGGGAGTAAAACAATGTTGGAGAGCTTTGGAAGGGTTTGTTAGGGATTTCGAGGGTCTTGGAGCATTTGTAGTACCTATGCGGTCTATTCCCATGTTTTCCGGATTCCTCATATGTTTTTTCAAGAGCCCGAGGTGAGGGGGAGAAGGAGAAGGTGGGATATCACGCGTCCTACTAGTAAGGGGGCTAGCTGGTAGGATGGGAATAGGGTACAGCAGCAGAGGAGATGGTGGCTCAACTGCAATAAGTCTTGTCGGAGTGGGGTATCGGGGATTGATTTGGGGTGTCTGAGTCATTTTCTGAATTGTGCATATGTTCTTGTTTCTCAGCCATACTTCCAAACCATCTGTTAAATTTTCATTTGGGACGCCGGGCCCGGTTCCCAGCACATGCTGCTCCCCACGAATAGATTGGAGCCTTGTCCCCCCCCCCCAAAAAAAAAAAAAAGGAAAATCAGGCACAAAAAATTCCCGAAAAATCACATGAACCTTCCAGCGCCCTAACTCTCCTTTTCAGTTTGTGCAGAGTTTTTTTCTAAAAAAAAAAAAAAAAGGGCGATGGCCTTGAGGTATTATCATCGGACTAACCAGCCCAGGTAAATTCAATCTTGTGTCTAATCTGACGACAGTGGCCTTTTCACCAATCTTGTGTCTAATCTGACAACAGTGGCCTTTTCAGCCCAGGGTGGCCTGATACCCTTCAGGGATCCCCACTGGGCCAGGGGACAGCCGGTAGCAGAGGGACCGAGCATCATCTGAGTGGCCAGTCGTTGTGCCTCCCTCAGTACCCCTCCCCCTATGAACATCAGCATAGACTGCTTTTTAATGCCAATTGGGGGGACCAACGGGCTATCTCTAGGTGGCGGGCGCCAAGCATGCCCAGGAAGGTACATGAGGCCAATGGGGATTGAACCCAAGACCTCTTGAATGCCACTTGCGTGCCTTACCAACTGAGATAGGCCGCTGGATGTGCAGAGTTTTTAGGCCATGCTGGCAAGTATTTTGTAGGTTTTTTTTTTTTTTTTTTAAGTCCAGGGTGTTGTAGAGGCCAGTCAGTGTGTGCACAGTGATCACCTGGAATTGTGAGCCGTGGGTGTGCTGGAATGTGAGACCACCTCCCAACCCATCCTCGCATCAATACTCCTAGCGCACCCCCTATCCCACTATTCTACCTCAGTGTGACCAGCACTCAGGACCATTGCCCTACCAACGGGCAGGCAACTTGGACCGAACAACAGTTATAGGCACCAGGGCTGATAGATTGCCCAGCCCTGGTGGAAGCGGAATCGGACAAACCTTGTCGAACGGGAATTTCGGACGTCAGGCCCAGACAATGAACTACATGCCCCACATATATATATATATATAGCCACCAGACAGTTTTATCCAAATGTCAGTAGGAACTGCACCCAATGGCACCCTATCCAACCTACCTGAACCTACTGCAGGCACTAGACCCCACCAGTGACTAGCTCCCCAGCCTGTTTTTTGTGTATATATTTTGTGAATCTGTGTAGACAGTATCATGTGTGGAAACTTGTGTATGTAACCTGTAAGCGATATATAATTTGCAAGCTATGTGTGAATGCCCTGTGAATCATGTATCGAGGAGAGAACGGGACCAGCTGGACAAGGACCCCCCCAAGGACCGAACCAAGCTTGAACCCGTGACCTTGTAACATGTAATCCAAGACTCTACCGTATGAGCAACTACCGAAAATGGAATGACTATGTGATATGCCAGACTGGGGAGAACATCAGAGCACCCGAGACCAACACCCCAAGCAAACCCTGTGAAACCGACAAGCAACATACAACACCGTGGACTACCCTTGTCCAGAAAGCGACAACCAACATACAACACCGTGAATTACCCTTGGGTGGTGCGCAGGCAGTGTCTGAAATAGTACCATGCGTCAGCCCAAGGGGATGTGTGTCCAGTTGTGCATCAATCTAATGCCCTGCCGGTGTCCATCCACAAGGCTGCGGGGTTTTGAACCCGCAACCTTATACCACAATGCGCATTTCCAATCGGTGCTCTAACCACTGAGCTACATCAACTGGACAGTATTTTGTAGGTTAAGCCTGTGTAAAATAGTAACAAATAGAGTCGGGTCTGTGAAAGAGTTACTTAGGTGGTCTTTTCTTCCCTCCTCGGGTTTGGCTATTTAGTCTTGATAGCTGGTTTATTTCCCTGCTCTTCATACTTCGACAGTGAGATCTACCGAATGCTTCATCCAATGGTGAATTTGAAAGATAGAGTCAAAGGTAGTTGGATGAGATATCTGAGTGTGAGTAAGGATTCCTTGAGATTTTATTTATTTATTTATTTATTTTTTGAAACAAATGCTCCAGTCTATTCGTGGGGAGCAGCACGTGCTGGGAACCGGGCCCAGCGTCCCATAACGAATTATACAGATCATTGAGAACATTTGCGGTCTTTTGAGGTCATTTGAGATATCGGGGCCATTACCCGGCTTCGGCTGAGAAGAAACTGTGAAACAGAGGTCCTACGAATGCTCACTACTCTCAGATTCCCTGACAAACCCTTCTAAGACTTTCCAACACTGTCTTACTCCCTGCTGAGTTCTTCCAGGCCTCACGCCCCCAGATAGACAAAATTTCCCCAGACCAATGGAAAGAAGTATGCCAATAACCCCTCTTTGGTAACAGATGGATTATGGATGCTCAAGGGTAATCACCTTGGAAATGTTAGGGTTAGAAAAGGAATCATAAGAGTCAAAGATATTTCGGGTGAGGACACAAATTATTGGATTGAACCATCCATAATGCAAAGGCGCCTTCGCTATTGCCACCACCCTGAAGAGGCCTTGGAAAAGACCATTGACTTAATCCCATTAGAATGGATCCGAATCCTCATAAAAGAACCCAGATTGAAGATTAATGATTGGGTGGCAATCAGAGGACAACCCCAGGAGGTCGGCTCAATCCTAAATAAATATACGAACGGGGACGTCCTTTTGGAGCTTTACGATCTAGGACAAGATAATTTCATTCTTTAAAAAAAAAAATGGTCCGGTCAACTGGGTTAACGATAGTCAAATCTTTAAAATCAGGGTGTTAAAGACAAAAGAACACCAACTAGCCTTCAGACCTGATACCCCCATCTCCAAACTGGCTCTAGACCCAATTAACTGGATTTGGGGCTCACCAAAAGGGAATAATGGAGCCACCAAGAATAACAAATTATTCCAGCGAAATCTACATACTTTAACAGTGAAGTTCACATATCGAATGCTAAGAGTACGAATCGACCTAAGTATCGGAGAGATGGATGAAACATCTCAATCTCAGCAAAGAAAAAGGCAGCCGGATAAATGTTTCAGACTTATGAGAGCAAAACCAGCAAAGTGTGTATCCAGTCTGCCTCAATTGTGCGGCGCATCATTGCCTTAAGGGTATATTTCATTTTGTGGTCCTCCATGTCTTCACCTTTGAAGATTCGTTTATTCCTTTTTCGCCAAATTACCCAGATAATGATCGATCGAACTACCTGTGCTACATACCCCCACCCTCGGTCCAGCGGTAGTCCTGTCGATACTCTTCCCAAAAGCACCCGTTGTCGGTCCCATTGCAAACTCTCACTGGAGATGGAGCGTCAATATTTGGCCCACCATTTCCAAATGCATGCTGGAGTCGGGCAGTCCCACCACAGATGTATGGTGGATTCGTATGCCTGCTGGCATCTGACGCATGTTGTGTCTACCTTGAGGCCTTGATTTGCCAGCCAGACCGCTGAAAGAGTTGCCAAGATAGAGAGGAGCTAGAGAATGGATGTCAGGCGTTGTGATGGCATTAGGATAAGTTGAGTCCAGCAGCGGGTTATCGCTTTGATGACTTCGTCTGCATCTACTTGAATCACCCACAACCATCTTTTTGTCGCCATAATTTGTGGAGTCTTAGCAGGTTCCTGCATCCTGTATCCCACTTCTGGAGAGTACTCTATGAGAAGGCAGTCTTCCTTATTGCTGCTTTTCCCTCTCCAACTCCACTGTGTTGGGTCTGCTCTGAGTTTTGCTATCGGGCGCCCTTGTGCACTTAGCTCCACTGCCCATTGGCCTGCATCATCGCATCTCTCCTTAACTCTAAGTTGTGTCATCACTGGTGGGGGTCGGGGGAGACCTTCCCCTTCTTCCAGTTATACGAGCTTTGTTGAGGGTTGTTTGCCTGTTTTGGACCATTGTTGGAATTTTCGTCTTCCTGGGAGAAAAGGTTAACCGACCCCCCATTTTTCACCTCAATCTATAAGAAAAACATAAGGCCATCCCAAGCAAACTTCACACCAATCTATAGAGCGCACTTCTTACTTACATATTATAAAACAAATACCCAAAAAAAAAAAAAAAAAAAACATAAAACAGCAACTCAAAAGTGCATTTTCAGGCAATTTTGCCAAAAAACAACTTCATCAAAATTTCAGGATTTTCAGGATGATTAACAACACAAATTCTAATAACCCAAATGACACCAAAGTTAACACACAGCAAACTTGTCGTAAAACAAAAAGAGGCAAAAAAAAATTGGGGGTCCCCGTTAACCACTTGTGGTGGGTGCACGCCTGTTGGGCTGAGCAGGTAACTCCACTCTGTTGGAATGGCTTCCTTTATTAGTGTCAGTTTCCTTTCAGGCCTTCCAACTTCTCCTTCATCCTTCCTGTTGGGATCCAGTCTCCCCGGTATTCGTCCCAAAGGTCCTTGATTCTCACCACTCCTCTTTTTATCCATGCTCTCTCGAAGCTTCCCTTTGTTCTGTCTGCTGTAATGCATTCTCCTGTTTGTGTTCTGATAACTGGATTTTAAAATATGATTTGCAGAAGTACCTCTTGTTTGGTCACCGGTGTAGCCCCCTTGTCTGGTTTTACTTTCCTCCATGCTTTCAGGATGCCGCTCTAGAATTTCGATGGGCATTGTCATCGCAAATAGGAGTCCACCCAAATGCAGGCCCAGACATCTTCTGGGCGTCGGAGGTTCCAGGTTTTAGCCAATATCTCTGCTGCGAGTAGTACCCAGTGTTGTTCGTCTGTTGCGCAGATGGCCTTGGTTACCCGGTTGGCCAACATGGCTGTGTTTTGTTTATTTGGGTCTCTGAGTCCTAGCCCTCCTTCTTTCCGCTGGAAGCAGATCTGGTCTCATTCCACCTTGGGCATGCATCTGTCATCTTCTTTCGCGTATGGTTTCTCGATAAAGCGGGTGGAGCGGCATTTGACTACCGTTTTTGCTTTCCGACCCAAAGGCCGGATTTTTTCGACGTACCACAGTAACGCAAACAGTGCTACATTGACGACCAAGGCCCTTCCCATCAGGGATAGGTGCAGGGTTTTTCCCCATGTGGAGATCCGATTTACCACCTTCTGTTGTAACAGTTCGTCTTGGTCCGTTGCACAAGAGAGAAGGGTCACTTGGACTCCCAAGAACCTTTCTGATTGGTGGTCTGGAATGAGTTTCATACCCCACTCAACTTTGAGGTTGTACGAGCTTGGAAGTAGGAAGGCTGACTCTGACCAATTTATGGCCGCCTCCGACAACTCCTCGTACTCTTTCAGGGACAGTCTCAATGCTCGAAGTGAGTCCTCTTTGTTTTCTGCTACCGCGAATAAATCATCTGCTAGCGCCTTGACCCGACAGTGACGTCCTCGGGTGGGGAGCCCTACTATTGCTAAGTCTTTCGGATATTGCATAACACTGTTTCTAGTTGCACTACAAATAGTAAAGGTGTCAAAGGGCATCCTTGTCGTAAAGAGCGAGAGAGGGGAAACATTTTTGAGAAGTGTCCGTTTACCATGACAACCACTGTAGAAAAGGAGTACAACACTACGACCCATTGACAAAACTTTTCACCAAATTCTAACCAGTGTAGCGTGGCTGGGACATATGATCAGTTGACCTGGTCATACGCCTTTTCCATGTTGAGCAGAAGTACAACGAAATCTTTATTTTCCTCTCGTATCAGCTCCATCGCCTCTATTGTTGTGACGATGTTGTCCAGGATGAATCGTCCTCTGACGAACGCTGCCTGATCTTCCAGGATCAAGTCTGGGAGGTACCTGGCAAGACATCTAGCCAAGATTTTGGTCAGAATCTTACATACTATATTGAGAAGGGAAATTGGATGCCAGTTACGAAGTCGTCCCTGTTGCCCTTCTTAGATAGCATAGAAATGATACCATTGTGAGCGTTGTATGAGAGTTTCCCCCCTACCAGGACTTCATTGTAAATTTCTACCAGGACTTCCCCTAATGATGACCAAAAGGTTTGGAAAAACTTTACTGGTAACTCGTCATCTCCGGGTACCTTCCCTTTGGCCATTAAGTTCAAAGTCGCATTTGCTTCCTCCATCGTCACGGTCTGTCTAGGTCTAGTCTACCGTGGGCTGGGAGTTTCCTCCTGAAATTTGCACAATGATTGCTACTGAGTGTTAGATCTGTGTCGGTTCCCTCCTGTGATCTTCTCGAGGTTAAAATGTCTTGGTAGTAGCAGGCGGTATAGCTGCAGAGTTCCTCCGGACGCGTGGCTGTTGGTTCAGAGTCGCAAAAAGGGTGTGATAGTTCCTTTAGTGGCTGAGTCTGTCTTCTGGGCAACAACTTCTGAAAGGAGTCCTTTGTCATTTTGTCGTAGACCATCATTCCCTTTACCTTCAATCGCTCCGCCAATCTGTGTGAGTTCTCCTGTTGCAGTCTGTCCCACTCTTCCATTCTCCTCTTCCTTTCTTTTCCCCATACTAGCTCCGAGATTGGGTGAGCTTTCATCCTCTCTTCTGCGTACTTTATCCTCGTCTTACACTCTGTTTCCTCTCTATGGTACTTTATCGTCAGTATTCTTGAGTAGACACTTAGCAACTTGGATGATATTCTTGAGCTTGCTTCCCACCAGTCTGCTGTTGTGGCAAACTGCATATTTCCCGTGGTTCATCTGTCCCAAAAGGATATAACCCATTCTATCACTTGTGGATTTGAGAGATGCTCGGTATTTAACCGAAAGTAACCTGCTCCATATGGCATCTTCTCTCCTATTCTTAGTTCGATTGTGACCGGGTTGTGGTGTGATAGAGGGTGGTTAATTGGATCTACCCTCTGTACTGTGTCAAGTAGCCCCTCATTTACAAGGAAGTAATTTAATCTTCTACCTTTCCCCTTATGAGAAAACAATGTGTAGCCTCTATCCAGCGGGTGCATTGTGCGGTATAGGTCGTGAAGGTGAAAATTTGTCATGAAGTCTGTGATAGGAAGGATTGCACCCGTGGAGTCTCGCTTGCCTCTTTCCCTATTCTCATCTAGAGTTTGGTTCCAGTCTCCTGTTATGATGAGGTTATCTACGTCTAGTAACATATATGGGAGATTTTCCATGAATTTCTCCCTCTCCTTCCTAACTACCGGAGCGTACACAAGGGCAATAACCCAATCTGTCTGACCGCTGCCCAACTTGATCCACGCCCAGCGACCCCATAAATTGTTGTAGTGGTCAATAATTTCCACGTTTAGATCTTTGTGGATTAGGATTGCTACCCCCTTTTTTGTGCCTTGGGCAGGGGACCAAATGTGGTCCATCCCACCAATCCCCCAGACTCCTGATCTTCTCCTCGTTTAATTTCGTCTCCTGAAGGCAAATTATCGAGATACGTTTCTCATGAATCCAGCGCTTGAGTCTTCCTTTCTTGTCTCTTCCTGATGTGTCACCTAGCCCACATACGTTCCATGTGGAGATTTTCAATCTCCTCATTCGCCTTTGAGCGGCCTTGTCTCGATTGGATGTGCGAGGATGACGCCGTTGGTTCTTCCCTTGGTGCCATTGTGCTTCCTTCAGCCCATGGTCTTGTCAGGGCATCTCTAATGAATTGGGAGTCCAGCCTCCTCTCGTTTGGAAGTCTGATCTTAAGCTCTGTTAAGGATTCGACAGTTAATCGCGAAGCCAGTGCAATTTTGCATAACTCCTGTTTCTTACCTTCTACAAACCAAGCTAAGGGGGCTAATTGTACACCCAACCGCTCTAGGTTGTCGATATTGTCCGGTTGAATTCTAGCATCTACTAAGGGAACGAAAAGTTTCACTTTAACTCCGGACACATTTGCGACAATTCTTGCCATCGGGCTCTGGTACTACTCTCATTGGGAAGTAATCTAAGAAAAGCGTTCTAGCACTATGAAGTGTAGACTCTGGTGTTGGTACCTCCGTTGTTGGCTGTGAGAGTAGCGTGAGAGTATTGTACCCTGTCTGCCAGGAGATAACCCAGAGGTTATTCCTGGCAAACATGCAGGCTAACAGTATTACAATTTACTCCATACCAGTCGAGCTATGAATCCCCCTCGGAGGCGGTCATGCGCGGCCTGCGACCCCACGGCCGTGGCCGCGGTCCGCGACCATGAAAAAAAAAAAAAATTCAAACAATTCTGGAAACAAAATATATTATGCAGAAAAATATACTGAACGACTTTTGTCTTGTGGTCATATCCAAAAACTTTACTGAATTTAAAATAAAAAACACATAAGTTTCATAGTTTTTCTTTATAAAAAAAAACACAGCTTTTGCCCCGGGAAAATTAGTTTTTGAATTTTTAAAATTCAACGACGAAGTCAAAAAATAAGATTAAAAATTGCGAAATTTAGATCTCAAAAAAATCTACAACACCATATTTTTTATTTTTTTTGTTTTAGATTTTTTTGAAGTCTAAACAAATTCATGAAAGTCGCGCCCGCACCCAACCGCGGCCGGAGCCGTGGCGGCCGTGATCACGACCGCTCTCCAAGTTTGACCCCGCGGCCGTGATACATAGCAGTCGAGTGTCCCCTGGCCATCGATGCCAGTCTCCTGTCTCTCGTGGTCTTCGTGCCTAGTGTTGCTGAAGGTGTGCCTGCTGTCTCGGAATGTGTTGCAGAATCTCCGGATGCTTTGGTGTGTAGTTCCTTGACCAAGCTCATGCTCATGCATCTCTGCTTCCCCAGTGAGTGTCCTCCTGACAATCCTTCGGTGCCACTTCTTGGCAGTGTCGAATTTGGATCTCCTGGTGTGTTTGCTTTTTGCCCTGTCACGAGGCGCACTAGTTCGTTCTCCGATCGGCGTGTTGTTGGGGGTGTATGGGTGCCATACCGCAACCCTGTTCCTTGTTGTCTTTCTCCTGTAGGCTGTCCACCGCCCCAATTTTGGCCTCCCGCGTGGGAGGTGGCTTGCAGTGGATGATATTGCTGGAAGGCCGAAGCTCCTTGAGCGTAAAATCCTGGCCCGCTTCCGTAAATCCCTATGCCGCCACCACTCCCATAGTTTCCAATTTCCTCCACCACTCCCGTAATTCCCTATGCCTCCGCCGTTTCCGTAGTTCCCGATACCTCTGCCACTCTCGTAATTGCCGAGGTTTCCACCTCCGTTCGTTCCATATCCTCCACCCCCAAAGTTGCCTCCCCCATATTGGGGCCCTCCTCCTCGGTTGAATGACAGTCCAAACCTGGATATCGTCGGGTCTATGTACCCTCCTAGTCCTCCTAGAGGTGGATTGCCGCTTGGTGAAAACGCCGGGTTGGAGCTTACCCTCTGATATCCCGAGATGCCCCCTCCTTCGTTCAGTTGACTTAATGATGGTTGTGGTCCTAGGGGTCCTTGGTACTGTGGTCTTCCAGATCTCGATTGTCTTCCTCTTGTTCCTGACGACGCCGGATTTTGCTGGCTTGATTGGTGCGCATTCCCTCCTTCCCCGTTTTGTTGTCTATTGTTTCTTTTGCAGTCCACCTCTTGGTGGAAGAATTGCCTGCACCGCTGACACTTTATCGTCATTGAGCACGCCAGTTTCACTTCTAGGAGGTCTCCCATCGATGTTTTGACCCGTATCTTGTCTTTCATGTTTCCTCTTGCCTCTGGGTCAATGTCGAACCTGGCATTCACCAGCGCTGGCTTCAATGGGTTCGCGTCCGATGGATGTGCCTGACTGATGCGGCCGATCGCCTTTTCCACTTGCGGGTAGATGAAGGGCATATTGTCCATTGGTATCTGCATTGCCACTACCCAAGATTTTCTTTCATCCTCTTATCGCCTCAGATCTCTGAACTCCACTTTTGTCATCCATGGTTTGAACAACACCTTATATGTGTTTGTTCCCACTGGGATGTCTATTCCTCCCTTGTCAATCATATACTCCGCAACTTGTCTTGACTTCGCCACATACGATAACGAGTTGGGACCTTCAATCTTGACCTTGCCTCTCCTAGTTTCCGTTGGGAAACGCTCGACGTCGATTATCCACCCGTCCTCAAAGACTCTGATGGTGTCGGCTTTGACTTTTTTTGGGAGGAGCCGTGTGTTTTATTTGAATATAACTGACACAGTTCTTTCCTTCAGCCATCTCACCTTAATTGTATTTAGCGATGTGTTCAGTGTGAATGTGACTTCCCTCCCCTCTGTTATCATCTCTCCTGGGTCTAGGTCTGTAGGGTACACTGCATCGTAGTAGCAGAGTGCTAACAACAAACGGATGCGGTCTTCATCCTCATACCTCCTAGTGGTTTTGTTCTTCCATTGGTACTGGTGGCGGGGATCTCACGTTTGTTTCGTTCCCTCCTCCGTCTTCTCCATCCTCCATACTACCTCTCCTCTTTCTTCCGATTTCCTCTACTCTTCGTTACTTCAAGTCGCTGTTGGCCTATACATGGCCTCTTCTTCTCTGTCGTGACCCTTTATCAATATTCTACTGTGTGGGCGTGTGTTAGGCGGTCAGCCCGAGCTCGACTATGGGCGGTGGGTGTCCCACCGCCGTCGCCGCTTCGCACTGTGTGAACGGGGAAGACGTTGGGGATTCTGAGGCGCTATCTCGATGGTAGCGGCTCGGTAGACCGTAGGGTTGCGGAGCAACCCGGTATCGAAGGGCTGAGCGCTTAGTGCCAGCTGTAACGCTCCTCAAGTCTCCAATGCTTGAGTTCACTACAACATACCCGTACAGCACTACACTACAATAATTTGTCAACCCAAACTCCAGGTGCTCCATTCTTTTTTTTTTTTTTTGGGGGGGGGGCGGGTTTGCAATTATTGCAAATGGACATATGGAGGTCGGGAATCCTCCACAAGCAACCCGGAAAAGTTTGGGGCCATTACCCAGTTAGGCTCAGTGCTGGAAACCGGGTCCAGCGTCCCATGAATCTGCAAACTCCCAACAACCAGTGAAACAAAGAAAACAACCCAAAGTAAAGGAGGGAATCTAACTACAGGAACCGACTGATTGCGGTCCGAGGGCGGCCACTAAACCAAGAACAGAAAGAATTAAAAGTAAGAATCTATCTTCATGAAGTATTGGGACTGTACCTAGCTACATTGGCTTCTGCAGATCGAAACAATTAGCCTAGGCCAGCTTCAGGAGCCCATTAGCCTACAGATTCAAATCCACCATTGAAACAAAGAAAACAACCCAAAATAAAAGGAATCTAGCCACAAGAGACGACTGACTATGGTCTCACAACGACCGCTACACCGAGAACAGACAGAAATGAAGGTAAAAGTCTATCCAGCGAAGTACTGGGATTGTACCCAGTTTAATACAGATTAGCCTAAACCGGCTTCAGGAATAGCCACGGAGAGAAGACCAAACCGCCTTTGGGACCTGGTTTGACCAGCGTTTGTTTGTTGCCCCACGTTTTCCAAAACCAGGCTGTTCCTTTTCGGGCAGAGCCACCCTTGGCCTTGTGATACCAGTCTGACCAGATGCACTGCCTACATAAAGTCCGCATGGCGGGAGCTGGACATCCTTACATCATTCTTGCGAATTCCTCTTGGTCTTGATGGTGGTCATAATGATGGCTCTAAAGTCTAAGCCACATAACAAGCTGGATTGTCGCCTCTATTGGCCACTGGCGGAATGCCTGATAGGATAAACTCCTTTATCCAATTAAAGGACATCCAAGGTAGTTTTCACCAGTATCTTCACCACCACGACCAGATACGCTTGGAGTATGGACAGTCCAGCCAGAGATGCTGATTGGTCTCCCAAACCCACTGACAGCGAGGGCACGCTATGGAGACTTCCATCCCTCTACTCGCCAGAAAGGTTGCAGTGGGTATGATTAGCATCGATTGTTGCCACATCAAGCTCCCCAGTCTTTCAGAAGGCAGTTCCTTTAGGAGCTGCCAGTGCTTTTCTTGAGTTTCTTTATCGTAGTCTATCAGTGCTAACTCCCGTTTGTGTTTTCTCACCACATCAAAAGGGGAGCAAGATGCCCTTTCTCTCAGTAGGCCGGTGCCAATCTTGGACGTATAGCAGTGCATAGGGATAGCAGATTTCCCCTGTTGGATCACCGTAGTCCATATCCATCTGGTGGGATCTACTTTGAGAGTTGAGAGTGGAGTTCCTTTGAATCTTGCTTTAGGGTGAGCTATCCCATGTCTATCCAAGTTTAGATCTACCCTACACTCCTCTAACTCAGGTAGTTCGGTGCATGTAGCTTCTGATTCAAATCTAAAAAATAGGTCTTCAGTCCAGCTGGACTCTGCTATCCAGGTCTGTAGAGTTGGAGGGTTTTGGCTGCCGCTCTCGATCAGTCTGAGATAGATACAGTTCGATCTCTCATTCAAAGGTCGGTACCGTTTTTTTCCGGTCGTGCTCTGACTTGCTTCCAGCATTGACACCCAGTGGGGTGGGATCGCCTCTCTAAGGCTCTGCAACTTCAGCCCCACCTCTCTCAGGTATGGAAATTGGTATCTCAAATCCTTTTTCGTGAGTCAGCCTGAGTTGTCCACTCTTCTGATGTGTCTGATCCGAAAAATTCCTCTTTCGATCCAGTGCTGTCCCAAGTTCCCTGGTTCATTTGCTGCTGAGAAAGGTTCGTCCATGGGGTCCAACAATAATTGATTCTCAAAAGCAGCTCTTCATGTACTTCTGCCTTGGATAAAGGTTCACAATATATTGTTGGTTTTAATTTCTTCCATGCGAATAACACTGCTTTCCAGAACTCGGAGCTCGGACACCTGTTCGAGTAGAAGTCCAGCATAAAACATCTTCATACGTTCGTTGGATTACTTAACTCTCATTCTCTGCT
Organism: Chara braunii; assembly: GCA_003427395.1. Lineage (NCBI taxonomy): Eukaryota > Viridiplantae > Streptophyta > Charophyceae > Charales > Characeae > Chara > Chara braunii. Next base: position 1,382,487 of record BFEA01000280.1, on the reverse strand, counting down.
TAGGATGTATTTTCCCAGGAGGACCCAATATTTATCTTTTGTTTCCATAAAAGCGTGGATTGGCCATTTGGCCAACAAGGCCAGATTTTGTTTGCGCAAATCTAGTACTATGCCCAGTCCGCCTTCATTCCTAGGGAAGGTCACCACATCCCAAGCTATTTTCGAAAGATAGCCCTGATCCTCAGATGCTGCAGGTTTCCACACCAGCCTCCTGGCTTTAGATTTGATGTGATTATAAGCTTTTTATCCCAGTAGGTGAACCGTCAGAACATACCATAAAATCGAGAAGGCGGTTGTTGTTAGGGGGAGGGATCTCCCAAACAGGGACGAGAGGTACAGTCTGTTCCATTTAACAATACGAGTCGTCACCTTTTCTTCTAATAACTGGTCCTGAAATTCTGCACAGTCTGTGATCGTCACTTGGACCCCCAAAAAGCGCTCAGAGGAATCCCCTGGGATACATTTCATTCCCCAATCAACACACAGATGGTAGGGAACATATAATAAATAAGAAGATTTTGACCAATTTATTGAGGCTTCTGCTAATTCGTAGTATTTCGTCAGGACATTCTATACTTCAACTAATACTTGCGGGTTGTTTTCTGTGCAGACAGTAAGGTCGTCTGCGATGACTCCTACCTTGCACTCGATGTCTCTGCTAATGCTGAGACTTGCGATGTGTGGATTATATCTGAAGTTGTCGAGCAGGACCTCAAGGTGGACAACAAAGAGTAACGGTGCTAGAGGGCATCCTTATCGCAGTGAACGCGTGAGTCGGAAAGTCTCGGAGCAATAGCCATTGACCATAACTGCAGTAGTGGCCTTAGAGTACATAGCCCAAACCCATGAGCGGATATTTGGCCCAAAGAGCATATGTTTCAAGGTGGTTTGGACAAAAGTCCAACCTACTTTGTCATATGTTTTCCATGTCCAATAGGGTGATGGCTATGTCCTTTTTTTCTTTAACTATAATTTCAATAGCCTGAAGGGTAGTAATAATATTTTTTGTGGATGGAGCGTCCCTTCACGAATGTTCCTTGCTCCTGGTCTGTAAGAGAAGGTAAGTATTTCGCTAACCATATAGCAATGGACTTGACTAGGAGTTCGTAAGTGGTATTAAGCAATGAGATCGGCCTCCGGTTCCGAATGTCTTTCTTACGGCAGAACCTTGTTAAATAATTTAGTGAGGGCAGGGACCATAGTCAGAATCCGAATCACCATTGTCTCATCTCACTAACTTTTTCTTCATTTAACTTCGTTTCTTGAACCATAATTATTTTAACATCCGACTCATACATCCAGGTACGCAAACGAGTTCTTTTATGTCTGTTATTGGCATCCCTTAAACCACAAATATTCCAGGTAGCAAAAGACAGTTTATTTCGCATTGTCACCTATGCAACCGGTTGGAGTGTGGATTTGGTTAGAAATGTCATGTTGTGTACCTGATTTCTTCCACCTGCCCCCTTTTTCAACAACTATTGACTTCGGGGAAGACCAATTAAGTCTGAGCATGGGATTAAGTTGAGGGGAGAACAATATTTTCTTGTTTGATGACTGTGTCAGACAGCGGGTCAGGGTAACAGCGTTAACATCTTCGAGTAGATGAATGTCCTTCAGGCCTGGGTTTTCGTGGTTAGCCACGTGTGAGAGTGGGATGTATGAAATGTTGAGCTCTTTCAGCTGGTCTCTGCTCAGTGGACGGGCATCCAAAAAGGCATAGAACAGGGCCAGCTTCCAACCAGTGAGGTTCAAAATAAGGTGACGGGTGAGTTTAACACATGGTATCAGACAACTTCAAAATTTGTTCTGCACCAATTGCTTAGCTGTAATGGCCACCAATGACTCAGAGGGGTTATCTGTCGAGGCCGTGATAGGGAAGGACTTACGGTCATTCTGATCCTTGAAGACCAGGGTCATTGGACCCTGGTTGGATGATACACAAAAGATTGACTCGACATGCTTGAAGATCGACTCACCTTTCTCCAGGGTCGTAACTCCAGGGCCTTCACTTAATGATAGAGTTTTAGGATAGGCCTCCTCTGTGGCCTTTGAGGCAGGTGCTACTTCTTCCTGTTGGTGGTCTGCCTTTTAGCCATCAGAAGAATTGTAGCGTGTAGGGATTTCTTTCCCAAACTTTGTTTTCCTTGCTCGCTTGTTTGACGATTTCTTTCGTTTATTTGCTTTTGAGGAAGCAGTCCGTGCGCCGTCTTCCAACGTCATAAGGGCCAGGGGGTTCCCTTCTTCAGTAATCCCAATCTCCATCGCATCTTCATTTAAATCATTGTTGTTCTCTGCGATCCCAATTGATGGCTGATCATTCTGTTCAAATTCAATCTGAACGCCATCGTCTCCTTTGGACTTATGGAGGTCCTTAAGGATTCTTGGGGCAGCTCTCTCCGCCTAATCGTCGTCGGTTGAGATCCTGAGTCTGCTTGTCGGGTGCCAGGCTTGGCCCAGATGGGAGAAGGTGTCATACAGTTTGTTGGTGAAAGTCGTGGTGTAGGATGAAATCGGAGGAGGAGGGGGTTGGTGCTCCCTGCTCCTGTACTGAGAAGTGCGGCTGTCACGTGCCCTGTTGTGTGGTGAAGGTTTATGGCGAGGACGCCTGACTCGAGGATCTCTAAGTTGCTCTTGTTCTCCCAAGGGGTTTGCTTGCTCTTTGTTTCGAGCTGCATCTCTGCACTCTTCGTCATAATGAAACCACCATCTGCAATGGGAGCAGTAAGGGGTGGACGCATTAACCACATCAACAACTACCGATTCCTCGTCCGACAGTTCTATTGTTAGGGATTGGTGGAAGGAAAACCACACAGATGACTCAAGATCGAAACGAACATTTGCAATAGAAGGCTCATTCTTATCTGGTTGGTAGTCATGCATTTTCAAGATCTTCCCCATAGTCTTCTCAATTTGGAATCGGAGATGGAAAATTGCCATCACCGACACATTCAAACAGCGAATCCAGAAAAACTTGAATTTCATTGATTCTTCAAGTTGTTCCATTTCATTGGGTGGGAGGTAGGGGCGAAATTCAACACGGTAAGTTTCGTTTTCAAACTCAATCGTATCATTTCCCACACTCTTCATCCAATTTGCGTGTTGTTTCGACCCTGTGATGTAAGTCGCAAGATTTTTCCCTTCATGAATGAAGCAGCCTCTCTTATAATTTTTCGATATAAGCCTAACTTAGAAAACAGAGGAGTTTAGACGAGGGGGGTCCAAGACGGCGGCAGCAAGTTTAACGCTAATTTTAGCTGCGCTAATCGTAGCGTTAACCTCACGATCGTTTGCACTAACCCTAATTAGCGTAGCGCTCTCATGCCTTGTTTACACGGAGATCGTCGTTGACCGCGAGATACACATCCTTTGAGTAACAGGTCACGCTCGCACCATCGTGTAGATGGCCTTCCCCCGTGAATAGCGGGTGAGCGAGATGTCTGTTCCCCCCCACTCGCTCGTGTGCTATTGCTAGGATCTCAACGAATGTTACTGATTGGAAGAACGCTCGGAGTTTCGTCTACTATTATCACTCTTTGCTCGACCGTCTCTGTGCCAGGCTACGGGACAAGCTCTCATCAACCTTGACGATAAAATTTTATTCCCTCTCTCTCACCATAGTGGTTTGGTTGCAGGCAATAGGACCAAAACTCACTGAGGCTTCTAGTTAAACCGTCAAAACCCTATTTGGGATCGTATTTGTGAAAGTTGAACACCATGGACGACGGAGCCGAGGCGGAAGTCCCGACCTCGCCGCCCATTGACCCAGCAGCGCGGGTACGGGAGTTGCTTGAAGCGTGCTTTCTGGACGGGCAACTGCCCGAAGGGCTCCATCACGGTGAAATTGACCAGGGGCCGCATCATTCAAGATTGAGATTGGACCCCCAGATAAGAGCGATACAGGAGGAATGGCTGAGCGAACGGGCAGTGCTTCTGGTCTTCGAGAACGAAACCGGAACCCTGTTCGTTCCTGTATCAAAACAGATTGTATGAGTTTATGAGGCAACGTCCATTCAATTTTTTCGCGGTAGAACGCTGACCTCCTTCAACCACCCTCCGAGTAATGACTTTTGCAGGCGGGCTGGGAACTATACGGGATCGTATGGTGAATTTGGAGGGCGCCATCTGACAACTATAAGGTGGTTTCCGAAGGTACATTTCGGATAGTAAGGGTCTCGCCGCACGATACACGAAACGAAAACGAAACGAGTGCATCTGCCCACGAAAGGTGGCAAAATACACTCGTTACTATTCATAGCAAAACCATGAACCTGGCCATTTTCTGCAGGAAGATGCACTCGTTCGTTTTTTCGTTTCGTGTCCCGTTTGGCGACGCCCTAAGTGGAGCCGTGTCCCACTATCTGAAATCGTACAGCAGATAGCAGTGGAGCGAGACCCACGAGACCCATACTCCCAATGCCTGCACCGAACTGGGTAGAGGTCCCAGTCCCTTTTCGGGGTTGTTTGTGGGTAGGAAAAAAAAAAAAAAGAATTACTATGATCTGGGGCACGGTTCAACTAGCACACGAGTCATGGCCTATTTGGACCTGTGCGGCACTGTAAGAAAAGGAAGAAAAGTAATGTTAAAGACTTACAAAAAAGAAAAATGGTGACGGTACATTTCCCAAGATGGGAAGAAGTCAGACTTTTGAAAGTGCAGCCGTCCCACTAACCCTCCCGTCTCCACCCTCTCCTCCCCACCCAGCCAATACCTAATCAGGACAGAGTGGTACGTGACTGTTGCAGTCTCGCATACCACCTCGAGGGAGCTTCGTGTGCCTGATGTGACTCCCTCCTCTGACGGTTGCCATGCTGAAGCGTGCATTTCGTATATTTTGAGAGAATCCTACTGGATGGGGTTAACAATTGACCCGGAAAAAGAAGGGGGTCAAAATTATGCCCTACCAGTACTTGATTTTTTTTAATCTTTTGAAGAGCTGCCAATTAAAATGAGTCTTTCTATTTTCTTTTCCCGCCTCTATCTTGGGAACTGGAAAGAAAAAGCACAAAAAAAGGAAAAAAAAAAACACCACTTCAGAATATAAATCCCTCGCAATTTTGCTGCCATCCCATTCTCCTGCATCAGTGGTCGGACGATGTCCCGCAGATGTCCCAAAGGTGTTTGTGGGACACGGCTTACCTTACTCCTTTGCTAGTGGAACCGTGCCCCTGGTCATCTGATCGTATGTGGATTCGAACTTGGGTCTTCATGGGTGTGTACCAACTGGAGGGGAAAAAAAAAAACAAAAAACTTTAATCTAGTTATCTTTATGCGGATTCGAACTTGGGTCGGCATGGGTGTACCAACAGGCCCATTGTTTTTTTATTTTTATTTTTTTATTTAAATTTTGTGAGTGTGCCCCCCCCCGCCACAATTTCGGAACTCAGGAAGCCGCAAGGCTTGCATTCACATCGGGAAGCTTTTGAACGGAATCTGGGCATGATAACGGTCGTATACGTCCTAGGAACTCCTGATGTGAGTAGACCTTTGCGCCTTTTGAAAGATTGTTTTGGATCTCCTTCGCCGGCCAATGACGCCGCGGTGGCCGCGCGCTTTCCGGCCGCGCGTCTGGCATTTCACTTTTTTTTTTTTTTTTCTTTTATCGCATTTCACTTTTGTCTCGGCGCACTTTCCGATGGAACTACCCCCCGCCGCCCATGTGGCGGAACGGTGCGCACATGTAGCTCTTTGTTCTTTTTTTTTTTGAAACTGCTTTTTCTTTGTCTTTTGTGCTTTTTCTTTTTCTTTTGTACTTTTTCGTTTTCTTTTGTAGTTTTTCGTTCAGCAAGCACCACGTCAAGAGTTCGAACTGGACGTAGGCGAGTCAGGGCGTACTACCGGTAGCACCACCACTCTTTACCTTAAATGCATTTGACCGTATTTAGGGCGGACCTGGATGTATGTGGTCGCAGTCACGTCCACAAAAAAACAAACAAACGAAAGCAGTCCCGGTGGGAGTGGAAGCTCGTGCGGGAACCCTTTTGGTCCTCCTTTTTTTTTTTTTTAAACTGCACTGTTTCATATTCTGTTTTTTCTTTTTTTTTTTGGTTTTCCTTTCGCGGGGATATCCGTTATATGCCACTAGCAAAGAGGATTGGATTAATCAGCTGAATCTGGACGGTTTTTGCGCAGAGATGCAGGAGAGCAGATCAATCGTGTATGTTCTGCATCTCTCCACAAACACGTCCAGATTCAGGTATGAAATCCGAAATTCCTCTTAGTAAAAAAAGAAAAAACATGATGAAAAATTAAAACAAAATCAGTATGGAAAAAAAAAAAAAAAAAAAAAGAAAGAAAGAAAAAAAACGAAAAAAAAAGGAAAAAAAGGAAAAAGGGAGGTAAGTCACTGACTTTCCCTTTCCGTTGGGACTTGCGCGTGCGGGGACCTTTCTGGGATATCTTCAGCTTTGATATCCCTGGGTTGGGACTTGCTATGCAGTGCCCAGAAGTAACTGTATGCGGACGCGCAAGCGCAAGCGCGCGGTCGCGGGCGCACCGCGGCGCGGAGATCGCTAGCAAGCGCGGCGCGCACGAGCGCACGAACGCACGAGCATGGTGGGTGGCGGACGTTCATTCTGGCTATGGACGACTTAGTCAGTCATGATGAAGGGCCCAGGCGTCGGAACGGTGGAGTTGATATATTTCACTAACTATTCACTGTCACTTAGGCTGTCCTCGGCCTTGCCATAGCCCAAAGCTCGGTCTTGGCTTGTTGGCTGCTCATGCAATTCACATGCCATCCCCACTCTCATCTTCCTTGTTACCTTTCGCTTCCTCGGAGTCCGTCTTCTTCCTCCTCGTCTATCTTCCTCTCTTGTGTTCTCCTCCTCTTCTTCTTCTTCTTCTTCTTCTTCGTTTTCTTTCTTCCTGTTCTTGTTCTTGTTCTTGTTCTTGTTCTTCTCTCTCTCTTCTTCTTCTTCTTCTTCTTCTTCTGTCGATTCTTGTAGAAGAAGCAGGCTATAGCGACTGTGCTTTTGACTATTCTTCTTCTTGCTCCTCTTCATCTTCCTCTTTCCTTCTTGCTCTTCTACCTTGCTGTTCCTTCTTGCTCTTCTTCCTTGCTGTTCCTTCTTGCTCTTCTTCCTTCCTCTTCCTTGTCTTTGTCTTCGTTCCGTCGTCTTGCTCGTTTTCACTATTCCTCTTGTTCTTCCTCTCTTTCTTCCATCGCGCTACCTCTTCTTTGCTCCTCTGTCTTTGCCTGCCTTTCTCTTCTTTCTTGTTCTTGTTCAGCCATATCTGCAGCGCGAGAGCTTTGTACACGCATTTTGCGTTTTTTTTTGTTTTTTGTTTTTCTCTGAGGTGGTAAAAGGGGAAAAAAAGAAACTAACAATCGATAGAATTCGTCCCCTCGTGTCGGCGAGATGTAAGCTCGGTAAAAAAAAAAAGAAAAAAGAAAAAAAAAGTGAGCTGGGTATTTTTTAAAAAGTACGGCATAGTCTTGTAAAAAAAAAAAAAAGTACAAAAAAAAGTACGGTATTTTAAAAAATTAACCAGTTCTAGCAGCATTGTGCGGGAATTTGGAGGAAAAAAAAACGAGAGGAAAAGGACAGGAGGAAGAGGAGGGAGGAGGACGAAGACGAGATAGGG
>BFEA01000280.1:1348286-1359514 GCA_003427395.1 Chara braunii | reverse complement strand
CCTTTTTTCCTTTTCCTTTTTTCTTTTCCCTTTTTTGCACTCTGATTCACAATGTGACAATATATGTAAATATATATATATTCACGTGGTCAGATGTTCAGTGTAGTGGAGACGAGAGGGAGAAGGATGCCCACGTGGCAATATGTCGACGAGGGGGAATGTCCACGTGGCAGGCGACGTGGCATTGGAAAGGACGTGATTGGTTCGATGAAAACGGGCGGGAAAAGTGTCCACGTGGCAGCGTGTGGATGTGGCAATTGAAAAAACGAAAAACTGAAATTGGTGTGGTGAAGACGAGGGGAACAAGAAGAAAAGGAAAACAAAAAAACTGAAAAAATGACGTGTGTTAAAAAAAAAAAAAAAGCACAAATTAAAAAAATGACGAAGATGTCTACGCGACAGGCAATGTTGACAAGGCGGCACGTCGACGTCGCAAGATGTTGAGGCGCCCGGATGTCCACGTGGCAATTTACAGAGGACGTGATTGCCACTCAGTGGTGTGATGAAAAACGACGGGGAGAAGGATGCCCCAGGATATCCACCACGTGCCAGGATGTCCACGTGGCACTTGAAAGGGGGGTAATTACTAATTACTGTGGCGAAGACTGGCGTATAGCTCACAGTTGGTACAGCCCCCCCCCCCCCGCCCCCCCCTCTGAATTGTTGAAATGAAATACAGAATTGAGTCCGAACCCCACCGGAAGCAGTTGTTGTCCGTGAGTAAAACACCCTCTGCAAAAAAAAAAAAAAAAAAAAAACTCAGCAATTCTGAATTACCTACCCTAGTAGGGCCGGTCAGTTGAAATGATGACGTCTCTCAAGGCCGTATAGCCTCTTATTACAAATAGGGAAAAAAAAAAGGAAGGAAGAAAACGAAATCAAGGAAAAAAAAGGTCCTTCGGGACATCCGTTAACATTGGAACGATACAGAAAAAGATTAGCATGGCCCCTGCGCAAAAAAAAAAAAAAAAAAAAAAAAAAAGGAGGAGAAGGATGTCCACGTGGCAGTTTAGTAACGTGGCAAGATGTCGACGTGGCAAGACGGGACGGAAGATGTGAACGACGACTCGGAAGGATGCTCTTTTTTTTTTTTTTTTTTTGAAGGACCACAGATCAGATATATTTAACTGATCAGAACAGATACAGTGCACTTGATCTATTTTTAGCCAAAAGGTCGAGAAGGATGCTGATGGGGAGGAAGTAGAAGAAGGCGCTTCACCAACGGGACTACCGTCTTCCCCCGAACACAACGCGCCCTTATTTTGGCTGTATCTGGGTGAAATATAGCTTGTATACATTCATTTTTAGGGTGCGTTTTGTTCGGGGGAAGACGGTAGCGCTCAGTTGATAGGCCCGGGGGTCAAGTCCCAGTACCGTAGGAAGGGTGAGTTTCCGCAACGACTGAATCTGGACGTGTTTGTGGAGATGTGCCGACATCGCGTTGAGCTTGCTCAACCGCACATAGCAACAAACACGTCTAGATTCAGTCGTTGAGGAAAGTCAATGCTGGTGATTGGACTTGGCCCCCGGGAACTGAACTGTGGGTAATACAGACCCGGGGCCAAGTCCCACTAGCAGCGTTGAGCTACCTCAACGCCTGAATCTGGACGCTTTTGCGGAGATGTGCAGAAATGGTGTTGAGTTTCCTGAACTGCACGTCTCCACAAACACGTCCAGATTCAGGCGTTGATGTGCAGAAATGGTGTGTTGAGTTTCCTGAACTGTACGTCTCCACAAACACGTCCAGATTCAGGCGTTGAGGTAGTAGCTCAACGCTGCTAGTGGGACTTGGCCCCCAGTCCAAACTCCGCTCGCTTGAAGCAGGTGAGTGAAATACTGCAATGGTGAATTACGTAAGGGGGGGGGGGGGTTGGGGGGGGTTCAGTTCGATGGGATGATATCTGGAGGCGGTAGCCCTTGTTTAAGAAAGAGAGAGAGAAGAAAAAGAAAGAGAGAAAAAAAAAAGAAAAAAAAAGAAGGAAAGCCCTTGGTGACGTGGCAGAATTTAGATGGGCCCCACCTAGTTTTGTAAGGAACGCTGGGCCCCGTTCCTGGTTTTTATAAAGACTTGTAATTCTTTCTCAAAAAATAAAAATAAAAAATTGAGATGGCCTTTCTCGACCTCTCGGCTAAAAATAGATCACGTGTAGTATCTTTCCAAAACTTTTTTTTTTTTTTTTTTTTGTTGGAAAGTGGACAAGAGATTCGTTCTCTCTATTTCACCTCACACTATCTACCTACCGCGACTACCTTCTTCCCCCGAATACAACTAGCTGTATGTAGACTGAAAGATACCCCCAATACAGCTATAAGGACCGTACGTTGTATTCGGGGGAAGAAGGTAGTAATTATTTAAGTAGGCTATGGATTCTTCTCTCAATTTCACCTCACACTATATCTACCTACCACTACCGTCTTCCCCCAAACACAACGCACCCTCATTTTGACTGCATCTGGCCGGAAATATAGCTTGTATACATTCATTTTTAGGGTGTGCGTTATGTTATCGGGAAGACGGTAGTAGTAATTATAGTCATACGGGGAACCCCTACAGTCTTCCCCCGAATACAACGCACGGTCATTGTAGCTGAATTTGGTGTATCTTTCGGTCTAAATTCAGATATAATGACCGTACGTTGTATTCGGGGGAAGACTGTAGCAGCCAGAACCGCGTTCAGGGGAGAAGATGCGGGGGCTGCTCCCGACCTGCAGGTGGGCGATACCTGCCAAAGGAAATCGGGTAGCATCAGGGGATCATGCCAACACGAGCAATCCCTGGGGGGCCCCTCCGGTGGTGGTCCCCTCCCCTACGAACATCAGCAGACTCTGCTCAATATGCCGCCAGAGGGGACCCAAGGACCTACCTCTAGGTGGCGGGCGCCAAACATGCCCAGGAAGGTACATGAGGCCAATGGGGATTGAACCCACGACCTCCTGAATGCTTGCAGCATCAGGTACGATGCCAACAGAACCAATCCCTGTGCCTCCCCTCCGGTGGTGGTCCCCACCCCTAGGAACATCAGCAGTGGTCCTGTGCCGCCCCTCAGGTGGTGGTCCCCTCCCCTTCGAACGTCAGCGGACTCTGCTCAATATGCCTATAGGGGATGTACCAACTGAGCTACAGCTCCTCTTTTTTGTTTTTGGCTGTTTATCTCCGTTGGTATGTTGTTGTTGTTGTTGTTGTTGTTGTTGTCCTTGTTTACGATCTCCTCCTCGTCCGCATGCTGTAAACACAACCTCTAGGGCGCTGACTGGCCGGTAAGGTCTCGATCTTCTAGGGGGGTCTCGATCTTCTAGGGGGCTGACTGTCCGGTTAGATCTCGGTCTTCTTCTAGGGGCCTCTCCTCGTCCCCATGGGGTAAACACAACCTCTAGGGGGGTGACTGTCCCGATTAGATCTCAATCTTCTAGGAGGCTGACTGTCAGGTAAAATGTCAATCTTCTAGAGGACTGACTGTACGGTAAGATCTTGATCTTCTAGGGGGCTGACTGTCTGGTAAGGTGTCGATCTTCTAGGGGGCTGAATGCCCAGTAAAATCTCGATCTTCTAGGGGGCTGACTGTCAGATCCTCTAGGAGGCTGACTGTCTGGTAAGATCTCGATCTTCTAGGAGGCTGACTGTCCGGTACGATCTCTTCCTTCTAGGGGGCTGACTATCCGATCTTCTAGGGGGCTGACTGTCCGGTAAGATCTCGATCTTGTGTTTGGCAGCGCATTGTGGTATGCCACACGGCTCTGCAAGTACTTTCTGGAGATTGGCTCTGCAAGTACTTTCAGTCTCAACCTTGTACGTGTATCTGGATGGCATTCAGACCACATACATACGAACCGATATTTGTCAAGAAGAAACTGGAGATTGGCTAGAATGACATCACCAGATTTAGACAGAAGTAGATGATGATGGATCGGTTCGTACGTATGTGGTCTGAATGCCGTCCAGATACACGCACAAGTTGAGCAGTGCAGTCACGCCCTTAACTGGGGTAGCCACATTGGCCAGCGATAGACCATCTGGAGCAAGATCCCAGTAGCAACGAGGAGTGGATTAGGCGCCTGAATCTGGATGTGTTTTATGCAGGGATGCAGAAAAGCAGACCAATAGTAGCGATATTCTGCACCTGTCCACAGACATGTCCGGATTCAGGCATTAAATCCAATGCTCTCTGCTAGTGGGACCTGGCCCCTGAAGATGGAAAGGAAAATGTTTCTTAGTTTCCCATTACACGGCAGGGGCATTGCAGAGGTGATATCTCTGTTGCCCTTCCCCCCCCCCCCCCCCCCTGTTGCCCTTTTTGTCCTCAGAGGCACAGTTTTCCGCTTTTTTCATTTTTTTCATTTTTTTCATTTTTTTCATTTTTTTCATTTTTTTCATTTTTTTTTCATTTCCGTCCTTTTGTGTCTGTTGCTTATCTGTTGTTCTTGCTCAAATGCCCCTGACTCGTCGATCCTAAGTGCTCTCGACTCTGCTGCACACCCCTCCAAGTAGAGTGGTCAAATGTTTTTTTTTTTTTTTTTCCTTTTATAAATATTTGAAAGGCCAATTTAAACTCTTGAGTGACTTGACATTGCTGTTCCCACAACTTCCCATGGTGTTGTAAGTTTGGTTCCTCCCCCCCTCCCCCCCTCCCCCCCTCGATTAATGTGTGTGATCCTTGCTCAGGTGCCATGTGCTAATCTTCATTCTCTGTATCGTTTCAATTTTGACGGATGTCCAGGAGGACTTCTTTCTTTCTTTCTTTTTTTTTTTTTTTTTTTTCCTCTCTTTTTTTTCCCTTTTTCAAAAAGGGCGACGGCCTTGAGATATCGTCATCGAGCTGACCGGCCCCAGGTAATTCAGAAATACTGGTTACACTCATCTGGCTCCATCATCATCTGGATTCGACCTCGGGTCTGTATTTCAACAGTTCACGGGTGTACCAACTGAGCTAGAGCTCGCTTTATTGGCCCCCAGCCCCCCAGCATTACTAAGTATATCCGTGAGGGCTTGAACAGGCGATCTGTTTATCAGCAATGCAACAATTACTTGTGTGTTGTTCCATTCAGCTACAGGGCAGGTGGGTGCTTGGACACTTACTTATGTCTCGATTTGTGTGTGCAATGTCTTTTTTTTTTCACTTTTTTTTTTTTTTTTTTTTTCTGTGCGATGTTTGATGGTGCAGAGCCTTTGCAAGTTTGCGAACCTCATTTCTGGATACCATTCCAATTTCAACGGATTGATTTGAACTCTGGAGATTGTATTGATTGACATCCCTTCCCCGACTGAAGAAAAGGCGAGAGATTGATGGCGGTCGATATGTCCAATCAATGGTCACGACATCGTGCTTCCGTCTAGAGCGAGTGCGTCCCTTGTCGGGTCGTCGCCTTCGTGTGCATCCTCCAGCTGGCACAAGGTATAGGGGGTGAGTTAGGGTGCGTTGTGTGTTGGGGGACCCTTCGCTGATAATTCACCAATCCTCGAGATATTCAAGAAAGGATAATGCTTGGCTACTACCATCTTCCGTCGAATCCTATGCGCCCTCATCATGAATGTATACAAGCGATCTTTCCAGCCCGATTCAGTCATAATGCGGGTGCGTTGTGTTTGGAGGAAGACAGTAGCTGTCCTGTCTATATCTTCTGACATTCTAGTCATTTCCCGAACCTGAAAAAATAGTAAAAAACAAAAAAAACAAAAAACAAAAAACAAAAAACCAAAAACAAAAAACGTTTTGGACCAAACTTGCTGTCAATCAATCTCCCCCCTCCTTTTCCAGCTGTTTCTCCACGTCTGAAAACTTAAAAAAAAAAAAAAAAAAAACATTTTTGGGCCGAGCTCGGTGCCAATCTNAAAAAAAAGGATTGCTGTACTGCGGTTGCTTTGGTCCGCTTTGTTGGCCCACAGTGTGAATGGACATCCCCCTAGGCTTTTCTCCACGGTCCTCTTTTTTCTTGTGTGGTTAGTGAGGTTGGACAGGTGGGTCTCTTGTAGGAGAATGATGTCGGGTTTGGGCTTTCTTTTGTCTGTGAGGCCGAGTCTGATGTCGCGTAGTTTGTCGTCTTCGGTGAGGATGTTGCCCAGACCGTTGACGTTCCAACTGTGGATCGTCAATCCTTTTGCTTGCCAGTCCGTTCTCACCGTCCCAGGGTGGTTGTTGTTGTCCCCCATTAGATTACGTCTGACGGATTGCTACATGCACCCCCTTTTTTTTTTTTTTTTTTTTGAGGTTCATGTCACACCCCCCTCATTTTTTTTCTTCTTCTGAAAACTAAGCTATCTTCTTCTCTGAATTCTGCCACCTCACACGAGCTACCTATATACCTCTCTCTATCCTACCCACATATCTAGGGCCAGGGGCCTGGTCCCCATCAGCAAAAGAGGATTGGATTTAATTCCTGAATCTGAACTTGTTTTGGGGGAAAGATGCAGAAAATTGCGATTCATCTGCTTTTCTGCATCTCTGCGCGAAATGCATCCAGATTCAGGAATGTAATCCCATCCTCTTGGCTGATGGGACCAGGCCCCAGGAACTCCATCTGAAAGGAAAACTGTCTTTCTACTCTATGCAGGGAGTAGTAGCTAAGCTCCTACCCCCCAGTGAGGGACAGCAGGGGCAAGGGTTAAGGAAACCCATACCCCTCCCAAGACCGGCCCGGGGGGGAGCAAGCCAACTATCTCAGCTGCTAAAACACCAAGCCCGCCGCATCATCGACCTTCTTCTGCTTTGTCAGTCTGACCATTAAATTTTGTGTTGCGGACGTTCAAAAAATGAGGTCGGCTTGTCTCTTCCACTGCCTCCTTCCCGCGCTTTCTCCCTCCTTTCTTCGCAATTTCTCCACTGCCGTCTAGGCCTTCTTGTTTGCCGGTCTGGTCAATTGAATTGTGTTGTCGACATCAAAAAGAAAAAAACTGAGGGCATACTCACACTAGGACTTCTTTTACTCGTCTCTGGACGTAACTACGGTCAGGTGCATGCACCAGAGGCCGCAGTTTCGGTCAGATACGTGCAGGATTTCTCCGCCGCCTTTCTCCGCCTTCTTGTTTGTCAGTCTGGTCATTGAATTGTGTTGTCGACATCAAAAAGAAAAAAAAACTGAGGGCATGCTCAGGCTAGGAGTTTTTTTTACTCCTCTCTGGACGTAATTGCAGTCAGATGCATGGACGAGAAGCCGCAGGTTCGGTCAGATACACACAGGATTTCTCCACCGCCTGTCTAGGCCGCCTTGCTTGCCAGTCTGGTCATTGAATTGTCTTGTTCACATCCAAAAAAGAAAAAACTGAGTGCTTTCTCGGACTAGGACTTCTTTTACTCGTCCGTCTCTGGATGTAATTACGGTCAGATGCATGCAGGAGAAGCCACATTTTCGGTCGGATACATGCAGGGAAGTCCCAGTGTGATTATCCTCTGAGATAGGCCTTCGCTTCTCCATCTCCTTCTACCAGTTCTTCTTCCTTCTTTCCTTTCCTTCCATTGTCTTTTCCCTCTCGCTCTTATTCCTCAAAGATTGCAAAAAGCTGCCCCCTTTCTCTTCTGTCTCCAATGGCTGCATGGCAGCTGCTATTCTTCGCCCGAATACGATGTACTGCGAATACCCCAAATACAGCGATGATGATCATAGGTTGTATTCCGGCGAAGACGGTAGTGCTTTTATCATTTACATGGCATGCTGCATTGAACGTGCAGAGAGCGCATACATCAGAGAGCGCGTACATCAGTCCTTTGAAGTATCCAAGTGTCAAAAATAAATAAATGGCACCGAGTACACACTGGCACAGGTTGAGAAACCAAGGAGAAAATGCAGAGGTTAGAGATACAATTTTTTTTTTTAGATTTGAAACTGGGAGAACAATCGACAGCGATACATGCAAGAGTTCATGTCGAAGAAATCGACTCTAAACTTTGGAAGCAGGAATTGAAATAATTTATTCCTTTGTTGGGGACATTGCGTTAAAATTGGAACGATACCTGAGGCGTGGTCCCATTAGCAAAGAGGATCGGATCGAATGCCTGAATCTGGACGTGTTTGTAGAGAAGTGCACGAGATTGAACTGCTTTTCTGCATCTCTGCATAAAACACATCCAGATTCAGGCATTCGATCCGATCTTCTTGCTAGTGGGACCTCGGTCCTGGGCTACCAGCCAGGACTCGTGGGTCACGTTGTTTGCCCAGGCGGCCCGGCCGTGCAAGGACCAGGTAAGTTCCAACGCAATAAATAAATAAATAAATAAATAAATAAATCCAAAGAAAATTTAAGAAACGGGAAAAGACTTATGTTATGCAGAAAAATAAACTGGACAGCGTTTGCCTCAGGGTCACATTCAAATTTGTTACTTTAGTTTGATTTATTTTGTAATATTTTTATTATTTTATTTTTGGCCCGGCCGGGCAAGTGGTCCCAGGCCCACTCTGGTAGCCTAGAACGATACAGAGAAGCTTAGCATGCCCCCTTGCCCTAGGGTGACACACGTAAATTGAGAAACGGTCCCCATAAAAAAGCAGCAACTGCTAAAGAAGTCTGCACTCATCAAAACCGTGATGTCGCGCCACCTTGGATATGAAGAAAAATCGAACAATGAAGACAACAGATCATACCATGCGAGAACTTTGAAATCCGTTTCGTAGAGGGCGCACCTACACTTGAAATCCGAAGGAATCCTTGAAAATGATGAACACAAGGCGACTCCCACATGTTCGTCAAGAAATCAGTCTATGGCCGCCTGGATGCTGTACAGCACATTCTCCAGAAAAAAAAAAAAAAAACACGGGTTGGATCTGTGTGTGTGGTTGCATAGTCGAATCTGTTTTGCGCAGTTGTGAGTTGTGTCGCTGCAGGCCCAACCCTGGCTTAGGTGATACCCAGTTGGACTCTGGGTTGGCCATAACTAGCAGCATCCCTCTTGTTAGTGTGTGATTGTCTGTCTCTTGACAGCGGCGGCTTCGAACATGGCTGGTTGGTGGTCAATGCGCCAGGTTGTTAAGCCTGAGATCGCCGGTTCGATTCTTTCCGGAGTCGGATCAAAGGAATGGGAAAAATAGTGCACCAAAGAATCACCTCACCTGCTGAAGATTTTGAAAAGTTATTGTCCGTCGGTGCTGCTCGCCTTGCGATCTTAGTTAAACCACCAGTACTCGGCCCAGTTATCGGCCGCGGAAAAAGAAAGCGTAGAAATGTTTCTAGTCGGATGAATTTGGGCGCTCCTGTAGTGGCCCATACGTGCGTTTCCTAAAACTGTGGCGTGTTGTTAACGGGCACGACTCTACGAAGTACTGCGGTGGTTTAAGTACCAACAACAATGTGACAGGCGTAGAACTCGAGAAGAAGGGCAGCTTTGTCAGTCGTCCCCCTACCGGTCATGCGCTTGATCTCAGATACCCTTAGCTCTCACACACCAGAAGAACCCTTGCAGTGTGTCTTCAGTCTGAAGTTCTGAATAGAGCCTACTTTCCTTGGAATGCGTTCGAACGCTATTCCGTTCCGTTCCTCGACGATGCCGTGCCCTACTTTTGTTTCTTTGGTTCAGCCATAGATCAACATGTACTGCTAAGTAGGGAAAGGAGATTACACATTGCATGCTTCTTAGCTTTGCTGGTTTGACTGCGGTAACTGTCAACCAGGGTGTGTTTTTCTCAGTAGAGGTGGGATAAATCCACACTCTGCTAGTATCTCCAGGCTGTGTATGATTCGTCAATTGGGCCCAGGCCAGGGCCCATGCTGTCCCAAGTATGAAGATAACACTAGTGGGCCTGGTCCTTGGTATATTATCGGATCTTAGTCTGAGCTGCTAACCCGTCCTCGTAAAGCATAAGAGAGTATCGCGCCTGGAAGCGAGTCCAGTTTCCTCTTGACTATTTTATTGCTCATGCCTAGGACGTTGCCGCACGGCACACGTAAACGAAAAACGAAACGAATGTATCTTCCCCCAGAAAATGGCCAGGTTGATCGGTGGGCTATAAATAGTAACGAGTGTATTTTGCCACCTTTGGGGGGCAGACACACTCGTTTCGTTTCCGTTTCGTGTGCCGTGCGGCGAGACCCCTATTCTGCTTGAACCGCAAGCGCCGGCCGCCGAAATGACAGTGTCAGAATCCGTCGTTTCGGTCATAGCATGGTGGGTGTGGTCTTATCTCGCTGGTCTTTAAGATGGAAGTAACGAGTAATCGAGATGGTTAGGTCATTCGTATTGCAATGTCAGGGGTGAGGTTCTTGGATTTGGGGATGACAAGCTTCTGTGAAATCATGTAGGTCAGGATAGCGAAGACGATCAGATGGCTGTTCCAGCTGCAACCACAGATGACGCTGACTTGAGACTCGTGAATGTCTAAGGGATGACGCTGCCAGCACCTTGTGACAAGTCGAAAAGTTTACGGATTCCAAGGGGATTATGCGCCTCGCTCCACTACACAACACTCTACATGTATTTGGAGGATTTCTCGATCCGATACACATTCAAAATGTTGGACTCGTTGGAATGCATCTGGTCCAGATAGCGTCCAAAGAGTGTTGTGTAGTGGAGCAGGGGCTTATGTCAGCTGAAGTCAAAGTTTGCGGACTTCGGGCCAATTATGGTTGGCAGACCAAAAGTCAAAAGGAATTGACAGAAGGATGCATTGCCAGGAAAATTGTGCAAGTGGCTTTATTTGACTCGGCGTGGGGAAACTCGACGTGTCCAGACATAATAGCAAGAATACTTGTACAAGATCTAGAGCCCTGTCCTGATTCTATGGTTCGTAGTGCATGGCCATTCTTAGTTGGTGGAGATTTGTTTGTGTGGACGACCTCATCCTGCTATTTTAAGAATATGTCCTAAAGGACCGTTTCTCGTGGGCGCCTTCTGAGATGACCTGTTGGACGACTACTAGCTCTCGATGTTTGAGGTGGTAACATGTCAGTGTATGCCCTTTGACGTTCTCAGCCGCCGCACTCTATGAATCCAACGAGCTGCGTGCCAGGTTGCGATAACCTCCTAAGGGCGCATCTTGATGATCGGGCCATATCGGCATACGACGGGACCACGAGCTGCGTGCCAGGTTGCGCTAACCTCCTTCCAAGGGCGCATCTTGATGATCGGGCCATATCGGCAGATACGATGGGACCACAAGCTGCGTGCCAGGTTGTGATAACCTCCTTCTAAGGGCGCATCTTGATGATCGGGTCATATCGGCAGATACGACGGGACCACGAGCTGCGTGCCAGGTTGCAATAACCTCCTTCTAAGGGCGCATCTTGATGATCGGGCCATATCGGCAGA
>BFEA01000280.1:1327602-1343570 GCA_003427395.1 Chara braunii | reverse complement strand
ATACAGGTGATCTAGCCATGAGCAGGTTGAAGAGAGTCCTAACGAGCCTTGTTTGGAGGACCGAACCCACCCGCGTGGGTGGACAAAATACAGGGATGACTCGTCGATCAGTACATGGGGGGGTGTTGTCAGTCTCTGAAACATCTTGAGACAAGGGTCACAGCCTTACCTTTGTGTTGAAGCTAGGGGTACTAGTGCAAAACGGCATGTCCCAGCATGATTGATGCGCTGTCACAACTTGCAGTTCAGGGAGGGTGGGAAACTGCAATGATTAGGCAACGATAGGCTCAGTGATCCTGCACGTGCAGGACTTGCCGCAGTAGGCTCTATCTGGAGCATTTGGTAGGGCCATCATCTCCAACTCACTGCCGCTTGGTACAGAGAAGGGACCGTACCTGTTCTCTCTTGGCAATGTCGCGATACACGTCACATCCAGCGCTTAGCTGCTTATGTTCGAAACCGACGGCATTTTAGTTGCTTGTTCTTGGTTATGGGCTAATCAGACCTTATCCGTATCTTAGTTGTCGTAAATTCCGCAGTGAGATATTTTTCTTGGTCGTCTCCAAGTCATTGGGATTCACCCAGTCTGCATGATGATTCCTAAAGGTAATGTTTCTCTTCCTGTGGTCTGATGTGGGGGGATGAGATAATTAGTATGTGAATAATTGTGACGTCTATTGGGCTTGGGGGGGGGGGGGGGGGGGGGGGGGGGGGGGGGGGGGTATTACACCGGTGGTTCAGCTTGAGGTGCCACTTGGACTGGGGTTTGAACCTGGTGCAGTTTGACAGTGCCAGGAGCAATGACGAGTGGTCCTGCCGTGCATGGCTTGGGTGTGTGGGTTGGCCTTGGATGGGTGGGCGGTGGGTGGGGAAATGGTGGGGCAGAGGGGGGAAGGGCAGTTCTCTTCTGGTTGTTCTTGTGCGCCAGATTGTCATCGCTCTGGCACTGTGGTTATTGGCGGTTCAGTGATGGAGAGAGTTTGTGTTAATGCCAAGACGAATCAATGGGCGGGTGAAAGAACAGCACGGCTATCTGACAGACGCATGAGGAGTTGTGGCAGCGGCGAATTGCTTATTCACGTTGTAACCTTCTCTCCGCTTCTGAGGATCACACAACAGGCGTGGAGGTTAAAGTTGTGTCCACGCGCCAGCTCCGTTCGGCTGCCTGCCAATCTGGAAAGTATGCTCTGGCTGTCTCTGCAGTCACCAATCGCTTATGTTGTGGCAAAGGATCGCGGCTTCCCTGGCTCGTGAGAATGCGCAATGCTCCTCTTCTCTGTCCCTTTTGACTTTTGTACATTACACTTGGCTGGACCACAGAGTTATGATTCACAGGGCAAGACACCGCGCAGAAATCTTAGGTCGAGGGGGAGTTCGTGGTGCCCAGTGTTGCATACAGAGGGATTGGGATCTTCTATTCCCAAGGAAAATACTGTGGCTTTCTGTTTCAGCTGTGGCCTGTAGAAAGTGACATCTTATCAGAGTTCAAGGGGGAGGGTAGGGTGCGTAGAGGTCCCGATTGCATTTGCGCTGGCCCTGACCGATGTGGCAAAGGAAGTTGGGTGTCTATCCTCCCCTCGCCGCCCTCGGGACGTCAAGAGGTGCCTCTCCTTTGTAGTTGCCTTCCGCCAGGGGATCATCTGGAAAAGCTAACATGTCTCTGCCACGGTGGTTGTCGGACTTCGAGGATCTGCACCTTATGACAGGTATGCTCAACTTTTTCGCAAATGGGCTCAGTGCAGATTTCCGGCCTCCTCTCCTGTCATGGTCATGGTCCCCGCTTTGCAAGGCTGGCATTCAGCACTCACGGAACACCAGGGATGCATGGAGTTTGTGTGTTGGGGATTACTTGTCTGGAGTCGTTCCAGACATGTTGACCTTGGCGCTGGTGGTTACCCATCTCATAAAGCTGAAGAGGAAGGAGGCTCGTCCATATATGACCGACCACCCAGGATGGTGCAAGTGGCTGGAGGAGGTGTTATCTCTTGTCCCTGCAGTGTTCGCATTGGCAGTCTTGTTGACATGGGGCCTTACCTCCACCTCTGATGTATTTCCATGGCCACAGCCACTTCCACGGAGTGCAGTTGCAAGGCTTGTGGTTCAAGCAGTGGCATGGATATTTGTGTTTGTTACACTTCGAGCGGACCACGCACGGGGGGATGCACACCCCTGGCATCTTTGTATCTGGTGGTTCTTCCGGCCATTCTTAGAGCTCCCGATATCCATCATGGCTGTAGGGACTTTGCGAAGGCAGTGGAGCCTGGACGCTGCTCAAGTCGTGGCATCCGTAGTTGTATGTTTGGTGTTTGGCACAACGGTCTCGCTCTTCAAGAGGGCACGACGACGAGTATCAACTAGCTACAAGGGGGGTCTGGAAGCCCCTTCGGCACTGGAGCCTCTTCTTCCAAGTGAGGACGATGACATGGTAGAAGTGCAGGCATCTGCGTGGAGTTGGTTGACGTTTAGTTCTGTGAATCAGCTCATTGAAATAGGAGTACAAAGGCAGCTTGGCTTTGACGATCTCTTCCCGATTGACCCAGAGCTGAAACCAAGCCGGTGCTGTGCCCAGCTATGGAAGCAGTGGACCCTGGACCGCAAGAGGGAAGATTGTAATGGCTCCAGCGGCAGTGCAAGAAAGGCATCTCTGCTGCGGGCAATCTCAAGGGCGTTTGGGTGGAGCTTGGTGCCACTGGGTTTCCTGAAGTTAGCGATTTCGATTCTCAACCTGATCGGTCCATTGCTTCTACGCGAACTTATCACTTTTCTGGACACTGGGAATACCGATTGGTCGGTGTGGCAAGGGTATTTGTGTGCTGCTGGGCTAGGCATGGCTTCGGTAATCAAGGCTGTGCTCGACACACATTACACATTTGGACTGAAGAGGGTAGCTCTGCAGTTGAATTCTAGCATCACGTGTATTGTCTACCGGAAAGCCCTGTGTCTTAGTGCTGTTGACCGGAAACTGTTCTCTACAGGAGAGATACAAACACTTATGTCTGTCGATGCTGGGCGGGTGGTGAACCTTTGTCAAAGTGTTCACGAGCTATGGAGTCTTCCCTTGCAGATAGGTTTGGCATTGTATCTTCTCTATCGGGAAGTCGAGTTTGCGTTCTTGGCTGGGCTGATGGTGATTCTTGTTCTCATCCCTATAAACAATTGGCTGGCGATGAAAATTAACAAAGCGACCAAGGAGCTCATGAAGAGCAAAGACAACCGTGTACGTCACACAGGGGAGATTCTTGCTGCTATCCGAACTCTCAAGCTGTATGCTTGGGAGACTCTCTTCATCGGCCGTGTAATGCGCGCTCGAGAATGCGAACTTCGGAGCTTGACTACTTGCAAATACCT
Organism: Chara braunii; assembly: GCA_003427395.1. Lineage (NCBI taxonomy): Eukaryota > Viridiplantae > Streptophyta > Charophyceae > Charales > Characeae > Chara > Chara braunii. The sequence continues at coordinate 1,340,222 of BFEA01000280.1, read as the reverse complement.
CGATGCCTTCTGTGTCTATTTCTGGGCCTGCACGCCCATCCTGTTCTCGTTGCTCACCTTCGGCTTGTATGTGTTTCTTGGTCACCCCCTCGACGCCGCAACTGTTTTCACGAGTCTGGCACTTTTTAATGTGCTCGTGGGACCGCTGAACATGTTCCCTTGCGTGATAACTGGAGTGATAGAGGCATGTGTATCTTTGGACAGGTTGCGGCGCTTTCTCTTGGCGCCGGAGCTTAATGGGGCCTGGATTGCTGACATGGAGTTATCAGAGAGTGACGAGGATGATGACATGTCCCCAATGAAGGAAACTCGTGTGAAAACACCTTCGCCAAGGGCCGTCCCGGGGCCCTTCCCTGGGGGCATTTCGGTTGGTCAATCTTCCAGCTCCGTCGCAGAAACTGCCCTCCAGGTGGCTTTGTCCGCCTCTTCATCTAGAGGCTCCTCGCATGCCCGTGACTTGGGCGCCACTGGTGTGACGGACTCCGGTGTGGTTTCCACCACCACATCCAGCGGCCGTATTCTTTTTGAAGGGGCTGACATCGACCAGGGGCACACAGACAGCACATCGGTGTTCTTTCTTGGGGCCGACTTCACGTGGGCCACTGCAGTTGGGGGAGGAGTCCGGAGATCACATCTGAAGGACATCCGCCTTGCGGTGCCTGATGGTGCATTCGTTGCTCTTCTGGGAACGGTTGGCTCTGGCAAGTCTTCACTGTTGAATGCCATCTTAGGAGAGATGACCTGTACAGCCGGCTGTGTCGTGGTAAGAGGTAAGCTTTCTTACTTGCCACAGGCACCGTGGATTCAGTCAGGCACCCTCAGAGAGAACATCCTTTTTGGAAGTCCATATTTGCCGTCGAGATATGCCAATGTTCTCGAGGCCTGTGCTTTGAATGTTGATGTGGCGTATCTGAGGGGCGGTGACATGGCTGAGATCGGAGAACGAGGGATCAATCTCTCAGGCGGTCAACGGGCAAGAGTTGCTTTGGCAAGGGCCCTTTATCAGGACTGTGACATTTACTTGCTCGATGACCCTTTAAGTGCTGTGGATGCACATGTGGCAAAATGGGTAGTGCAGCATGCACTTTGCGGCCCTCTCCTCAAGGGAAAAACGTCCATCGTGTGCACTCATAATCCACTGGTATTGCAAGCTGCAGATTTGGCAGTTGTTCTGTCAAATGGAGAAGTCCAGTACGTGGGCCATCCCAATGGCTTGGGGCCGTTCTGGGGATCTCTTAATGCAGGGGATCATAAGGTTTCTGGGACGCAAGGTTCCGCTGACGTGATCTCTGAAGACGTCATCCCTCAACATGCGGGGGCTGAGGACACGCATGGGCCCCTTCCCTCTCTCGATGCCTCGGCAGAGCAAGCAGCCAGTCACATCATTGGCGAACATAAAGGCGGGGTGCAACAGCAATCGCTGGAGGCGGCACAGGATCCTGAAGAGAGGCGCCTCCTGCTTGGAGAGCAGCAAGTTGACGACAGTGCGGTGTCGGAGTGTGAGCAGGGGAGCCAGACCATGCAGATTGCGGGCTGTCATCAGCTTACTACATTGAGTGAGGACGACGGATCAAGTGAGGGTGGGGAGATTTGTGTGGAGGCTGGGGATGTTGACGGTAGTCTGGTCCGCGTGCCAAAAGAGCTTGTCAGTGTGGCAGAAGATGCAGTGATGATGCTCAGAGAAAACCTGTATGGAAGATCTGAACTGGATATCCATGAGGAGGTAGGAGCCCCAGGGATGGAAAGAGGGATTCCTCTGGTGGAAGAAGAGGCGAGAGAGGTCGGGGACGTAAAGCTCGAAGTGTACAAGGTTTATACTAAGTCTGCGGGTGTCTCGATGGCTGTGATTATCGTGGGGAGCATGGTGCTGATGCAGGTGTCCAAGAACAGCAGTGATTGGTGGCTGTCGTACTGGGTGGACCACGGGAACTCTGCTGATGCTGATCAGAGGGAAACTTTGTTTTACCTGGCAGTTCTTTTGGGGCTTGGAATCCTGAATTCCCTTTTCACACTGGCACGGTCATTTTCCTTTGCTTATGGTGGACTCCGAGCTGCCTGCAAGCTTCACGATCACCTTCTCAGGCGTGTAGTTTTCTCGCCGGTCGACTTTTTTGATCGCACGCCAATCGGCCGCATCCTCAACCGTTTCTCATCAGATCAGTACACTGTCGATTATTCCCTCCCTTTCATTCTCAACATTCTTTTGGCAAATGCCTTCAGCCTCCTGGGCGTGCTTGCCGTCCTCTGCTATGCACAACGCTGGTTTCTCGTGTTGCTTCCGCCTCTCGGTCTGTTGTATTTCTCTCTCCAACGGTCCTACAGAGCCACGTCCCGAGAAGTCAGACGATTGGACAGTGTTTCACAGTCCCCCATTTATGCAGCTTTTACGGAGGCCCTTGATGGCGCACCAACAATACGGGCATTCAAGGCTCAGCTACGTCTTGCGAACGAGAATGATCAGCGGGTCACACTCAATATACGTGCTTCCTACGCAGAGGTGGCCGCTGCTCAGTGGCTGTCGATAAGGCTGCAGATGATGGCAGCGGGAATCGTATCATTTATTGCTTTTACGGCGGTCATTGGAGTTCATAGCAGCATTGTCGCACCCCATGGGCATGCTGGAATTGTCGGGTTGGGTTTGTCGTACGCTCTTCCGATCGTCTCCATTCTGAACAACCTGTTGACTTCGTTCACGGAAACAGAAAAGGAAATGGTTGCGGTGGAGAGACTGCAGCAATACCTTGAACTACCCAACGAGCAAGCTGGGAGCGGAGCTGTCTATGTCTCGCCACAATGGCCTGAGAAAGGGGAAATCGTCTTTGAAAAAGTCACGCTTGTTTATCGGCCCGGTCTTCCGCCGGCTCTTCAGGAGATATCGTTTCACATCTGCGGTGGTGAACGAATAGGAGTCGTAGGAAGAACGGGTGCTGGGAAGTCTAGTATTCTTGTGGCCCTGTTCCGCTTGAAGGAGATAACATCCGGACGAATATTCGTTGATGGCATCAACGCAGCCGATGTGCCTGTTCGTGATCTGAGAGGGCGGCTTGCAGTTATTCCACAGAGCCCCTTTCTGTTTGAAGGCAGTGTTAGGGAAAATCTAGACCCAAGCTCCAGTGTGACCGATGACCGTCTCTGGGAAGCGCTGCACAAGTGCCATGTTCATGATGTGGTTGCTGCCATGGGTGGGCTGGACTCTAAGATTGGGGAAAATGGATGTAGTTTGTCTGTTGGCCAGCAACAGCTTTTCTGTCTTGCAAGAGCATTGCTCAGAAATGTACGTGTGATCTGCCTTGATGAATGTACCGCAAGTGTCGATCCGATGACAACTGAGCTTCTTTCGGAGACGATAGATCGAGAGTGCGTGGGAATGACGATCGTAACAATAGCCCATCGCATCAGTTCCATTGTAGAGTTGCAGAGAGTTCTCGTGATCGATAGAGGGTACCTAGTCGAGCAGGGGAACTCCAAGGACCTGCTTGCTAATCCACAGTCGCTGTTTGCCTCGCTTGCCCGGGCTGCAGGCATGTGAAAGCGAAAAATCTTGTTGTCTACGAAAAAAGTCATACGCCAGACATATTCGGCGAGTGTGGTATCATGCCTGGCTTCAGGCAGCAGTCGATCGATCGCTCCTGACTTGCACAGGTTGCTGATTCTGTCGATCCAGGAGGATAGAGGGTAATCAAAGTAGAAACTCTGAGTTGGGAATTGTCATCCCGTGGGCCTTAGACTCTTAGAGTCTCCGAATCGGAGCCCATCGACTCGAAGAAGCTGGCAAGTGGAGGTTGTAGTTGTTAGACAAGATTTTGGACTTCCGCCGCTGTCCAAACTACGTAGTGGTCACCTAGAAGAAACTCTCGCCATCATCAATCTTCTGACAGGTCAAATCATCTCAAATAACATTTGGTGCTGTGTTCCGACGGCTTGGGCTGGGCAACTGCTTAGTGTTTAGTGCATTCGTCATTCTGCAAACAAAGGCCGACTTTTTTAATTCAGGCCTGATCCCCATTGTAGCGAAAGATAGACCCGATCCCGTCTGCGTTTCTGCTTTATTGTGTCTCTCTTGGCTATTGCTAGCCATGTAGGAATGAGCAGTCAGTATCCGCGATTCTGTACGCATGTGTGATCGATTCGTCCGCCACAGTAGCACGAGCCGAAAGCCCCATCCATACCCCTATATGTCCACACAACTGAAGCATACAGGCCCATGGCCTTGGAACGTGTCTCATCGCTGATCGCATAGTACTGCATAGATAGATGAAAAACCTTGAGCCGTTTCACCTCAAACCGTTTTCAATATAGTAATGGTAGCTAGCTAAAGCCTAAAGCGCCCAACGTTTATTAGGGAAAGGACTTTCAGGTGAGGAAAGGAAAAATTCCGCGAATGCCAACTGGTCGAAACAGTTCCCTGAAATGCTTCTCATCATTCAAAGCAATTTCTTCAAGTACCCGCAGGCTAGGTCGCGTAGTACCTGTCATATATATATATATATGTATGGTCGGTGAAACTCCGACGAAACAGTTTGTCACAGCCCCTCGTTTGTTGTCCTCTTCTCCCTCTCTGCCTACGGTTTACCGGGCAGTTCTATTTGACGATATATATGTATGGTAAACCACAACAGTTGTAAGAGGTGGGAAATGTGCTCGCCACTGAGGTTGTATAGTTCGGACCTGCTGACGTTTTGGTTGAAGTCGTATATATATATATATATATGCCTTATAGCAGATCACTGCCTTTTTCTTTGCCAACCACGTAGTGCTATGTCGACGGCTCAAATATGTGAGGCCTACAGTAAAAGCTGCAGAGCTGGACAATAGCGAGTCGGCGGGAGATGCCGAAGGGGAAAAGCCAGCCATAGTGGAGGAGAAAGGGAATGAGAAGTCATATTGCCGACTCGCTATTTGCCAGCTGGTCGGAGGGAAATGGCCAGCGAGACTCTGGAGCGTACGAAGGATCTCATGGAGGGAGAAAATGCAGAAAGTACTTTGTAGAGTGCTGTACTTAAGCTTTGTAGACTATCTGGTATTGAGTAGAGTAGGCATGCTGTGCCCACTGGTCCAGCCGGAAACAGCGATAGGTGAGTTCTCTAATAAATGATCTCTATGATTGTCATCAGAGGACCCTTGTTCTTTATCGGGGTCTCCTCCTGTTTTCAGATTTGGAGGTGTTTCTCTTGTCACAAGCTGCGCCAAGGAGCTTCCCCCCCCCCCCCCCCCCCCCTCAGATTTTCGACATTCTTTCCAGGTTTTCTTCACTTTATACAAGCTTATAGGCTTTCTGGACCCTTTCAACTTCCAAGGTTTTGACTTTTTAATAGTCTTTATCAGTTTCCTAGCTTTCCAGGTGCTTCCTTTCCCTCTCAGGTTCCGCCGTTCCCTCTGTAACTCGCGTTTACTGCGAGTTCGTGAAGTTTCCTGCTGTAGCGTCTTCGTTTAGTACTGTTCTTTTTTTTTTTTTTTTTTTTTTTCCATTCTAGGCGTCCTGTAGTGCAGACCATCAAGCGCACGAATGATCTACGTGAGGCAGGCTGACCTGATGCCCTTTATTGTCTAGTATGTCTCCGGAGGCTAGGCAGCCAGACTTCCACTTCCTTTTATTGGTGAGTTTACCTACCAGCCATTGTCTCTCTAAGGTCATGCAATGTCCCGCCAACTCAGTAACGGTGCCAAAAGTCGAATGCATGGCATATTGGTACTATATCCCTCCCGAACGACTGTCGGCCAGAGTAGAGTGTGATGCTGAATCACATGGCATAGTGTAGCATATCGACTAGAGTAGACTGTGATGCCGAATCACATGGCATAGTATAGCACAGTATAGCATAGTATAGCATGGTACAGCATAGTATAGCATTAGTTCAGCACCGCGCGGTATAGCATCATACAGTATATAGCATAGTGCCATAGTCTAAAAATAGTACAGTACTGCAGGATGCTGTCCCAGTTCCACCTCTTCTTAGAGGATCGCACGACATGCTATAGCACAGTGTAAAGCGATATGGCTGCCTTGTTTCTTTCTTCTGTGGCTATAGAGCGGTTCACCATATGTCCAGGTGCAGGTGGAAATCTCAGTGAGCTATGACAAGACGAGACACGTGTGAACGCAGCGAGGACTAGCTAGGAAACCTGGTTCGAACTCGGGTATAGACTTGAGCACAGAATAAAGAGAGAATTTGTAAAGCGATATGGCTGCCTTGTTTCTTTTGTGGGTACAGAGCAGTTGAACATATGTCCAGGTGCGGGTGGACTCTCAGTTAGTTATGACAAGATGAGACATGTGTGAACTCAGCGAGGGCTAGCTATAGAATGTATAGACTTGAGCACACAGTAAAGAGAATAGCACAACATGTTATAGCACAGTGTAAAGCGATATGGCTGCCGTGTTTCTTTCTTCTGTGGCTATAGAGCGGTTCAACATATGTCCAGGTGCAGGTAGAAATCTCAGTCAGCTATGGCAAGATGACACACGTGAGAACTTGTTCACGCAGTGATTGCTCAGTATCGTCTTGTCCACTCCGCAGGTGAGGCATAGGATATATAGCGTAACAACTATAGTGCAGGATGTTGCGGTCTGCTGCCGCATTTGAGAACGCTACACGACAGTATAGCACCGTCTGATTGGATAATTGTGGCCTTATTTGTCATTCATTGTGGCAATGTAGCAGATCGATGTAGGTCCACGTGGAGTGTACCCTCCTCTGTTAATCTTTTTCATGTGATGTAAGGAGGAGGTTCTCTGCAGTGTGCACATGTTTTTTGCTCCATTGGAGTTTGAACCCAGGCGTGGGTGGAAAAAGTCAGTTACGACCAGCTGGTATGTGAAACTCAGGTAGAACCAGCAAGAAAACTCGGTGTCTAGGACTTTTGGACATAAAACTGGAATAAAATTGAATGCCTTAACGCGAAAGTGATAGCTTGGTATCACTGCGATTGGTCTGCAGGTGTCGTATGCATCATCCACGGTTTCATTCACTGATTCGATGTAGGAAGTTATCTGTTTTTCAGCCATTTAGGGAATGCTCACGCTTGCACCCTCACAAATGGACATGTATATGGCCAGCTTTTATGCCTCGGTGCATTCTTGATAGTCCCCTAGTGTGAATGTGCCCTTCAAGAACGTCCGGTTTCTGAATGGCCTCCTCTCCCTCCAGCTGTTCATGACCTCTCAATTAAACCACCCCGCTCCAACAGTCCCTGCACCGTTCATTTTTCTTGTCTACAAGTACCGGGCCAAAATCTACAGTGCCCGGGCCCGGTAGAGGTTCCGTCGGGAACGGACGGTACCACAATTAGTTTTCCTCACGGCGGCACTCTCGATCTTCGGCTCGGGGAAGTGTGACTTTTTTGCATTGTCTACGTAGGTCCGGATCGAGCGGTGGTTTTCAGAAAGTTGTGCCGTTTTGGTCTCTGCTGTTTTGGAAGGCAAATGTTTTGTCTTCGAGCAACAGGGCGATCTCTCGGGCTTTCAGAATTTGTTTATATTCTGTCCCAGCAATCTTGAAAAGAAATGGTCGCACCGAAGGCCATGTTGGCTGGCAAGTGACTGCAGTGAGTGACTTTAGCAGATATGGTGGCAGGCAAGCGAGCACAATCGGCAACGTGGGTTTGAGGGGTTGGGGAAAGTGCAACTTCTTCGTTGAACGTCGAAGGGAAGGTTTGGAACTGCCTTTTCTGATGATGGAGTAATAAATACTAATAATGGGAAAAGGAGACTCTGAAGGTTCATTCATGTGCTGTTCTTGACGTGAAAGTCCTGTCTGTATAGAGATGCCGGCAGGGTAGTGAGTTGCCAGCCGATTTCTCGAAGCAAACTTTAGGGTTTAGGGTTTTGAGCAGGAGCAATGCATTGCTATTAGAAGGGTTGGGGTGCATGGTTGGGTTGGCGGCGGCACGACGACGTACATGAAAAGGATGTGATGACGGGATTTGTGTCGTGAAGGGAGGGAGGGGTGTAGTGGGTGCAATACGGAAAGTTGTGGGCATTCGTCGACGACCAGGATGTGCGTGGTTGGGTTGGGTTGGCGAACACACGGGTGATGGATGACTTGTGCCAATATGCAAAGAATTCCAGAAGTGATTAGTTAGTCATCTGCAGTGTGAGGCAAAACTTGTGTGCATTCGTTAACGGGAGGGGCGTGTATGGCTGGGTTGGCAGCCACAGTGGTGACTTGTCCCATGGAGGGAGGGAGGGACGGAGAGGCGGAGGGAGGGTGGTAGTGGGTGCAATACAGAAAGGATTCCCAATATTGATTGGGTAGCTATCTGCTGTGCGAGGCAAAAGGCGCCTCAATTAGTTAACGACCAGGTTCCGATCGTCAGTGACTGGAGGAATGCAGACTCCAGGCCTGTTTTGGCAATCACAGACGAAGGGGATATCCCGGAGAAGCAGGGTATCGGAGGGATGAGGCGAGGGGGAGATTGAGAGGTGACAGATTGGTTGATGGTAAACGTGTTCGTTCATCCAGCAGTTCTGTCGATGTCCTCAGCCACTGTCTATTGTTGGATCAGCAGTGGAACAAATCTTTGAGTCGATGATGTGTGCGCATCAATCTGCTTTGGACGTGTGGCGGTCATTTCGATCCGCCCATCGATCAATCTGCTTTGAGATCGATGGACTGATTGGCACAGCAGTTTCTTTACCGGTTCTGCTTTGCACGTGCGGCACTCAATCACGCCAAATCGATCTATTCCCTCGTCTTCTCTTTGCTCAATCCCAAAGCCGTAGTGCGAGATCAGTCTTCTTGGAACCTTATGTGTGAAAAAGAAGAGAAAATTATTAACCTCAAGGGAAGCTGGAAGCCAAACAACACATTCTCTTGTCCTTGAACTGTTGTTCCTTATATGATATATGCTTCAAGGTTAAAAATACCATCTGCCTGCCATTAGTCATGTGTAAACTCTCTCTTTCTCTCTCTCGCTCTCTCTTATATAAGTCAGCATTTAATCGAGCCATCTTTCCAGTTGTGATGTGTCGGACCACCACACCAATAAGCAAGCAACATATTTAAGTTCTGACTGTTAATAAGCGATGATTGTTCATCAACATTACTGGATACGCTACATGATGATGGGTTAATCCTTTTCATCCTTCCATAATTTTTATCCGTGTTCATCCACCCAGCCACCCAGCCATTTGTTCGTACAGCCAACCAAACATCTTCACTAGATTGTACGTTCGTCTGCTACCTCCACTACTGCCTCCTGTCTTTTTCCTTTTTTTTGCCAGTCTAACAGTAGCTGCACCTGATTCTGGAGTCAAATGTCATAATCGAGACGTAGTTGCGGCTGATCGTTTGAATCCATGCCATTGATTTTCTAAGGCGCAAAGTATGGTGACCAAAAATGCTGCTGATAATGATTTTACGATGATGACAATAGTAAATCGTCTCTATACGTGATCCTATGGGCGCTCTTGCGTTTTCTTTCATTTACTTCGGCCTCTCACTATTATTACGGCGATGGTATTAGTATTTTGATGGCAATGATGATGATGGTAGTAATCGATATAGTAGTCGAAAAGTAACGGGACGACACAGATTACCACGCCGAATGGCAGTTATGCTCTCTGAGTTAACCGGGTGTAGAGATCTTGCTGGACAGCCACCGTCTTCCGTCCGAACACAACACACCCCGATGTCTACAAGCTATCTTTCCGGTCCGATACAGTTGTGACTAGGGTGGGTTATGTTCGGGGGGAGAAGACGGTAGCTGGATGAAATGAATGTTGTTGAGGCACACGAGATCGTGTTGTCCGTCTGAACTTTGGGAAGATATAAGGGAAAAAAAAGGTATTACGGACTCGTTACGGAGTACAGAGTTTGCAGAAGAAGAGCAAATAACTTTTTTCTTTTCTTTTTTAAAGTTTTTTTCAAAGTTTCAATTTTTTGTTTTTTTTTTTTGCTAAAAACTGGGTCCAGCGGACCAGCCAAAAGAACTTCTGACGGAGGGTCAAATTTGAAATTTCAAAATTCCTTGCCGAACTCGCGATGAAAATTTAGAAACCAAATATATAGATATATATTTTTAATATCTCTTTAAAGTATAAACCCCTTTGCAAGAGCTGTTGTGTTGGGTTGTACATGAGTAGGATAAGGGTATATACTCATACTGATACTTTCTGGATGCACCTGACTTCATTTCTGTCAAGATTCGTTCAAAAAAGTTCTTGTGCGAGTATGTCCGCAGGTTGTGAATGTCTTTTTGTTTCTTTTCACTCTGTTTTGGTGTTCTGAGTACCGGCATATGTGGATTCGTTTGCACTTTTGCACTTTTGCACTTTTGTTAAACTCTTCCTTACTTTCTTTTTCTTTTTCTTTTTCTTTGGGGGGAGGGGGGAGTTGGGGGGGGGGGGGGGGGGGGGGGGGGGTGGACAGCTCCAATCTATTGGTGGGGAGTGTGACCTACTGGAAACCGGGTCCACCATCCCATTTTCACAGACTTGCAGTACTGTCTGTCTTGTTCCGGCAAACGTCTGCTACGGGATGTCGTTCGGGACATCCGTTAAATTTGGAATTTCGGAATGATACACAGAAGATTAGCACGGCCGCTGAAAGCAAGGATGACAGGCGTAAATTGAGAAATGGTCCCCCCCTACGGAGATCAATGTAATATGCTGAGTTGTTCTGTTACTGTGCTATCCCGGAGTTGAGTGTACGTCTCTTCGATCCGTATCTGTCTTTCTGTTTTTAGAAGTTTTATTTTTATTTTTTACAATGCTGCGACAATTTTCCTGAGAGTTTCAAGTTCAGGGTGCATCCAATTGCCACAGTGGTCCCTAGCTCAGGGCATACTCACACTAGGTAGCACCTTTTTACTTATTTCTGGACGCAATTGGGGCCAGATGCATACAAGTTTGGCCGTAAATGCGGTCAGGTACATTTAAGATAGTGGTCGTGTGAGTACGCCCTCAGTTACCAATGGGTACACCCATGAACTGTTCAAATACAGACGCGGATGAACTGTTCAAACTGCGAATAGCCTAGCTCAGGGCCTACTCACACTAGGTAGCACCTTTTTACTTATTTCTGGACGCAATTGGGGCCAGATGCATACAAGTTCGGCCGTAAATGCGGTCAGGTACATTTAAGATAGTGCTCGTGTGAGTACGCCCTCAGTTACCTATGGGTACACCCATGAACTGTTCAAATACAGACGCGGATGAACTGTTCAAACTTCGAATACAGACCCGAATGAACTGTTCAAAGTTCAAACTTCAAATACACACCCCAAGGAACTGTCCTAACTTCAAATGCAGACCCGAATGAACTGTTCAAACTTCAAATACAGACCCGAATGAACTGTTCAAACTTCAAATACAGACCCGAATGAACTGTTCAAAATACAGACCGGAATGAACTGTTCAAACTTCAAATACAGACCCGAGTTCAAATCCAGATGGAGCTAGACGAATGATATCACATAACTTCAAATACAGACCCGAGTTCAAATCCAGATGGAGCTAGACGAATGATATCACATAACTCTGTGAATTACCTGGGGCTGGTCAGCTTGACAATGATATCTCAAGGTCGCTGCCCTTTTTTTTTCTTTTTTCTTTTTTTTAATGTCATCTTCGGGGTGCCCACTTAAACAGGCGGTATGAGCACCCTCTTTCAGTGGGTCCGTGTGTTGAAGGCTCCATATATTGGTGGGGAGTTGCACCTGGTATGGAAACTGGGTCCAGCGTCCTTGTACCATGCCATGTGAACAATGCGAGCATGTTTGTATGGTTTGCTTGTGCGAACTGGGCGGTGAGCGGCCCAGTATACTGTCAGTGTATTCTCAGTGACAATTCCTCTGCACTTCTGTATGCTGTCTAGCGCAGCCCCCTTCTCCCTTTTTCTTTTATTTTTTCCTCTCAAGAAAACAGAACCGTATGGTTCTAGCTCCATGTCCATTCTGGGGAGCATACATCAGTTGCCCTTTTCTATATGTATATATACTCTTTATAAAGGGAAGAGCGGGTCTCGCGTGATGCTCTTTATAAAGAGAAGAGCGGGTCTCGCGTGATGCTGCCACGAGCCCAGGCTCCCTGTGTTGGGACAATGGCTGGGGACAAGGCGCGGGCCCAAGGGAAACCCGCAGAAATCGCAGGTTTTTTTTTTTCCCTTCCATACACGCGAGTTCAAAGGCTGGCGTGCTGCTGTGGAGGCGCTTCGGGGTGACGGGGTGCCGTGTTTTTTTTTTGCACGCTTGCACGAGTTCAAGGGCTGGCAAAAAGAAAATTGCGTCTGTGACGGGCGCCACGTAGTTTCTGGAACGGAAGCAGACCAACGGGTGGCATTGGGAAGTCAGTGCAGGGGCGGGCCCGCTCACGTGCATACATGCGGATCAAGGTGTGCTATGGAACCCACCATCTTGCAATGCGCCTTGCAAAGTACTTCTTGGGCGGTGGGGAGTCTACCAAAGAGCGCGTGCCCCCTGCGTTATGCGCCGACATGTGTAAACCCTCCACGTGACTATGGATCCATGTAACAGAGTGTTTCGTCCATTTTATGATGTGTCAGTGAAAATCTGACCGCGCAGCATTTCTTCCTACCTCCCATCCTACCAATGGTCATCGTCCTCTTCTTTTCGCTCCTCCCGCCTCTTGCTAACCAGACCCCCGATCTCCTCCTCCTGTT
>BFEA01000280.1:1312906-1327264 GCA_003427395.1 Chara braunii | reverse complement strand
CACACACACACACACACACACACTCTCAATCTCTCTCCCGCGAGGCTGAGCTCCTCTTCATCTTCTGTTCTTCTTTTTCCCTCTTCTCGCCTTCCTCCTCCCCCTCCTCCTCCTTGTGCTCCTCGTGCTCCTCCCTCCCCTCCCCCCTCCTCCTCCTCCACCTCCTCCTCCTCCTCTCATGTTTATAATTTTTTACTTATTTGTTGTCAGAAAATCGGAAATCATAGAAGTCATGTTCCATCTCAGAGAAATGGGAAATTTGTAGAAGTATGTTCGATCTCTTTGTTTTTCTCTTGATCTCGACCATATCTCGATTTATCCGTGTCATCCTTGCGCAGAGGCCATGCTAATCGTCTTTCTATCCAACTTTAAGGGATATCTCATCCCGCCTCCTGCCCCTCTTCCTCTTCGTCCTCCTCCTCCGCTTTCTCCACGTCCTCCACCTCCTCCACCTCCTCCGCTTTCTCCACTTCCTCTGCGTCCTTCGCTTCCTCAGCGTTTCCTCGTCCTCATCGTCCTAATGTTCGATCTCTGTTTTTTTCCTTAATTTCGACCATCTCGCGATTTATGCGTGTCATCCTTGCTCAGGGGCCATTCTAATATTCTTTCTATCATTCCAACTGTAGGGGATATCTCATCTTGCCTCCTGCTCCTCTTCCTCTTCCTCCTCCTCCTCCTTCACTTCCTCCACTTTCTCCACTTCCTCCGCTTCCTCACCTCCTCCTCCTCATCTTCCTCCTCCTCCCGCTCCCCCTCCCGCTCCTCCTCTTCCTGGTTCTCCTGCCATTCCCGCTCTTCCAGCTCTCACTCCCGCTCCCGCCCTCCCTGCCACTCTCTCTCCTCCTCGTCCCCCGCTCCTCTTTTTCCTCCCCCCACTTCTCCTCTATTCCTTGCTGTGATCTCCTCTTCCCTCTCTCCTCCTCCTCCTCCTCCATCCTCCTCCGCTTTATCCGCTTCGTCGTCCTCTTCCTCCCGTTCCCAATCCTCCTCTTCCTGGTCCTCCTGCCATTTCCTCTCCTCTCCTCATCGTCCTGCTCCCGCTCCTCCTTCCACTCCTGCTGCTCCTCCTCCCGCTACTCCTTTCTCCAGTCACCTCTTGCCTCCATCCTCCTCTTCTCCTCTTCCCTCCTCCTGTCGTATGCCTGATCATCATATCATTACATTGATCATCGTTTTCTACCGTCCACGCCAGACTCCCCCTCTTGTGTCATTGTCCTTTCCAACCTCCTCCTCCTCCTCCTCCACTCCCCCCACCCTCCGTCATATTCCAATCTCTCATCCATTGACGCAGACCTCACCTGCCGAGCCTAACAAGGTCAGGTAGTGTACCGGTCTCTTGCAGTTCAGCAGGGGGGAAGGTGATGAAAACTAGGCCCACCCATAGGGTCAGTGCATCGAGGCCTTGCAAGTACAAAGTCACTTCCCTGAGAAAAATGCACTGATGGCCGAAAAAGGCCCGTGCAGCATGGTACACCTGGATGAGCTGCTGGTTGAAACCAGCAGCACAAGGCCCAAGGCAACTGGAGAACCTGTTTTGAGCCTCTCCGAAAATTTAGGAGGACGAGCACCATAGATAAAGTGAATCGGCGGTGGGCGGCCTCCGAAAGGGCCCCACGGCCGATAGCTGGCATGTACGGGTGCTTTGAGTCCTAGCCCACCTCCTCGTTCGTCTCTTGCTCTCCGTCATCCACTTGGTCCACCTCTTCGTCATCCTCCCGCCACCTCCTCCTCCGTCGTCTTCTGCTCAGTCACCTCGACCTCCTCCCAGCCTCGTCTTTCCCCTTGTTCATATGCCTGGATGAGCTGCTGGTTTAAACCACCAGTACATGGCCCCAGGCAACTGGAGAACCTGTTTTAAGCCTCTCCGGAAATTTAGGAGGCCGAGTACCGTAGATAAAGTGAGTCGGCGGTCAGCAGCCTTCGAAAGGAACCCACGGTCGATAGCTGGCATGTACTGGTGCTTTGAGTCCTAGCCCACCTCCTCGTTCGTCTCTTGCTCTCCGTCATCCACTTGCTCCATCTCTTCGGCATCCTCCCACCACCTCCTCCTCCGTGGTCTTCTGCTCAGTCACCTCGCCCTCCTCCCAGCCTCGTCTATCCCCTTGTTCATCCATCCTCTTCGGCCTTTTCAGCTCCTTCCTCCTTCCCACTCACTTTGATAAAGCACAATCTCCATAGTTATCGTTCTTCTCTTGTCATTTGTCTGTGTCCTCTATTGTTATGATTGTCCTCCATCCACAGTTGTCATCATTTTTCCTTCTTGTTCTCCCTCCTCCCCCTCTGTCCTCATGCCGCCTCCACTTTTAATCCATAACGATGTCTGAAAATACAACTGAATTTTTTAGGCAATGAAATTCCACCCGCCTGAATCTGAAACCATAGATCAAAGTGACACCCACACCAAATAGGAACAAACAAAGCACCTGCTGCACTCCTCGACTCCAACAGGAAATACGAAAAGCACAAACGCGTCCTCGCCAAAGAGAGCAAGGGGGGAGAGAGAGAGAGAGAGAGAGAGAGAGAGAGAGAGAGAGAGAGAGAGAGAGAGAGAGAGAGAGAGAGAGAGAGAGAGACGCATGAGAGATTATGTCCCTGTCATCCTCCCTCTTCCCCCTTTCTCTATCTCTTCTGTTCCATCTTCTTGTTGTGCCTCCTCCCTCCTCCCCATGCTGCATAGCCATCATCACCAGCATCACCGCGAGCCTCCTGTAGTGCTCGCACTGCACGGGCGTTGGCAGTGTTGGAAAATGGCATGTGACAGGGGCGTCCACCTGCGCAATCACATCATTGCACCATACTTCCACCTGCTCGATGACATCCTGGCACCGTGGAATGACGCCCCTGCTTGCTCCAAAACGACTTCGGCCTCATGTGGGCACCCGCGGGATGGTGTCGGGCCCAGGACGTTTCCAGATTCGGGCCCGCGGCGTTTCTAGGCCCCGGCCACAATTCTTCCCCGCGCATTTGCTGCCATCGTTCCACGATTTTCCCTGCCAGCGCTCACTGTCTCCTTTGCCTCCACCCGCCCGTTCACTGCCACCTTGCCCCAGTCTGCTATTCAATGCTTCGCGATCTCGGTCCTCCCCAGACGCCACGCGGCCCACCGGGTTGTCATTAGCATCTCATATGGCCACTTCGATTTCCTTTTGTTGTATTGTATGACCTAATTGTCCTTAGCGTAAAACATTGTCCAGCGATCGCGCAGCCGGCAGCAGCATAAGGGTCTCACCCCACTACCCAACACTCTACATGCATTTGCAATTTTGCACGCTTTCTGGACCAGGTGCATTATGATGAGTTCAACATTTTGAATATGCCGGGTCCTGAAAGTGTCCAAATGCATGCAGAGTGTTGTGTAGTGGAGCAAGGCCCTAGTGTGTACGGGTATGGACTTTTTGTCACTGCCACAGCAGCGACAGGGGCAACATGGAAGATCAGCTTCGTGATTAAACCACCAGTAGGTTTCCCAGCCATTGTTTCAAAATTCAAAGTTTCGGCTTGCATGCTGCCACAACTTCGGGCTCAACCTTCGGAGCACGAGGGCTGGCAGCGCCAGCCAAAAGGAGGCCTGTGCCGGCTCTTTTTAGTTTTGCCGCACAGCGTGTTTCCAACCCCGGAGAATAGTGCCTCGGAAGTAGTGGTGGTTTTAAAATGGTGAGAGAGTAATTTACAGAATTTGTTTGTCCGTGTGTTGTTTGTGACTTTGGTCATTTTTGTGCGAAGTTGTTCCACCTACAGAAGTATGCCAGAAAATTGCTGAGTGAAGCGAACTGCCAGAATATCTGCAGAAAATTGCTGAGTGCTGGCCCGCCCAGTCTAAGGACTGGAGCTCAGGTTGGCTCTGCAAAGTTCTTTACTCATAACCCAGGGAACTCAGTACCAAGTTCCACTACCATCTTCACCCGAATAGAACGCCCGGTAATTATCGCCGTATCTGGGCTGAAAGTTGTGCCAAATACAGCTATAATGACCGGGTGTTCTATTCGGGTGAAGACGGTAGCAGTGGATGTAGTGGGACGTGTGATGAAGGTGCAAGACTCCACAGGACCATAAGAGATCCTGCCAGAAAAGTTAGGGTTGTGCTCCACCGCAGTTCTTCAAGGACTTTCCTCAAAGAATTGTGGGCTCCACATTTTTCCCTTTCTGGAATTTTGCTTGCATTCTCTGAAAAATCCCTGACATTCCGCGAAAGCCCAAGTTCTCCTCTGTTCTCTGCAACCGGGTGCCGAGTCTGGGGTTCTTAAACCACCAGTACTTGGACCAGCTATCGGCCGCGGGAAAAAAAATAGCGTAGAAACGTTTCTAGTCAGATGAATTTGGGCGCTCCTGTAATAGCCTGTACGTTTCCTGAAATCGTGGCTTGTTAATGGGCAACACTTTAGGAAGTACTGGTGGGTGGTTTAACTTGAGACTACGTGCGATGGTATCTTTTCCAAGAATTCCTTAAAAGTGGTTCAAATGCATCAGGCCACAATTACGGCCTCCATGGAAATGGAGAGCACTATTCGCCCATGCTGCAAGGCGCTGATTTCGTGAGACTCTTCAAAAGGGCCGGTAGGTGGAGCCCTACAAAGTCTTACGGGAATTGCGCCGTTCTTAGTACCCGATCCCACATTCGTTAGTAGAGGAACTTTTGTAGAAAAATTGGGATCCCACATGGTTCCCCGTCTGAAGGCTTTGGACAATAAAACGCCTGTTTCTACTCTCGAGATGGTGCGTGTTGCGACGGGCGTGACCCATGGCGCATGGTGCTGGTGGAATTGCCAGAAACCCGTTACCCCTATCCATCCCCCTAAAAGTAGGCATCACCGCGGCCCGGTTCTGTGTTCGTAGTCCACCGAATTGTGTGACGCGCGCCGCTCTGAAGAACACGGCCTCTCGAAAGGACCCGTCGACGCCCATCCCAAATCGGCTAGTCTGCTGTAAAAGCCCTGCAGCGTCCGCCCGTGTGGGATCTGTTTTTTTTTTATTTACGAATCGTGAGGAGCAGGCCGACTTGTAAGGAACTTTTCCGATTTTGTGGTAAAAGTTCGTTGTGGGATCGAACTCTTAGTTTGAGAAAAGGAATTCCTGCAAGACCAGGTAGTGGAGCACAACCCTTGTCATAGCCCGGCTGTTTTATCTCTGGCCTGAAACAGATCTCTGTCGGAGGATAAGGATACAGGACCCAAATCAGTCACTATGGCTTTCCTATTGCAGTAGTGCAACCCAAATTAGTCATTATGCAGGGAAAGCATCTCACGAGTCAATCACAAGAATCGAACACGGGACCTCCCTCTTGGGAGGCAAACACTCAACCAAATGGCTAAGTGGACTGGGGTGATAGTTAAGCCCCAAGATGAGCACTTAACCCCACCCCAGCATGGATTTCTCCGCGACCTGGTGTACGCAGTCACACACACACTCAACCACAGGTCGTCGACGCAACCACCAGACAATGTTTAACCGCACTGCAGGTTGCTACGCAAGTCGATGCAGGGAAAGCGTCTCACGAGTCGATCACAAGAATTGAACGCGCGACCTCCCTTTTGGGAGGCAAACACTCAACCAAATGGCTAAGTGGACTGGGGTGAAAGTTAAGCCCCAAGATGAGCAGTTAACCCCCCCCCAGCACGGATTTCTCCGCGACCTGGTGTACCCAGTCACACACACACTCAACCACAGGTCGTCGATGGAACCACCACACAATGTTTAACCGCACTGCAGGTTGCTACGCAAGTCGATGCAGGGAAAGCATCTCAAGAGTCGATCACGAGAATAGAACGTGCGACCTCCCTCTTGGGAGGTAAACACTCAACCAAACGGCTAAGTGGACGGGGGTAAAAGTTAAGCCCCAAGATGAGCACCTAACCCCAACCCAGCACGGATTTCTCCGCGACCCGGTGTACCCAGTCACACACACACTCAACCACAGGTCGTCAACGCAACCACCACACAATGTTTAACCGCACCGCAGGTTGCTACGCAAGTCGATGCAGGGAAAGCATCTCACGAGTCGATCACAAGAATCAAACGTGTGACCTCCCTCTTGGGAGGCAAACACTCAACCAAACGCATCTGCATTGTAGGTCGTCGACGCAACCACCACAGGTCGTCGATGCGTCCTCCCTCTTGGGAGGCAAACACTCGACCACAGGTCGTCGATGCAACCACCACACAATGTTTAACCGCACTGCAGGTTGCTACGCAAGTCGATGCAGGGAAAGCATCTCACCAGTCGATCACAAGAATCGAACGCACGACCTCCCTCTTGGGAGGCAAACACTCAACCAAACGCGTCTGTACACTATGGCTTTCCTATTGCAATAGTGCAACCCTAGCTTGTCTGCATTGTAGTGTACAGCTTAGGACAGTCCAGAGTATGTTTTTTTTTTTTTTTTGATTTCAGGAGCTACACGAACAGCCCAGAAAATTTGGCTGAATATGTGCCTCAATTTTAGGAATGAAAACGACAGGGCTTTTCTTTTAGGGGCATTCAAACTGCCATCCTGATTTATAGGCAGCTTTCAAGGGCTTTGTTTTTGGGGGGTCTTAAACTGCCATCCTGATTTATGGGCCACTTTAACCTCCAGTCCATCAGAGCTTCTTTTTCCTGTGGCAGATTTCGCCACGTGCCATGTCCTGCAGGCTGAAACAGCACGACGTGGGATTTCCCTGCTGAGCACCCTTTTTTCCACCCAGTAGGCTGAGGCCCCAAGGACGCGGGGTGTTAACTGCCACGTCAGAACAAAATACACCCCTGGGAAACAGACTGGTGGTTTTAAAGTGCTAAACTTTAAATCACCAGTACCTCCACTCGGTGTCTGAATTGGTGTGCCGCGCGGGTCCATATGCATTTGCGTCAGAGCCTCCCCAGAGGGCACCTAAGACCCCCTGGGGCAATGGTGGGTTGAAGAGCTCCAGAAAATGCTGCCCCTTTTTTTTTTTCTTTTTTTTCTTTTTTACACAAACACTAGTCGGCTCTGCTAGTGGTGGTGATAAGAGCCCCGCCACTACCGTAGCAGTCCAGCTGGTGGCTCCTGTCTATTGGTGGGGAGCAGCACCTGCTGGAGACCGGGTCCAGCTGCTCGTGCACTCTTCGTAAATTCCCACATTGCAATCCTCGCATGTTTGCACGACCAGGCACAGTGGGCATGGGGGAGATAAAGACGCGACATGCTTACTGCCGCATCAGAACAAAATAATTGGGCAAAAAGTGGTTGTTTTAAGTGTCACGTAGTTTTTTCCTGATTCAGGACTGTTCATAAATTCTCACATTAAACCACCAGTACTTGGCCCAGCTATCGGCCGCGGAAAAAAATAGAGTAGAAACGTTTCTAGTTGGATGAATTTGGGCGCTCCTGTAGTGGCCTGTACGTTTCCTAAAATCTCGTAGCGTTGACGGGCACGACTTTGGGAAGCCTTGGTGGTTTAAAGTCCTCACATGTTCGCACGACAAGGCCCAGTGGGCATGGGGAGGCAAATTTAATGAGCATGATAAGCTTCCACATAAAAGCACCAGTATTTTTGACCCTTCCCTTCCCAAGCCTGGACACGCCCTGCACACCAAAGAAAAACGCGAACCGGCCTGTGCCGCCTTTTGGTTGGCAGTAGCAGCCATTTTGTTCCGGTCGGCCGACCCCCAAAACGTGTGCCCGCATGCACACCGCGTCGGAGAAAAGTGGCTGGGAAGTGTACTTGTGGGTAAACCACCAGTACTTGGCCCAGCTATCGGCCGCAGAGAAAAGTTGAGTAGAAACATTGCTAGTCGGATGAATTTGGGCACTCCTGTAGTGGCCCATACGTGTCCTAAAGTTGCAGCTTGTTTAGGGGCACGACTTGAGGAAGTACTGGTGGTTGTGCAATCAGACTCGTTTTCAAACACACTTTTCACACATGTAAACAGTAACACAGCACACTGGCGACATGCGCCCACTCAAAACTCAGAGATATGGTTTTCAGATACGAGTTCACTCCCAATTGGCTATGGCGACCTCAGCGCACAAACATCTCACTGTTCACATACACTGGATCACCCTGGATATCCCACACGCATCACTCTAACACTCGAGCACACTCACACACTCACTACTAACTATAGCTATGGCAGCTATGGCTGCCTCTAACCTATCGCTATGCTAACTCCTCCTCTCTTGCCCACTGCGTCCTCCGGGCTCATCTGCAGACCTCCTTGCACAAGTCGCTGTGGCAGCGCTTCCGCATGGCTCACGCAGGAATGAATGAATGGCTGGGCGCTGCCTCTTGATTTATACTTCAGAAATTCGTTGGTCTGCCCTTTGCCATCGGCCCTTGGTGCTCACAGTCCCCCTGTGGTACTTGCTGGACTGGACTGGGACTCTCTAGACCCTTCTGCTGACTGTAGGCAGTCGTACCGTCGACTCAGTGCAGTTGCACTGAGGTCCTACCTGTTGACCTTGCCACTTGTCTTCGTCTGAAAACGTGGGCCTACCTTAGACTCACCACTTGACCCCTTGCCGACCTTCTAGGACTACAGCTAGGCCTCTGGACTCTACTTGGACTCCTACCTTACAGGTCTACAGTTCGAATCTTCCTACAGCCTACAACCTACGGACCTGTCTCTTATACACATCTAGATGTGTATAAGAGACAGGCCTACAACCTACGGCGACCTACTTACCACTGGCTATCGTGCAGGTCACGGGTTCAACTCCAGGGAACTGTGCAGATACTGTACACAGGTAAGCTGAGGTCAAGGGATCGACCCCTGGGATCTGCATCGGCTACTGCCAAAGGTGAAAACCGTTTCAGTTGAAACCTAGGCTACCAGAGTGGCCCGGGAGCACTTGCCCGGGCGGGCCAGAAAAAAATATAAATAAAAAAAGTTAAAAAAACTAAGAAATATATTAAACTGATTACGGACGCCACCTGGGCGGGCGGGGCCGGGTGGGCCGCCCGGGCAAACCGGGCGGGCAAAAGAACAGCCCAGAATTTTTTTATTTTTTTTTTGAAGGCGGGGTCCTCCTGTGCTCGGCGAGAGGACCCCGAATCTGCAATAAAATTCTGGTTTGGGGAGGGGACGGGTTGTCTGGGTGTGAGGGAGGGGGGGGGAGGTGGGGGGGGGGCGTTTTCTGGGTGTTGGGGACTCTGCATGTATTTTGCCTGCTGTTTGCTGCATGTGTGATACCAAGTACATGCTGGGTTGGGGGCTCTGCATGTTTTTGTGGGTTCGACAGGCCGACATGTCAACATGATGAGGTATAACAAGAAAGAGAAGAAGAACAAGACTGATAAGATTGATAGGAACAGGAAGAAGAAGACTGACACACTGAGGACAGGAATACAATTCTTTGACAGCAGAAAGCATATCGGCAGCATGATCAGCTGCATCTGGCCAATATTCATCCACCATGTTA
Source organism: Chara braunii (assembly GCA_003427395.1). Classification (NCBI taxonomy): domain Eukaryota; kingdom Viridiplantae; phylum Streptophyta; class Charophyceae; order Charales; family Characeae; genus Chara; species Chara braunii. The sequence goes on along the minus strand of BFEA01000280.1, from coordinate 1,317,890 downwards.
CAGACATCTCGCTTTGTCTTTGTCTGTCTGTCTGTCTGTCTCTCTCTCTCTCACACACACACACACACACACACACACACACACACACACGCACACACGAAAACCCACGCACGCACGCACACACACACACACACACACACACACACACCAATGTCAGTCATCAGTGTAACCCTCGTCTTCGAAGAACTGCTCGCTGCAGCTGTCGGAATCGGGGTCATCCTCGACAATCTTTTTGCGAGGCTTGCACTGCTGTTTTTTTTTTTTCGGCTTCGTAGCCGGACCGGCAGTAGGGTTCTTCCGAGGCCTGCCACGTGGAAGTTTCGGCCTCGGCACATCGTCGACAGGGGGCAGCTTCCTCTTCCTCCCAACCCTGCTGACCCACAGGTTGTCGTGTTGGCTTCCCTCTACGTTGTCTGGGAATTCAGGGGAATTCTCCGGTGACCCGGCAGGCTGCGCTGTTTTCTTTTGACGCTTGTACACGGTCGTCGATGCATGCTGTTGCTGTTGCGGCTCCTCCTCGCTGTTCGCCATCTCGTTGTGCTGCTGCTCCTCCTTGCTCTCTCCCACTCGTTCCGCATGTTGTTCCTCCAACCCCTCTTCTTGCTGGTCCGTGCCCTTCCCTTTGTCTTGTTCCATCTCCTCCTCTCGCCGCTCCATGCAAGCCTCTTCTTCTTCGTCCTCCATCTCTTCTTCTTTCTGCGCCTGGTGGGCCATCTCGTGTTCTTCCTCCTCGTCTTGCTGGCCCATCTCCTCCTCTTCCTCCTCCTCTTGCTGCCCCATCTCCAGCACAGGCTCCGGTTCATGCTCTCCAACCTTCTTGTTTTGTTTCTCCATTTCTCTACGGGTTGGTATAGCTGGTCGCTGCTTCTCCTCCTCTCTCATTCTCCTTTGCACTTGTTCGCGATCCGCATCAGCGATTGCCTTCGCACAATTGGCCTCCGCCTCATCCGCGTCAATTGGATGTTGTACTGTGCACTTGTATTCGCCGAGATCCATGTCAATGTCACCATGTGTTCGTCTGTGGTAGCTCAACATCGGATTGGATGGCGAGATCCATGTCAAAATCAGTGTCAATGTCGGTGTCCGTCTGCGGTAGCTCAACATCGGATTGGATGTCGTACTGTGCACTTGTATTCGCCGTCCGTTGAGGTGGCGTTGTGGGCGGGCGTTCTCGATGGCGCTGCATTGTTGGCCTCCCAACATATGTGGTGCCCGGAATTGACGGTCGCACTCCCAACCCAAAATATTGTTGGACGAGTCTTCTGCCTCCCCTTCACTAGACGTTTCAGACCATGGAGCCTTTCCCTTCCATATCTCGTCGCCCAAGTCGCTGTCGTCCGTGTGCTCCTCTTCATCTTCTTCGAGGTTCTTCGGAATCCAGCCCTTTGGTAACTTGGTTAAGGCCCGTTCCCGCGCCTGTTCCTCCTCCATTTTCCCCTTCTCCTCCTCGGGCTCCTCCAAAAGAGGATCATCGCCCTCCTCCGAATCAGGAAGCGACTCGAAGAACTCCGCCCACAAGTCGACGTAGTGATGGTCCTTTAAGTTCTTGCTCGCCCGCAACAGATTCATATTCCAATGAATGTACACAAGCTTCTCCACGGCCGTGGGGTTCAACCAATTCCATCGCTTGGAGTGCACCAAGTCCATCGAGGACCAATTACGCTCCGCCGGAGTTGCAGTGCTCCACATGCCCATCACTTTGATAGCAATGGCCTGCAACGTCGACACATCGCCACCATGTGTTGCGCACCACTCCGACGGCGAGATGCAATCAGCATCTGTGACCGCATCCTCATCCCACATCTTCGTGTCCTTCTGCTTGAGGTTGTACGCGGTGGGTCGCTTGTGAAACTCGCGGAGGTCGCTCAATATATCCACGTGCGCCTTGGACCTCCAAGGTCCGCCAATTTGCCTCTGCAAATAACGCAGCGTGTTCTGCACAAGTGCGCTATTCCGGTCCAGCAACCACTTCGGGTCTCTCCTCCGCGGGTCGAGAAAAAAAGCCAGCGTGTGCACCGGTTGCTGCATCATCTTCGTGCGGTTCCTCACCTTCTCTAGCACAGAACTTCGTTGCTCCGGTGTGAGCACAACCTCCGCCAGCATCCTCTCCATGAGTAGGTCGTACTCCACAAGGTTTGACGGTGCAGTCCCGTCCTTGTCCATCCTCCGCAGTAGGAGATACAACGACTCCATCATCTCCACCGCTCCGTCCACCAAGCACCCCTCCGCATTGTGAAGTACACGAGATCCGCTTTCGCTTGCAGCTTCGCGCTTAACCACCACATCGCCTTCCATTTCCCCACATTCCTTGCGTCCACCATATCCTTCAAAATTGCCCTCCGGTTGTGTATCCGCTCCAGCCTCCGGTACAGTGTACACCGACCCGAAACGGACCTCAACCGGTCGCAATAACATTAATGATGAGTCCAAACTCATCATGAAACTGTTAGTCGTGTGGTGATTCCTGATAAACTTGACGATGGTGTGGCCCCGCTTCATCGTGCCCTTCACCCAGTCCAACTTGTTGATGTCCCTTAGCAGCAAGCTGCAGCAATGTGCAGCGCAGGGAACCCAAGGTATCCTTGAAACCGCAGGGTCCATGCGTCGTTCCAAAATTTGAGCTGCTCTCTTGTTCACCTCCGCATTGTTAGTGCAAATCGCATTGATGCGATGCAGCCCGATCTCCCTCATTATTTTCTCCCAAAGTTTCGCCAACGCTGCTCCCGTCTTCTTCTTGCCGTCCATGTGCACCGTCGTCACTAAAACAGCTCCCTGCTCCCCCACCGCTAAAAAGTTCATGACAGGCCGCTCCCTCCGATCATTAGACCCGTCTGTGATGAAAGTGCAGTCGGTGACATCCCAACATTTTGTCAAAGGCTCCACTTGCTTTTGAATGTGCATGAAAATGAACTCGAGCATGACAGTCTGAATGTGCATCGAAGACGACAACTTCACCTTCGGTCTGGCATTCGCCACCTCGAGATACACGTCGTGCAGCTGTCGGGTGGTGTCGAACTCCAGGAACTGGAATGCAATTCCGACTCTGAACATTGCCTCCGCCCACGCAACGTCCAACTTCTTCTGCGTTGCGTTGTCGACCCATCTCTTGATGGTCGTTTGCTGCAATGAAGCCACCCTTTCGGTGAAATCACCATCTTCTCCCACCGCCTCTACCGCTGCAGTTTCTTTTCCTCGGTGCACCACCTCCTCCACTGGCTCCCTCCCAGCAGCAATTGACGGTTGTGGCCCCTCGTAACCGCGTGGTACAACCACACTCTTGTCGTCTTCGGTGATAGCACCCCCCCCCCGCTGAAATGTTGTGAAGCTGCCGGTAATTTTGCAGATTGTCCTTCGGCAGCACCTTCACGTCTTGGGCCACCAGCTTGTGCAATATCTCGCTTGTCTTGAAAGGGCAAGGCTTCTGCAATTTGAGGAAATGCTCAACGACTCTTGTGCTCGTGCCCCTGTAAACGGTCGAGCATAGCCGACACCGCACCCAATACTCTCCCCGCCCCTTCGGCGCAGCCTCCTGACCTTGCTCCACATGCTTCCACACCTCCTTCTCGCCCTGCAGCTTCCTTTGCCTTTCCTCCGGCTGTGGGACGAACAAGGATGGGTCCGTAGCTGGCGTCGGGACTTTGTCAACCACACCCGACAAAGGTGCGCTTGAGCTCGCAATGTCCTTCCCTTTACCCCCTCCTCTTTCTGTTTGCTTCCGGCTTCCTTCTCCACCAACCGCACCCCCTGCCCTGCTCCCGCTGGCCATACTGTTGCAACCACCTCCTCCCCTTCCAAAAAACAACTGATGAAATGGTAGGATGGACTGACGGAGGGAGACTGCTTTACAATGTCGGAGAAGAAGAAGAAGAAGAAGATGGATGGATGACGAGATAGTACGATGGAGGGAGATGCTTTATAATGTCGAAGAAGTTAAAAAAAAAAGAAGAGGAAGCGAAAGATGGATGGAAGGATGGAGATAGGTAGGGAGGGATGGCGAGGTGAGTGGATGGAGTGATGGAGGGATGGAGGCAGACTGTTTAATAACTTTGAAGAAGAAGAAGAAGAAGATGCATGAATAGATGGATGGATAGATGGAGGAGGTTTGGGGTTTGTTGAGGGATGGCGAGATGGGAGGGAGACTGACTGACAATGTTGACGAAGATAAACAAAACAGAAGAAGAATAAGATGGATGGATGGATCGAGGGAGGGAGGGATGGATGGCGAGATGGGAGGGAGGGAAGGATGGCGAGATGGCAAGGGAGGGACGGAGGGACTATGGCGAGATGGCGAGATGGGAGGGACTATGGCGAGACGGGAGGGAGGGAGGGATGGCGAGATACTATGGCGAGGTGTCGATATGGGAGGGAGGGAGGGATGGTGAGATGGCGAGGGAGGGTGGGAGTATGGCAAGATGTGGAGATGGGATAGACTGTGGCGAGATGGGAGGGAGGGAGGGATGACGAGATGGCGAGGGAGGGAGGGACTATGGTGAGATGAGGGAGGGAGGGATGTACTATGGAAGATGAGGGGGGGGCGGAGGAGGAGAAGTACAAGAAGTAACAAAAGAAGAAGATGACGAGAGTAGGGGGAAGGAGGAAGGTTTTTTTTTACCTACCGCGTCTCACGCGACCTACCAAACGATGGACAAGATGGCGGCGGCGGCAGGGCGGTATGTTGTGGTGGCGGGGTATGGCGGTGGGCTGTGGCGGCGGTCCTACAAGAAGAAGAAGAAGAAGAAGAAGAAGAAGAAGAAGGCAGGGCGGTATGGTATGGTGGCGGGGTATGGTGGCGGGCTGTGGCGGCGGTCCTACAAGAAGAAGAAAAAGAAGAAGAAGAAGAAGAAGACGAAGAAGAAGAAGATGGCGGCGGCGGGAGGGCGGTATGGTATGGTAGCGGGGTATGGCGGCGGGCTGTGGCGGAGGTCCTACAAGAAGAAGAAAAAGAAAAAGAAGAAGAAGAAGAAGAAGAACAAGCAGATGGCGG
>BFEA01000280.1:1285435-1295658 GCA_003427395.1 Chara braunii | reverse complement strand
GAGAGAGAGAGAGAGAGAGAGAGAGAGAGAGAGAGAGACGATAACTACCGTGGCCCGTACCCCCCCTACAGACCCTCCCTCGTCCCGCGCCCAGGGGAAAAAGCCTGCAGGCCCCCGCACGCACCGCACCATGCTACCCCGCACCCCCGCAAAAAAGCCCGCGTGCCCTTATCGCCTGCGCCATTTTTCCCTTGCCCTGCCCCTGCACGAACCGGCACCGCCAATTTCCGCTCGCCGCGGTTTTCCCTGGGCCTCCACAAACCGCCGCCACCACCTTCTTCCCTTTCCCAAGGCCTCCGGCTCCGCCCGCATTTTCGCTGCCTTGCGTCCTCCTTGTCCCGCGCCCCTCCACTGCCACGCCGTTTGGGACCCACCACCTCCGCGCCGGTTTCTCTGGGCCAAGCGGGGGCGTCACGCTGGGCCCTTTGCTTGCTTTAAGGGTATAGAGAAGAGATATATATATTCAAGTGGACCCGCCGCAGCGATGCTGCGATCGAGGGGAGAGGGAGGGGGAGAGAGGGGGAGAGAGCCATGCACGTGGGAGGTAGAGAGAAGGCGGAAGACGAGGGAAGACATCTTGATGTGTTGTGACAGGGGGCACCCAAAGAACAAAGGGGATGATATATTGATATGATGTTACAGTCGGCCGTCAAGAAAGAAAGGAGACGAAACTCGTTTGTAACTGTAGGAGATCGTTGGACGCGATTCATTTGTTCTCCTCCCCGGTGCTTGTCTTTTTTCTTTTCCTCCTGCCGAGTCCCCTTTCAGCCTTCCGTCCTGCTGATTCTTCCCCTCTCCTTCTTGGTTTTAACCTTAGTTCTCTCGAAATGTTGCGTGCTTATGCCTTTCCCAAGCGACGTTTCGATATTCCTTTTGTTGCTCTGTCATTTCTCTTAGTGTTTGCCTGTCTTGATGAAGCGACGCTCCTCTATGCTGGCCGGGGTCTTGCACTTGGAGATGATAATGTCTTGATGGTCGAAGTCGTCTTGCGTGGTAGTGTGGAGTTGATGCACTCAACGTATTGGCGGGGWAGCTCGGACTTGGAGGTATGCCACGGCTTGTCGGATGATATCTATGTGATATGCAGGATGATGATGTTTTGATGGTCGAAGTCGTCTTGCGTGGTAGTGTGGAGTTGATGCACTCAGCATCTTGGCGGGGAAGCTCGGACTTGGAGTTGAGCCACGGCTTGTCGGAGGATATCTATGCGATATGCAGGGAAAGGTGGTAGAGGGATTTGCGGTTGTTGGTGGTGGAGCATGACGAGTTCGTTGAAATATCCCCATGTACGTGGTGGGTAGGGGATGTTGTACTTGGTGAATGTGTGGCGGGATGCAAGGATGTCGTGGACTGTTGCGGTGGTGCGGGTTTGTCCCTAGGGCTCGAGCGGGCGCCACCAGTGTGGGTCTGTTTCAGTAGAGCAGGGAAGGAGTAGGGGTGGTGGTGGCGGTGGTGTGGATGCGATGAATGTACATCGGTGGTGGGCGGCCGTGATGCGGAGGTATTGGTATTCAAAGCGGTCGGGCCGGGGGAAAGGAAGGTGGGTGTGGTCGTCGTTGATGATGCGTAGAAGGAATGATTTCGCCTGAGCAAATCTTGTGTTTGGGGAGGGGGAAGGCGGTGGGCGGCATAGTCTGTGTGTGCGAGTGTCTTTGTAGATAGCAAAGAAAGTGTAAAGATGTGGGGAGAAGGTTGCATGGTTAGTAGTGAGGAAATCCTCCCACGGGATTTGATCAATGATGTGTAAAGATGTGCGGGAGTGGTGTGTGCAGGTGACAGAGTTGTAGCAGTTGCAGCTTGTCATGTTCTAGGAGTCGTTGTTGAGGTCTTCGTTTTTTTGGGAGGCGGGATATTTGCACGGGAACCTGCAAAACACATGGCGGAAAGGGATAGTAAGTATGCGGTGTCAGACGATTTCTTTGTAAACAATGTTGTTTGTTTGATTGTTAGGAGAGGGCAGGGAAAATCGGATGTGTGCAGGGTCGTCGACTCGAGATGCGGCGACGTATAGTTGGCAATGTGCGAAGGTTGATTGCTGCAGGTCTATTCCTGCACGTTTGATGGACTGGCCTTGTGATTTGTTGATTGTGATAGCAAATGTGGACCGCACAAGGAACTAATTTCTTGGCCACGGGAAGGGAGTGATTTGGTCAGTGACGGAGAGGAGGATGCGAGGGAGGAGAACAAGTTCGAGCGATGGAAGTTTTTGGGCATGCAGGAGTCTGTTGTTTGTAATGGAGTTGACAATTAGTCGTGTACCGTTGCAAAGGCCGTTTCGCATTGCGATGTTACGCAAAAGGATGGCTTGTGCGCCTTCTTTCACACGGAGCATGTGAGGGGGGAGGGAGGGGATGTCGATGGTGTTGAGTGCATCAATAGAGATGTCGGGATATTGATCATTTGGGAGGAGAGAGTCTGAGTTAAGCGACGTCATGGAAGGTCCGGGGAACTGGTCGAGGATGACATAGTTTAGTGTTGCGACAATTTTGTTTTTGGGTGATAGTATGAGACGGTCCGCGAGCCATTGCGGGTTTCAGGCATTGGTTTGGAGGTCGGGGAAGTTCATTGAATGAGGTTTGGGATGCCAGAATGGAGGCAGAGGTGTGCGGGAAGTTAAACAGTTGTTGGCGTTGTGTTCGATGGAGGTTGGAATGTGTCATTGCCGAGTTCAAGGAGCCATTGAGCGTATTCATGGCCTTCGGTGGTATTGACTTGGGTCAATACACGCATATTTTCAGAGAGGCGGAACGTTTCAAAGTGATCCCAGAGGTGTGATGTTTTTATGTAAGCGTTTATGGTATGTGCACGTGTGCCTATTGTTATGACTGGGAGGATTTGTCTGAAATCACCCGCGAGAACAATGATTTTCCCACCGAATGGCAAGTCCGATGAGCAAATGTCTCGCAATGTTCGGTCAAGTGCTTCGAGGTGGTGCTTATGAATCATGGGTGCTTCATCCCAAAGGATGACAGTGGCCATGCGAATGAGGTCAGCGAGAGATGATTGTTTGGATATGTCAAGTACAGATGTAGCAGTTGGAGTGAGCGGCACTTTGAATCGTGAATGGAATGTGCAACCTCCATCAAGAAGTGTCGCGACAATACCGCTGGATGCAATGACAAGTGCAACGCGATTTTCGTTCCGAAGGAAAGTAAGAATGGTGTTGAGGCAGAAGGTTTTGCCAGTGCCAACGGAAGCGTCGATGAAAAGGCAAAGCGGGAGGGCATTCATAGCGGCGTATAGAATGCGTTGAAAGATGGCGTGTTGCGAAGACCGAAGAAGCGGGAGATTTGTTGCGAGCGTGCGTTGCAGTATTGTTGGTTTGTCATAAGAAATTTCATCCTCGATGACTCGAGGAATGTGAGGCATGTTAGGGCGTTGAGCGTGGATGTCGACATTGTTGCGAGCGTGTTCGTCAGGTGCAACGAGGCCGACGTCTTCAAGGTCTTTGCCTTCTTTTTGAAGACGATTTTCGATATCAATGAGCACCAAAGTTTTGAGTATGGAGCTAGCGATTTGTGGCGGCCGGAGGTATCTCTGGAAATCATCAACCATTTGTTCGTAGTGTGTGTCAAAGAGTAAGGTAGGATCAGCGGGGGCGCAGTGGAGGAGAATGTGAACAAAAAAATCTCGGACCGTCGGTGAAGAAGCTGTGAGGATCGCGGCACGAAGCACGACATCAAATTGTGTGTTGTCGTTGAGCAGACCAAGTGCGCGACAGACAAATTGGTAAGTAGGGTGAGTAAGGTGATCAACAGTACGGAGCTGCTCGAAAGTAGTAGCACCTCGAGAGTGCGGTGATTCGAGGAGCATTCGAAGGTAGAAAGTGTCACCTGCATTAGGGTGGATCGCGTGCATTGGGCCGATTGTGTCTGCAACGCGGCGGCGGAGAACCCAATGTTTTGTTTGTTTGTCAAATCGAAATCTCTTGGTCATGTCTTTGTAAAGTGGTTTATTCTCAGCGGCGATATTGATATTTTGAAGATTCCATTTGAACCATGCAGTGAACTCGGTTTCGGGTGGCGGGTCTCGCGCAATGCGGTTTGCTTGGTGTTGGCGAAAGAATACACGTTGGCGGTTTTCGGTATGAACAGGCAGTGCAGAGACGGCAGGGTAGCGATCAGAGAGCGAGAACTCAAAAATTCGCCAGCATGCTTCGGCAACACCTATTGTTCGCATATCTTGGTATACTTGTATTTCATCGTCGGTGTTTGTCATCTGGCCAACCATGGCGCGGTCGGGACCTTTCATAATGTATTCAAACATATATCGGTATGCAATTGTGGAAGCGCACACCTCAATGTTTAGGTGGCATCGATAGCGAAGAAGCAAGAGGCGGTTATATGGGACAACCCACGAGTTGTCGATGTCGCCGTTTGGTTGGTTGCCAGTTCCCCGCCTCCAGTTGGCGAGCGGCGTCGGTAGATAGGATAGCCAGTGTCCTCGTCCCATGTGGTGGAGCTGGAGAAATCTTTAGGAAAGTGGTGAACACAATGATCGTTGAGCATGCAGGGTGCTTGCATGTTTCATTCACTGCATGGATTATCATATGTGTGAGCACAAGGTCTTTAAATTGCGGATTTGTGAGAATTTCAGCGATAACGATAAAATCTATTTGTTCGGGAGTGGAGATTTTGTGACCTTCAACGAAATGTAACAACAACATGGGCGTGTGGAAGGCCTCTTTTTTAAAATTCGATTACATTTATATATGCTGTTGTGGGGCCAAATATATGTGTAAAGTGAATGTCGTGGATGAGCTGTCGGAGGTAACCTTTAAAAACGCGTGCGAGCAAGTGGGGTCTGTTTGACGGCTGTTGGTTTGCGAATAACTCATTTTGTATTTCAGGCCAGTGTGAGTTACACGTTATTGTGATGAAGAGATCGGGCTGGCCAAATTCTTGAACCGTCGCCATAGAATCTTGGTAGTGTCGATGCATGTCTCGCGGACCACCTGTGAATGTCCCGGGAAGAATGATACATTGTCCAATGTTTTCTATGTTGTCATATTGCAAGAGGTGATCACGGAGGTTTTGGTAAAGTTCAGCGCGGATCTCGGTTTGATGAAGCCGGTTGTACAGGAGACGACCGTGCTCAAATTTAGCAAAAGGCATACATACGTATTCTTGGAATAGTCGTGATGCACGAAATAGAGTTGTGCGTTCGGTGGCACGTGTGTTCTGGTGAAATGTGTGAAATTCACATGCAGTGATTCGAGAGATGGTGGCATCGTTGTCGGCATCTGTTCCCGGTGTCCAGCCGTCCTCGCCAGAGGGAAAGAGAAGGACATAGTGCTAAGGATCAAAGCCGCGGTTGGTGTCAGCGATTGGAAAATGCCACCGTGGCGGCGGCATATGATGATTTCGCGGTTCATGGGTTCGTCGGTCATAAACAAGCAGAGTTCACAGAGCCCTTCAGGTCGGTTGTACCGTCTTTCATGTTCATCAGGTGGACGAACATCAGGATTGTTAACAATGTGACAATTTTGTATGAGGTCATTGGGAAGTTCAGAGACGGTTATAAAATCACGAACCCAAACGTTACAGCAACAAAGCAACCGATGGAGTTTTCGGAGTAGATGTTTGATTTCCAGAATAGTGGTCAGCGACATATCATGTGGCAGATCAAGGTGGTTGAGTCGAAGGAGAGTGACACCGCGGTCATCCTGCGGATCATAGATGTAGAGTTGCGCGAAAGCAATGGGCTGTCCCGGGTCGGGAATCAGCGGGCCAAGGTTTCGTTGCATATGGCTAGCAATTTTGAGCGTTCCTGGCCAAGGGGCAGAAGGTGGTTGTGGCTCTCTGACGACAACGGCATCGCTCTCAGTTTCGCGTCGTGAGGACGATGGAAGTGACGAGGCGCACAACAGAGGCGGCACGAACTCTAACGCTCGCAGATGGCCTTTGCTATCTCCAGCAGAGCGTGACACATCAGTTTGCTAACTTCGTCAGACGCTGCGTAGTGTGTTTTTTGCACTTCGACCCCCGCTTCCAACGCCTCGTCGGATTTGGATGGAGCACTGACGCTTGTTGTTGCTCTCCATCGTCGACGCCACCAGAGCCCCGTGCTTCTCCATGCATTCCGTCAGCTCTTCGAAAGTTTGCTGCCTCATGCTCTTCCTCTTGCCGAAACCAGCAGGGCTTCTCGTCGTCTGAGAAGAACCTCTCGTCGACCCGTAGTCGTCATCGTCGTGCCCTGCAGCAGCGTCCCCATCGCCCACAGATTCATGATCCGCAGAAGTGGCGGACCGAAGACACACACCACCCGGAGCACCAGTGTCGGCGACGTTCTTCGGGTTTATGGTGTGGCTCTTGGCGGTCGACCCCAGGATCTCGTCGTAAACCGCACGATCCATGTTGAAATTGAAGCCCTTCGACAACCTTTCTTTCCCAGAGAATTGGAAGAAGTCCTGTTTCCCGGACAAGCCTTGGAAGTGATGCACCTTCTTGAACTGCTGCATCAAATTGTCCCACTTCCTCCCGCACCGTTCTGCTTCTCTGTCGACGCCCACCTTCTTCAACCTCTCCACATCCAACCACTTCCATTCTCGCAGCTTCATACAAGCGAAGGCGGTACCCATCCCCTGCAGATGCACGACCTGGTCACGTTTAGCCCGGATGAGGGCCATCATGTCGTCCACGGACGAGAACTGACGACCTTCTGCATCAGCATCAGCTTCGGCATCGCTCCCCTTCCCCACCGCTTTTTTCCCCCGAGGACCATTGCGAGCACAATCCCTCATCTTCCCGCCCCTCCCTCCCATGCTGCTTTGCTTGCACGGCGATACGTGGCCTGCGTCCTCCTCCCCACCTTCGCCGTCGTCGTCGTTCCACTCCTGATCGTCCGCGCGCGCCGCAGGTGCGTCGCCGTCGTTTTCGTGGTCCCCCACACGCAGTCGCTGCACCCCCCGAGTTATGGATTCCTCCCGCTGTGGATGAAGCGTCCGTCGCTGTTCTGCCCACACCTCCCTCCCGTCGCGTGCATCACCAACATCTTCGATGCCACAATCAGTCTCCCTGCATTCGCCTTGACAGCAGGCTGCAGTCGAACTGGTGGACAGGGGAGAAGGAGATTGCATTCACGGGGGGCGAGCAGAGGCACCCCTAGACACAGACGACGTTCGGTATTGTTGCCTCGGAGGATCCCTGTTGTTCCCCGACGCCTCCCGGACCGGCGCTGGAGACTTCGATGACCGCGCAACAGCCGTCACCTGCCCGCCGTCGTCATCGAGATGGTTGTCGACGATCACCGTTCGCGAGGCGACCGACGACCTCCCGCTACACAGCTCGAACGACAGATTGATGCCACCATCGCCCTCGTCGCCACTCAGCCCCTGCTGGAGGAGTTGGGTGTACGATTGGCCATAACCGTCGTCGCGGCTTCCACAGACCTCTGTAGCCGCCCACTCCTGGGTGGACCTGCTTCACAGCGGCACGGTCCGTGACTGTCTGTCCTCCGCCTCCTCGTCGGACGTGTCTGGCAGAGGCTGCAGGTGCGCATACCCAAACTGCTCCGACGGCCTTGAACTCCTCGACAGGCTCTTCCCAGCCCGCTGGCCACCACCCTGATCCCCTGCAGACTTGCGCATCCCCTGTCGCCCCTCCATACTGACGTCCTTCTTCGAAGACCGTATCTGCGGCCACGTCGCGGAATGATACCGAGGAAACGCATGCGGAAGACAACTAAGAGGAGGAGCAGGAGGATGACCAGCACCAGCAGCGGCAGCCTCCGAAAGACGTCGGCCATGAAACGCACGTGGACGACGCCAACAACTAGAAGACAACCTTGGACGTCCAGGAAACGGTGAGGGTCACTGGCGGAAACGGCCGATCGCAGCTACCGACAAAAGCAGGGTAATGTATTTCGTCGAGGAAGACACTGCACAATCGGGAGAGCGGGGGCGGGCTGAAGTATTCGAATCTGCCGACTGTTGGGCGCTTTCCCGCTACTGCCGAAGGGCAGCGACGCAAGGCAGCCCCTTTTCCACGTTGCGGAGGACGACAGGCTGCCAAAGGGGACCGTTGGCGGAGTATTCCATGACGCCGACCGTTGCCAACCGCAGATGTTCGTCCACAGGCCGCCAGGAACAACAAAAATTGTCGTCGAGAGAGCTGCAGTCGACGCCCCGATTCTTCCTGATGCTCGACCTCCGAGGGACCTCGGGAGGTCCCTCGGGGAACGCGTCGAAATGGCTGTAGCCTGAGGAATCCCCTAGGAATCCTCGAGGAAATGTTTTCACATTTTTCTTCGTTTTCTTCCCTGAGGATATGTGGAACGATGATTTCCTCGGGAATTTTAAGTGCTCGAGGAGTGTCGAACACGCCCCACTGACGTGGAGAATTTCTGCGAAGTAAGTTCAGTGGAGCGTAACCCTAACAGGTCTCGTCGCTATTGTCCTGATTATGGGCAGCTTTCAAGGACCAAAGTTGTTCCTTATAGTTTTAGGGAATACTCACACTAGCACTTTCAAAAATGCATCTGACTGCAAGTACGGCCAGACCTGCACGAATCTGACTGCAATAACGTCCAGAGCCTTGTAAAGAAGTCCTAGTGTGAGTATGCTCTTAGTCATTTCACCAGATCCTACAGTTCAGTCCTCATTCTGGGAGACTACACTTCATGGGCATAAAATAACAAACAGGGGCACTGGGTTGAGTGCAAAGACGGAAAGTAAACAGGTTTGGTGAATGTTACTGTCAGTTTTCGATGCAAAACTGCTGCCCTAAATTACTGGCAGCTTTCATCGACTCCAAGAAAGTACCTTAGGGTCTTGAACCACTGGCATCTCTTCTCATCTCTTCAGAGATATTCTCCGAAGAGATCTAAGTACGGCGCATGTCCCATAATGGATTGGGGGGCTCCACCTACCGGCCCTTTCTGGGCTATTATGAAAATCGCGCCCCGCAACATAGGTAAGGGTTTCACCCCCGATCCCCCGCCATGGAGATCCCCGACCCCACACGCCGCCATTTGACCCCCGCACCCCGCCCCCGCGCCCACCCTCACCCTCGCCATTTCACCCCGGTGCCTCCGCCCCGAGCCCCGCGCCCACGCCGGCGCACTCGCCATTTCACCCCGGCGCCGACCCCTCCCCCCCCCCCCCCCGGCCCCCAGCCCCGCACCCCCGCCCCTCCCACCACACGTCCCCGCCCTCGGCGACTCACCCAGGACCACCCTGGTCCCTCCAGTGGTGGGTGTGGCCCCGAGGGGGGTACGGGGTGGGGCACAAAAACCCATTTTGGGGGGTTAGTCCACGGGGTGTGCGCTCTCGCTGTGCAGCCCCCACTTTTTTTTTTTTTTTTTTTTTTTTTTGGGCAACGGGGGCTCCGGAGCTGGGGCCAGGGGTGCCCAACCCTTGACTCCCTGACCCCCAGACCCTCGCCCAGGCCCCGGCGCCGGGGCTCGACAACCCTGGACAGAATCACAGTCCTATGCATTGCACTCTCTTCGAGGAAATACTTGGCCAAAGAGATGACCAGTTTCCTTCTGTACTTTAGGGAATGTACTTGTAGGCCCAGGATGAGGTCTGCCACAGATGAGCTAAAGTAACTTGCAGATAAGGTAGGCCCGAGGCGCAAAATTTTCGGTGTAGGCGGCAAAACTTTTCAGCAAGGCTGGGGCCGTGTACTGGGGGTTGAAGGATCATCTTTGTGTCACAGAGCATGGAACCCATCATGTCAGCTATGCTCAATCAGGGCGACCATTTTAAGGACCACTTCCAGTTCCATAAGACCTACTCAACCTTCCAGTGTTCTATGGGATGGGTACATACCGCTATGAGTGGATGAGTATATCCACCACAGAACCCATCACCCATGCCAGAAAGCCAGCCGTCATGCATTCTGCGGCAGCTCAACTGCTGTATGGGAGCACTGGACCATCTTTAAACTGCCAGCACCTCTCTGCGTGATTTGCGAAATCAATTTGGCTGTTTTGCTGAACTGCCCCATGCGGCCAACTGGGATGACTATGCGGCCTCCTTGTGCTCAGCTGAAAACTTTGGGTTGCCTTGTGCCCAAAGTGGTGGTTTAGCACGGGGCATTCAGCCCCAGAGTAGGAGGATTATCCAAATGTGAAACTAGTAGAGTCATTTCAGATGGTCCAAAAAAGATGTTATGCACATTTAGCTTGTCCGAAATAAAAAACAAAAAGTCTCTCTCTCTCTCTCTCTCTCTCTCTCTCTCTCTCTCTCTCTCTCTCTCTCTCTCTCTCTCTCTCTCTCT
>BFEA01000280.1:1248801-1258809 GCA_003427395.1 Chara braunii | reverse complement strand
GTAAGCCCGGACTATATCGGGAGCTGTCTCTAGAAGTTCAGATCTTGTAAACCAGCGGTCGTCTTCCGGTTCCTGATAACTAAAATGAACCTTGTATTGTTTCTGCGGACGACCCCTACCTCCAGTTCTGAAGACATCCTCAGCCACTATACCATCTATGTCATATCTTCCATCCATATCAGGTGGGATCATCGATCTACGGGATGGAAACTGATCACTTGTTTGACAAGGTAGCAACTTCGATGTGTGGAAAACTGGATACGTGTGGAGGTGTGCTGGTAGTTGAGTGTATAGGACGGTCCATCTTCGCCGCCTTTGACTTCCAGAACAGGCCACGGTCCTCTATATGTGGGCAGTAACTTCTGCGAGATGTTCTCCTCCGGCGCAAACTCTTTAGAACTAACCCAGACTAAGTCGCCTACTTGAAACTGTGAAGGGCGACGATGTTTGTTCGCTTGCTCTATCATCCTATGCTGGGCTTTTTTTAGGTTCTCTATGACAGTAGCTAGTTCTTTCTCGTGCTGCACAGCAAACTCCCTGGTCCCGGGCGGCAATCTCTGAATCTGATCCCGGTTGAGTCCCTCAAACGGTCTGCGCGGTCTAAAGGACTTGTGCAGTTCGTTGGGAGTGCGGCAGGTGGSTAGATGCACGCTGTTATTGTACGCACTAGCTACTTTAGGCAACATCTCATCCCAGTTAATCTGATCTGGCCTAATATACATGCGCAAAACTTGCTGTAGGATCTTGTTCATTTGCTCYGTCTGRCCGTTAGTCTCTGGATGGCGGMCGGACGACATCAACARCTTAGATCCSTATACTCCCATGAGTTCTTGCCAGTTTTGGCTAGTAAAGCGACTATCTCTATCGCTAACTATAGACAGCGGGATTCCATTCTCACTAACCCAACAGTCAAAGAATCTCTGTATGACTAAATCAGTACGCGCCTCAGAAGGCAAAGGAACAAAAACTGCGTACTTGCTAAAGCGGTCAACTATGACCATGACTTGGCTCTTGCCATGCCTGCTCTTGACTTGAGTGTCATGAAATCTATTGACACTGAGTCTCCCGGCTGATCCGGAATGGGCAAGGGTCTGAGAAGACCTAGCGGGGCGCGCGTAGAACTCTTATTACGCTGGCAGACTTTGCAACTGCGAACATACTCTACGCAGTCATTCTTCATCCCTGGCCAGGTATACGCGCGTACGCTGGCAGACTTTGCAACTGCGAACATACTCTACGCAGTCATTCTTCATCCCTGGCCAGGTATACGCGCGCATCAGATGGGCCAAAGTCTTTTGCCAACCGAAATGACCCTCTGTGTCGTGACATTCCCCCAGAATCAGACTATGGATCTCTTCGCTATTGGGGATGCACAACCGGTCAAAGACATTAGTCTTCTCGAAGAGTAACCCTCCAGTAGTGCGGTAGTTCGGCTCGGTCTCTGRGGCCTCCTTGACTCGYGTGAGGAGCTCACWATAGATAGGGTCCTGCGCGTAGGCTTCTCTAACCTTCTGCTGCAGATCCTTTCCTATATCGAGGTAATGTACTATTGCCCCAAAGTAATCTGCTTTCCTACTCRGAGCATCCGCGACTACGTTGTACTTCCCTTTGACARGCTTGAGCTCGAAGTCGTACTGATCTATCTCTGCGGCCCACCTAGWAAGCTTAGGTGTCATCTTGGCCTGGGTCTTTAACCATCGTAACGTTTCATGGTCCGAATAGACTTTGAAGTGCCTCCCAAGCAAGTAGTGCTTCCAGTGGTCTAATGCTTGCCTGAGAGCGTAGAGTTCCCTCTCATATGTAGATGTCGCAACCTTCTCTAAAGGCATCCTAGCGGACATGAACTCTACGGGTCTATAGCCATTGCCATCGTCTTGCTGTAACACTGCGCCTATGCCGTACTGGCTAGCATCCGTAGTAACGACAAAAGGCAAGGACGGATCGGCGACCTTAAGGACCGGATACTCTATCAACGCCTGCTTTAGCTTCTTCATGGCAGACGTGCAGTCCTTGTCCCACTTCCAGATTGTCTCTTTTCTTAGCAATCTGCGAAGGGGCGCAACGATGGTGGAGAAGTTCCTCACGAACTTCCTGTAGTTATTCGCTAAGCCCAGGAACGAGCGCAACTCTGTCAGCGTACGTGGCGTGGGCCAATCTCTAATCGTTGCGATCTTGCTATCTTCTGGCTTAACGCCGTCTCCGTCTAAGACGTGGCCTAGATACAAAACTTGGGTCTTCGCCCAATCACACTTCTTTGCATTGATCTTGAAGTTAGCTTCTCTCAGCTTCTCCAAGACTTGCCTGAGATGACCCTGATGCTCTTCAGGGGTCCGGCTAAACACTAGGATGTCATCTAGATAAACTACAACAAATCTATCTAACCACGGCCTGAACAAATCGTTCATACARCGCTGGAACGTAGYTGGCRCATTGGTTAGTCCGAAGGGCATTACTATGAACTCATAATGCCCGTACCTAGTCCGGAAAGTTGTCTTATACTGATCATCAGGATGTACCTCTATCTTATGATATCCGCACTTCAAATCTATCTTAGAAAAATACTTGGCCCCCTGCACTCGATCTAAAAGATCGTCTATCCTAGGCAGTGGCTCAGCATTCTTCACTGTAACTGCATTCAGACTATACACATTCTCGACTCTCCCTCTTTCTTAGGAACAAAGAGGACAGGCACTCCGAAAGGAGACGAACTGGGCCTAATCCAACCCTTCTCGAGGAGCTCGTCCAATTTTTTGCGAAGCTCCTCTAACTCCCGCGGGGACATCCTATATATCGTACCCTTAGGAGTTCTACTGCCAGACTCTATCTCAATATGGTGCTGGATGGGCCGCGGCACAGTGCCTGTCGGCGGCTTAGTCAAATCCTTAAACTCTTCCAGCAGTTTGGCAATTTCAGGGTCCATCAGCTTCTCTTCCGTAGGCTCGGTCGTTGGCCTGAAATAGGCAACAAAAACATGTTCCTCTAGTTTCTCCTTTTTCACCAATCTGGCGAACGCGGGGGCACTAAGGCAGCAATGAGCCAAGGGATTCTCTTCTCCTGACACATGGAACAGGCGGGCAGTCTTGGCCTCGCCTGACGAACTAGGGAGCCTACACTCATGCTCCTTCAAATGGAGCGTGGCCCCGGCTGCCTCTCCCCAATCCATTCCCAGGACAATATCGAATGGGAGGCTGTCTTCTACGAGGAGAGTCAGGGAGTGGAGGACCTTCTCCACTTTCCCATTCTTCTCTAGGCGAAAATACGCCTGGACTCCCTCTACGTACTCCGCTAGAACCATAGTACGATTGTCTGCGAGGATACTATGGGGTCTGCTAGCTTTTGGACTTTAAGTCCCAGCTTCAACTTCTGCAGCGCTTTCCTACGAATATAGCTGCGGGTGGCCCCTGAATCTACTAGGGCCCCTACTCTACTTCTAAAAACCTCTGTATCTAACAATATAAGCTGCCCTTTATTCCCCTTCTTCATCTTGGCCCAGGCGGGCATCCTCTCCTTCAATTCTTCGGCCACGCCTGTGAGGGAGGTGTCTAACGAAACTCTAACACAAGCAGTTTCGGGACAGCTGTCTAGACACCGGCCTGCAACCTCTGCCATAGCCACATGTGGTGTGGGAGTCTCCTGCCGGCTAGCGCTATGTTCCCCACATGGCCTAATGGTAGGGGCAGTTGCTACCCCTATCGGCAACTGTCTTTTGGCCCTTGGGCAGCCGTTCGGGTCTCTCTGTACTTAGGACAATATTTGATGATGTGGCCCGGGTCACCGCAGAAAATGCATTGGCCCCGGTCCAATCGTTGTTGCCATAAAGCCTGGTCCAGACCCAAAGATTTCCAAGGCCTACCGTGTAGCCCCGGGTGCCATCCTCCTACCCTATAGGGAGACCTATTCCTAGGACGGTTTTGCGGGGGACCTTGACCCCTGCCTCCCACTTGGCGGTTTCCTCCTCTGCCGCCAACCCCCTGATCGCCCTGAAATCGGCTCCCTGAGGCCCGACCCCCTTGGCCCTAGCCTCTTCCTCCTTGCGGCCTCCCCCCAGCCGCGACAGCAGCGTAAGATCTCCCCTGGCCCACACCGTTGTCCTCCTCCTCTAACCCCCACTCAATCCGATCGTAGGGGATCTCATCCACACTACCCTCATCTAAGGTCAGGACAAGGTTGTCCTTGGTCTTTACTTGCCCTGAGATAGTGCGGCCCTTCCATTGCTTACCCTTGTCCAAGTCCTTGTGCCAGAAAGTGGACATAGATGCAGACTTGGCTTCAAAAGCCACTACTTCGCGACTAAGGGAATCGTATGTAGTGGCAGGGTCTTCGCTCTTTGCAAAGAAATGCCCTCGAAGGGCTTCGGGTATAGCCCGATAAAAGAGGCCAACCAACTGGGTGTCTGTAACCCCGTGGTCAGGGACAGCTACCAGTTCGTCCATTGTACTCTTAAGTGCCCTGGCACTCTTCCACTTACGAGCGTGGATCGTCTGCAGCCTGTCTAAGGCTTTAACGCTACGGGCGACATCAGCGAACCTCTCGCGCAACAGCTTCAAGAACTCAGTGAGGGAAGTGAACGAGGAGTACGCAACGGCATCGTCGCTGCAATTGGCAGCGCGAACTAGGGACCTTGCAAAGCTGGCGGCATCATCTCTGAGCACGTGAATCGCAATCAGAACCTGGTGATCCGGGGACACCCGTTGCAGATGCACATAGGTCTTGACATTGGCCTCCCAATTGTCGAAGTTCTCTTCCCTTTTTCCACTGTAGGAATCAGGGAATTTAACTTTGACCGGTTCCCGACGAGGAGGACGTGCTTCCTCCTCCTTGGGAGTTGCCGCTTTGACGCCCTCAATGGCGCCGGCACAGAACCGCTCAGTCTTGTCGAGGCGGTGGCCCACCTCGGTCCCTATAGCGCCTACCAGCTCACGCGCAAAGTCCTGAAACCCCAACTTTATGGAACGCACAGCTATGTGTTGACTCCTACTAAAATCATATTGCTCCGCCTGAATTCGTGCCAGGCGTGCAACGTTTCGGGCTATGACTCGCATTTGAGCTGGGAGTTCGGTCTGGGCGGCCAGTTGCTCATCTATATTCTTTACTTCCTCTAATTCTTCTGCCGCCTCCGCTGCCGCGTCCACTCTCCTCTTCTTCTCCCTCATCACTGCCAACTTCCACTCCATCCTCTTTTCGTCTTCCAATGCCTGCCGCTTCACAACATCCTTTTCTGCTTCCCAGACCCTCATAGCGGCTTCTTGGTCATCCTTGGAGATGTACATCGCCACCTCTTCTTCTTCGCCCAGGGAYAAGTTGGCTACCCACTCGGAGATTCGCTTYTCCATCTCTTCATCCCTACTACCACTGTACTGCACCCTCTTCCTCTGCAATGGTGTTTCATCTTCCTCCTCCTCTTCCACTTCTTTSAACTTCTCTTCTTCCTCCTTTCGTATCCTCTCCTTCTCTCTGGCCATCTCTTCTTCTATCTTCTTCAATTTGGCCGCCTGCTCCTCCTTCAAGGCCTTCTTCTTGGCCTCCTTCTTCTCCTTCTTCTCCTGCAGAATCGCGGCCATCTTCTCCTCCTCCTCCTTCGTGTAAGGGTTGGTGGAAGTACCACCCCGAGTGGGCCCTACTTTACACGCAACAGTGGGCCAGAAGCCCAGAGGGAAGAGGAGACGCCAGAGGGTCCCCCAGAGGGAGAACCCAACAAGTAGCCCATACATCGCATAGTCATCCATCGTGGTGTTGGTGCACGACATGGGTCCCACTCCTCACTACGTAGACCTACCCGGACACACTGACCTACTGACTGACTCCCTAAAGACCATAGGGTAGGACCCTGTCAACTATGGTCACTACTAACCCAAGACTACTCTAAGGCTGTCACTACAGAACCAAAAGTTGATCAGGAGGCATTTAAGGAGATCCCCCAAACTCCGCAAGAATTCTTTAACGTCGCAGACAGGACGACGCGATCAGCTTGGCTCCTCTGGCGATTTCAGCCCACAACTCAGCCTCTCCAGCCTACTGTGCCACACCGAGCAGCCCGCCGGTCTGTACCGGTCCTTGGAGGGGTTCGTATCCCTCGGGACAGTCGAGTCGTCAGACAGAGATCATCAGCCGTAGTAGGTCCGGTAGGGGAGTGGCTCAACCAGGCCTCAACACTTAAAGACGGCCTTCGTTTCAGCCGACAGCTCGGAGTTCGGACCCTTTACACTGAACTCAGTAGACCTGCCGGTCAGTACCGGTCATTGGGCTAGACGAGTTGTTTAACGAGCGCTCGCCGCTCATGCCCAGGTCTCCAGATGCAAGTGTAAAGCTTTGGTCCTACTAAGCCCGTGTAGGTTTGGCAGCAAGGCCCTATCCTTCATCCACAGAGTCCTAACACCTAAGACAGAAGAGACTCGATGCAGAAGGAGTAAACAGACAGACTCAGCAAGTACCGTGGGGTAAGTGCACATCCACAGGGTAAGGGGATAGGCTGAGGGCTCAACGAGATATCACCAACTCCATCTTGGTCAAAATCTTGGTCAGCAGCTCCGGTCCACGCCTTGGTCAACGCTGAGTCAACGCGGACAACCCCGAGTCAACGCTTGGTCAACCACCTTGGTCAACGCCTAGTCAACCCCCCGGTCAACCCTTGGTCAACCCTCTGATCAACGGCCTGGTCAACGTCCGGTCAACCCCTCACCTCGGGTATGGCTGCCGGCACCTTCACCTTCGTCACCCTCGCCGTCTACTTCCCCTTCCTTCACTTTCTTTCCTCTTCTCTTTCGCTGTATATATATATTGACGATATATATATATATATATTTTTTTTTTTTTCACACCCCCGGCTATGTCTGTCTTCTTCTTCGATCTCCTCCTTCCACACTTCTTCTTCTCTCTCCTCAGTCCCTCCTTCTCTGTCCTCCCTKTCTCTCTCCTCCGGCACTCTGTGTCAATGCTCCGCGGCTAWGGCCGCCGTCTTCCTCCTCCACCGGACTCCACAGCTCGGCTCACAGGTAAGTGACAACCAATCTTGGATCGCTCATCTCTCTCTCTCTCTCTCTCTCTCTCTCTCTCTCTCTCTCTCTCTCTCTCGCTCTCTCTCTCTCTCTCTCTCTTCCGGATCGTGATGATGAGTAAGGGTGGGAGGGTGTCTTGCAGGGGACCGGTTAGGCAATACATCGGGATGATCAAATGGTCAGGTGAAAGAAAGAAAGAGTCTGGAAGACACGAATTGTGAACAGCTTTTTGTGTGCAAAGGAGCTTTTTTTTTTTTTTAAGGCTAGTTCTTTAAGCCCAACCAATTCAATTACCTGTCAAATCTGGACAGGACGGCCTTCCGGGCCTTTTTTATTGTCATTCTAACCCCATAGCAGCCACATCCGTGCTCAAGCCTCCAACGAGGGAACATGCGGGAGCTGCACCCACCAGCAGGTGCGATACCTGCTACTGCAGGTGGCCGGTACGAGCCAGGGGTCAGCCGGTAGCATCAGGACCGAGCTTCTTCGATGGGCCAGTCACTGTGCCTCTCCTCCGGTCCCCTCCCCCTAACATCAGCAGTCTCTGCTCAATGCCACTCGGGGGGACCAACGGCATATCTCTAGGTGGCGGGCACCAAGCTTGCCCAGGAAGGTGCATGAGGCCAATGGGGATTGAACCCAAGACCTCCTGAATGCCACTTGCGTGCCTTACCAACTGAGCTAGGCCGTTGGATCCAAAGGAGCTTTTCATATGGTTGGCAGAGTCTGTCCTTGGTTTCAATAAAGAATGTCATTACCAAATGGGTGGAAGGCCAAAGCTTTTCATTATCTACCTACCACGACTCCTAGGAATCCTATACAGGGGACCCCTGCAAGCAGTAGCTGCCTCTCACAATTAAGGGGATGCATGTTGGCCCCCGCCCTAATCGGCAGTGGTCAGGTAGGGTGCCCAGAGCAGATGCTGTCAAGATCCAAAAGGGGGGGGGGGGGGCATCTACTTCGCCCCCCCCCCATCGAGGAGCAGCAGAGAGAAGAATGCAGCTTAGTAAAAAAAAAAAAAAAAAAAGCTAGCCTACTAACCCTTGTTAATTGTCTGCGCCTACTTCGCGTTTTTTACTACAATTTTTTTTACTAGGGTGGAATTGTGCGGTGTGCATATTGTACAGTGTGCAAGAGTGATCGTTAAGTTTTCTGTCAGTTCACGCCTAAGGTCAGGGAGGCGGGGAGGGACGAAAAATAACCTGGCAGAGACGTATGTGGGCGCTACAGAAGACCCTGCACCTCTGCACTATGGAGGTCAAGTACATTACCACCAGGCTATTTTTGTCTCTTGCCAACTTGAGCAAGCGGTTCCGCAAGTTTTCCTTTTCTTTTCTGTGTCCGTCAGATTCAAAAAGACACTAGAACCTCGTCACTCCAACATGTACATTTAAATCTGCGCACAGGACCCTTCACACTAGAATCCGCCAAGCCCTGCTTGATTCAGAAAGACACTAGAACCTCGTCAGTAACAGAAGAACCTACCCACGGGTAGTACACTAGAACCTGGCCAGTGAAATTTGTACGTTTGAACCTGGACAGGTTTTGTTCTGTGTTCCGCTTGGCATTCGCTACACGGGATACAGGTAAGGGTAAGTGACACGGCTGGAGGCGACACTACTTATGAGATCGACTGCTACTGGCATCACCCGAATAGAACCTCCGGTCATTATCGCTGCATCGGGACCGAAATTTGTGCCGAATACAGCTATAATGACCAGGTGTTCTATTCGGGTGGTGAAGACGGTATGTTCACGACCCTCAGGCGTCTTGGATATGTGGACGCAATGCAAGACATAGACTCTCTCAGGGAGAGGTGGGCATGGTCGTACCAACATGCCAGTTGGAGTGTGTGCACCAGGACACCTCTACGCTGGATCCAAGACCGTAGAACATGCCCAGTGGAATCTGACTGGCTTAACCTGTCCCTGAGAACTGGGCCGGCGGAACCTGCACACGGTACCGGTACATGAGACCCTGCCTGCTGAAATGCACCAGGCCCCATGGGGATTTCGTTCGTCTGGTTCCATCTGTATTCGAACTTGAGTCTGCATTTCAACAGTTCGTGGGTGTGCCAACCCAGCTACGAGCTAAGCCCACTGGTTGACGTCAACCAGTGGGGTTAGCTCGGTTGGTACACCCACAGACTGTTGAATGGCAGGCCTGAGTTCAAACCCGGACGGAACCAGACGAACAAAATTATTCCTGAAGCACCTGGGGCCGGTCGGTTTCACGATCGCGATGATATCTCAAGGCTGTAGCCTTTAAAAAAAAAAAAACTGAAAAAAAAAACCCTGCGAAGTTTTGGTTGTGGTGCCTCACTTGGCATAGGCATTGGCATTCACAGGAACATGTGTACACTGCAACCTCGTTGATGGGACTAGGACACACCAACCTGCCCACTGCAACCTGTCTCTTTGTTTTCACGCTTGGCGCACTATCATCATTCATCGTGTGAGCATGGCCGTACTGTGAATGAGGTTTGTGTAGTGGAGCATGGTTCTGTCCCGATACGTTCCAAATGTTGGACGCCATTCAAATGCACCTGGTCCAGAAAGGAGTCCAAATGGTTCCACCGCACTAGAAACGAGAACAACTAAGAACTCGTGGCCGTAGATTTGTTAAATCAATGGCTGGCAATATGTGCAAAACGACGTAGTAGTTTAGTGCAAAAAAAAACAACAAAAAAAAATTAGTACAGAGGAGTGAAGCCCATGGAGTGCAGCACACATACCTTGTCAATGGGCCTCCCACCACTACTCAACACTCTATATGCACTTGGACTCCCTTCTGGACCAGGTGCGTCCGGAGGATGCAACATTTGGAATGTATCAGGATGTTTGTGACCACTAGATGCATATAGAGTGTTGTGTAGTGCAGTTAGGCCCAATGCCACGCATTACAGGTGCCAGTTCTCACGGACAGGTATCCTTGTTTTTTTTTTTCATTAAAAAAAAAAAAATTTGGACCATTTGAACATTTCTCTCTCTTTTTTTTTTTTTTTTTTTTTTTT
>BFEA01000280.1:1204403-1220746 GCA_003427395.1 Chara braunii | reverse complement strand
TTTGCCACACAGTACATCAATGAGAGTGACGCCAAAGTGCTGGAAACCGGGTCCAGCGTCCCATATCCACCCTACTTTTCCTCACCTAACCTGCAGCAGGGTCGGGTATTGGGGGGGGGACCACCGGGGGGCACCAGTGGAGTCTCCCTCCATCCCCTAGCCTCTGCCATCCACCCACTATCCTCATGGCGCCCATTGAAGCAACAGAAACAGTGCTGTAGTGAAATCAGCTGAAATCAGCTGAGATCTTTTGGAGAAATACAGAAGGATGTTGAAAACCGGGTCCAGCGTCCCTACTATCCTCTACTCTCCTCTTAGCGCCTGTTGTGTCATGCACATCGTAGTAGCAAATGTTTGGGACCAACTGAAACAACTGAAACAACTGAAACAACATCTGAAACAAACTGAAACAGACCGAAACAAACTGAAACAAACTTGGACCCCACTGAAACAACTGTAAAAGCTGGAAGGACTGGAAGACCAAGGAGCAACAGAACACAGGCTGAAAAACCAGGCGGAACTAAGCCGCCCTGAGCTGCGCTGAAGTCCGCAGCTAAGCTGCCTTGAGCTGCGCTGAAATCCACTGCAGTCAACGCTTCTCAGTCCGAGCTCATGCAGGCTGCAAGATTTCTGCCAAGGACAGCGGATGGGGTGGGAATGGATCTGCAAAGTCCTGGGCTGGACGTAACGGGGAGCCGGGGTCTATCTTAGTCCAGTCGTGAAAAATCAATTGACAGTCTCTTATTATTTCTGCCCGGGGTTCCCCTCGTGCTTCTCTCTCTATCCGACGACCGGACCACTTTACTGCTGCCACCCATCCCTCCCTTTCTCCCCCCAGCCAGTCCTTACAGAATGTAGCAATGATCTGGTTCATGTCTCCCCAGGAGGACATTTGGTCGAGCTTGTCTTTCATTGTCTTCCATTGTGTCGCCAGCTCATAATGAATCAATGTCCAAATTTGATCCATCGTCTCTCCGTCCTCCATCCATGCTCCCTCTAACTCCAAACAACATCGTCTCCACCATATAGTCCATAGCACACTCCGTCTACCCAAGTTGAACATATTTTCCTCAAATGTCTTCCCCCAGAATGGAGGGAAATGCCCCAAAAGTATGACCCTCCACTCCCATGGCCATACTGCGCCGGGAACTATGTGTCTCCAGATTCTCTCCCAACTTTTTCACAGTAGTACTTACGCGGGACATTGAAGGAAGATGTGTTCAATGGTTTCGGCCCGTCTCCCCCCCGGGTAGCTTTGGAGACATCGATGGCACCATGGCAGCGCCTTCCCTTGTTGCTCCAGGTGGGTGTGGTCTATCAGCCAATCCTTAGTTGGTAGACACCTGTGTTCTATTTGCCACTGGAGGGCGGAGATCTTGGCGGGTCTTTTGTTGTGTTGTGCAAACCAGCGTATGGGCTTCAGTAGGTGGCGATCCACATTGAGGTGGCGGTACCATCTATCTTCTATGTGATCTCGAAGTCCGCGTTTCGGTCTGAGCATGCGGTAGGCTGACTTAGATTTTAAGTTTCGTAGTGTCAGCGTTTTTGCCTCCCCCTTCCCGGGTGGAATGTTCATGGTCCACTTCCACTCCTCCGGGTCCAGGGGGAGGTCTTTAATTGGGACCATTGGGTGGTACACCCTCTGGTGACTTCCATCAGTAATAACCCTGATGCGGTACACCTCATTTTGCTCCTTCCAAATGAAGGGTTGGTGGTTGCCCCTTAGTCCCGCATCCTTTAGGATGAAGAAGACCTCAACTAGTACATGTGATTGATCAGCTAGGTGCACATACCCAACTTCCCCCTCGTGGCCCGGTAGCCCCAACCAGTCATCTTTTCTTACACCGGGGCCTTTTCTAAGGGTAATGTACCAGTGGAGAGGGAAGTTGTCCATCAACTCGTTGAGTTCTCTCTCAGTGAAGTGGCAGTACCGCAGAGTTGCTTTTATCCTGTCGGTACTCTTCCAATTTCTTTCCTCTTCATCCCAGAGATCCCCAACCCTTCGGATCTTGTGTTTCACCCACCCTTTCCATGGGGAGTCTGAAGCACATCGTACCCGCCCTCCCGGATCCGTTATTAAGCGATTGCCAAATAAGGACTGCCTAAATATTTCTTCCCACCTCTCAGGCGCCGGTCGGTCGGGGGGCGGGAGCTTCCTCCATGTACGAATGAGGCGTACCCAGTATTTGTCCGTGGGGTCACCATTCCTATACTTCTTGGGTATCCTCCAGTACTTGTCTTCCAGCAATATCCGGGGGTCAATTTCCGGTGGAGTTTCTGGGGCGAGGTATGAGATCTGTGCCAGGGCGAGGGGGACCCATGGTGACGTAGGTGAGAAAATAATGTGTTGGAGCCAACGAATAGAGAGGGTCTGGAGTTGCGTGTCTAGGTCTATGATACCCAATCCGCCCCTGTTCTTGGGTTGAATCACCGAGTCTCATGCTACACGACTTATGGCGTGAGTGTTATTGTTGTCGCCCCTCCGTAGGAAGGCCGCCAGCTGTTGTTTCAATACTTTAAGCCCTCCGTTGCTCATAGGCCATAAGACGGCTTTGTACCATAGAGTGGCCAGGACCACATTATTAATGACGAGCGTCCGTCCAAAGATCGATGTTCGTTTGTTGTTCCATTTTTCCAGCTTAATTTGTGCTGGTCCTGTCAGCCATTCGTCATTGGATGCTGGTCTACCTCTGGCGGTAATTAGTACCCCCAGAATTCTCAAGGGGTCTTCCGGAGGGAGCCATGTGATACGTGGGTGTTCCGGAGGTCTGCCCCCTTGGTGATGCAGCCACCAGCCCGTAGTCTTTTGTCCCCAGTTAACGGACATGTCTGACAGGCAACAAAATTTGTTCATGAGTTGTTGAATTTCCTTCATATTGGCCTCAGTTGCATCCACTAATATAGTTAGGTCATCAGCAAATAGAGAATAGATAGGTACCGCCTCCTCGGGGATGTTTGGTATCGCAATACGTGTGAGGTATTTGTTTTGTTATAAGTTAGCTGATAGCGCTTCCATGATTACAAGGAAGAGATAGGGGGCGATGGGGTCCCCTTGCCTTACTGACCGTTGGAGTTCAAAGGGGGATGTTACCGAGCCGTTGATTTGGACGCAGGTGGCGGCGTTTTTATGTAGGATCTTAATCCAGCGCCGGAAGGAGGGCCCGAAATTCATTCTTTCTAAACACATATCTAAAAACTCCCAGTCCACGTGATCGTAAGCTTTTTCGAAGTCTATAAAAATTATCGCCGCATTGGCCTGCTTACGTCGTGCTAATTGGACCACGTCGTTGACTAGCAGGATGTTCTCCTGAATGTTCCTCCCAGTCATGAAGCCTGTTCGGGCTGGGTGAATGACCTCTTCTAGGACCATCGTCATACGGTTCGTCAATGCTTTGGCAAATATTTTATAAACTACTGTGAGTAGTGTGATAGGCCTGTAGTTCCGGATATTCATTTTATCCTCCTTTTGTAGAGAAGAGATGAGACTCATTTCCCAACTGTTTCCCCCATTTCCCCGACCTCCCATACCTTTTGGTAATATTCTCATAAGTCGGAGTTCAGGTCTGTCCACATAGCTTCCAAAAATTCCTTGGGAAATCCGTCTATCCCTGGGGTTTTGTCTTCCTTCATTTGAAGGAGTGCCGACCATATTTCTTCTTTTGTTAATTTTGACTCGAGTTTGTCCCGCTGTTGGAGAGAGATGAGGCGGTCCATCAAGAGAAGAAAGTCTTGAATTTGACGTGTCCTTTCTCTCCCTTGTGGGACTTGGGAAGTGTATAGTTGTTTGAAAAAATTCCTGGTGATTAATGTACAATGCGCCGTATCCGTGGCAATAATATTGTTATCGTTTGGGTCAAAAAAGACTTCGATGGTTGTCCGCCGTGTCCGCGGGGTGACCATGGAGAAGAAATGGGTGTCCATTAAGGCTTCGTAGGAAAGTTTAGCCATTTTTCCTCTGATCGTGATTCCTCGCCATCTGTGTTGGGCATACTGCAGGAGACGGTCTTTGACATTTTAGATGGAAGTGATGAGATGTTGTTTTTCTTGCTCGGAAGTAACCTGTTGTGAATCTGCTTGTTTTCCCAGGACTAAGAGTTCGTTGTGGGCGGTCATTTCTTGATGTTGTCGTAGAGCTGCTTTAGCCTTGGAGAATTCCTTGCATTTCCTGGCTAGGAAGATCAGACTATTGTTAAACCATTCGAGGTAAGATCCAAAAAATAGTTTTTGTTGGCGCCAAAAGTCTCATTCTTGCCGGATCATTTGTGGGAATGATGAGTCTTTAAGCAAGTGTTCAGTTTGTAGAACCCGGACCCTTGATCTGGCCGTTTCCTCATTGTTAGTATTATGCCACAAGTCTTGTGGTCTAGCCCTGGGTGCGGGCTGCGAGGGAATATTAACGACCATCGCAAAGCGCCCTCGAGATCATTAGACAGCAGGATAAGATCTATTCTGGATTTAGATAGGCGTGCCGGGTCGCTATCCCGGATGCATGTGAATGCTCTTACTTGAGGGTGCAAGCGTCGGAATGTATCAAAGACAGAGAGGGTCTAACAGAGATCTGCTAACATCTGCTCATCCTCTACTGTCGCGAAAGAGGGAGATTCCTGAGGATTCCATCAATCAAGACTTCTATCGAGTGTTGCATTAAAGTCCTCGGCGATTATTAAAGGTATACCTTCTGGGACTTGCGTTTCCATCGTCCCCAAAAATTCTCGTCTATCGCTTACTGAGTTGGGTGAATAGATGCAGAGGACACAGAGTAATTCTAATTCCCACATTCCCAGGACCGAGGCCCATCGCCCTTCCACTTCGTCCACCGCCCAGTGGACCGGTTGGAATCTAGAACCCGGGGGTATCCAGATTGCAACTCCAGCCGAGCCTGGTTTGGGGGCGTGAACTATGATGGCAGTATGGGGCCAGATCAGCTTATGGACCCTGTTGAGCTCTGGGGTGTTTTGTAGGTGAGTTTCCTGTATGCAGATTATGTCCGGCCACCGTCTCCCTCCTATCCCCCTGAGTTGATCCCAAATGGTTTGGTGCTTCTCTAGTTTGCTTGATGTCAGGCCATTGACGTTGATGGAGCGTAGGTCGAGGTCGGCAGCCTCCACGCATTTCTTCCATGCCGGGTTCCTACAGTATAGTGTATCTAGATCCTTCATTACCATAAGGTTTGCTTCCTAGTATCCCGGTGGACCCCTGGTTTCATAGCGGACGTCATTGTCGGACGTCCCATCTATCCGAAAGCAAGATTTTTTTCCGCACGATGTGACAGAGGCATTTACATATATCGTCCTCGGGTCAATACTCGCTAGTTTTTATCTTAGCGCACTGTAGCTCCACGAGGGTGTTGTGGCTATACCAGCCCAGGTTGGCGGTTTTGTTGGATTCGAAAAGCAGGTAGAGGTCATCCCTGGCCATCTGCTCACTGCATGGCCCCCCAAACCTCATGCCTGCTCTGGCCCTGGGGGCGTAGTGTTTGGGGATGAAGTTGGACATTTGGTTGGTAAGGGCTATGTCCCAATCCTTCCGGTCTCCTCCCTGAGGTGCAAACTCCCAGTCGTGTAGCGTCACTCCCCCATATTCCCCCGCCGGGGAGAGACCTAACTCTCATTTTCCATCTACCTTTCTGAGGGGGGCTACTAGGACTCCACTTAGTTTAGATAGAGGTAGCTCAAAGAGACCTCGTTCTATGAGCTGCCTCAGCTTAAGTCTGTGTGAAGTCATTCCTTCCTCAGTTGCTTCCCCTCCCTTGGCCTTTGGGGCGTGCACCTTCTGCGCTGGGTGATGAGCTACCGGAGGGTGAAACCTACTCCGAGCCACGACCAGTACCCGCTGGAAGGCCTCTGCCCATGTCAAGTGGGGGGGAGGGCCGGATGTCAATGCGGTCCTCAGTTATGGACTCTTGTTCAGGAGCCCTACCAGCTCGACATACGTTTTGTCCCAATATTCATCCCCCTCGTGTGGACAGTCCGACTGGAGGTGCTTCAGTATCCAGTCAGCCACCGCTTGGATTTTCTGATCTAAACCCATCTCTTGTGGGGGGTAGTCCGGGTCAGCTGAATCTTGGCTGCAATCTTCTATTTCCACATCTTGGGGGGGGGGAGATGTGTCCACCTCCATCTGTTGTGCCCCAAAGGCGTCAGAGCCGAAGTCAGGGGGGAGTGGTCTCGCTTCCTCTTGTTTGGACTGTTGTTATTGCCGTTCGTGTTCTGGATGGTCAGCCTGGGTTTGGGACCGTTGCTGTTCTTGATACGGTTGTCCGGACCCTTGCTGAATTTCCGTGGTGTGCGGTTGCGGTAATTGCTGTGTTGTTTCTCTTGCTTGTTGCTTCAGCCGCATTCCATGATGGCTTCCACCCTTCTCACTTGTTCCTCCTTCCCCGCATACTAGTCCATGCTCCGGTAACACCTCCTTGTCTGCGGTCCCTTTCCTGATTCTCCTGTTTATCCCCCCTTCCCCTGAGGTTGCCGCGCGCTCTATGTTTGTCGGTGATGTCTTAACCGGCGTGTCTTGTAGGAGCTGGGGCTGTGTAGGTGCTTTGGGCGGGGCGGTTTGGAGAGGTTGTCCCGGCCCAGGCGCTCGGTCGCCGTTCGGGCCCCCCCCTTTCCCCTCGGTATGGTTAGGTTCTTTAGGAGCCTCCTCAGATTGATCTCGGACCTGTTCTTTCCCTTTATGCTCCTTCCGGGGCACAACTTGGAGTTCGTGCCCTGGCTCCCCCTACCCGTCCCCCCCGTCCTCCAGGCATGCAAAACGGTTGTGGTTATCCTGATTACCCCCTCCTTTTCCTTCGATTATTTTCTGCATATCATCTTTCTTTTTCCCTCCCACTACCTCCCAAAACCCTTGCTTTTTGGTTTTTGCAGGGGGATTTTTTAAGTGCATCTCCAGAGGCTTGGGCGGGGTCCAGGTTGTTGGTGGCTTCGATCCTGGGCGCGGGTCACCCTGTCCTTCCCAGGACCAGCCCGTGACCTTCTCATCTTTCCCCTTCCCGCAAGGTGTGTCGATGTAGACCCACTGTTCGTACCCAGTATCAACTGTCCGCCATTTGGTGTCGTCAAAGGGGTCCTTTTTAAGGCGCCCTGTGGGCTTGGCAATGCGTGAGGGGTGGCGGGAACAGATTGTGTCTGTGTACAGATGGCCATAGGCCTAACATTTGACACACCATGGTCTGAGCTTATGGGCGGTGTGAATCCGATAAAGCTTCCCCCCGATACTGACTGGGATGATGTCATCAATCGAGAAGATGTGTTCGTCAGGTAGCTTGATGGCCAATATTAGGTGGTCATCTCTCCTAGCCACGTGGGGGGGAAGTGGATCAATAAAGTCCACCACATCGTATTTCTCCGCAAACTCATGGACGAATGCGGCTTGAATCTCAATCGGGATGTGACGAAATTCGACCCAGAAGTGCTCCTTCATCATCTGTTCCCTGCATTCCTCCGGCCGCTGAGGTTTCGGAGGGGCCCAGGGGTAGATGCGGACTTCTGATCTATCACAGCGGAGGGATCTCCATGTGTCAATGATTTTTTTGTCCTCTTCCTCAACGCAAAGGACGGTAATGACAGAGGCGGATACCGGTTGGATCAGAAACATTTCTCACGCGTTTGCTTGCGATCCTTTGAATGCCGCTAAACGCTCCCTGATCCAGCCCATTTTGTCATTCGCTGATTTGTATGACGCATCGTCGTGGAACGCCCAGTTGCTTGCGTGGCAAGAATACAGATCGTCTCTTGTCTTAACAGCACCTCCCGGGAGTGCTTTGATGACTGTAGACTTGCCCGCTTGTTGCAAAATCGTGTTCTCGGGGGCGACCAGGAGGCGGGACAGAAAAAATGTCCCTGCGGTTGTTAGATTTTTCAGGGGAATTTTTCATTCCTCCTCTCCTCCCCTGCTAACATTGTCTTTCTTACGTTGGATCGTAATGGTGTTTTGGGTTGGCGTTCCCCTTACTTTCTCTGCCCAGGATGTGGCAAGGGGGGTGGTTGAACTGGAGGGCGTTCCTGTGTGGCTGTCAAGGGGCAGTGCGGTCTTCTTCCCCTGCGATTGCTTAGCCTGGATGTTATTTCCATGCTCTGGGGGTCCTTCCGGGTCCCTCCTCACTACCCTCTCCCTCTCCTTGTCCTCCAATAACCGATTCTGAGCGAAGTGTCTAGCCACCCCCCTGTATAGCAGCATGGAATCCAGTCTCCTATGTGCTCGTTGCTGCTTAATTTTGGTCATCGTGGCCTGCGATGGCAGTGAAACACCTCCTAATTAATCTCCCTCTGAACCGCCCCCCAGACTCGCCCTCACCACCCCAGCACTGTTTATGAAGAGGGAAGCTCCACACTTTCGCACCCAAGTCCCCCCCTGAATCGCTTCCTACCACTTGTCTACCTTTTGCAGATGCAATCTCTCGCTCTCTCTCACGCTCACTCTCTCTTGCTGAGATTGGAGGGGGGTGAACAGGGAGGGGATAGGATTGAGGGAACCGTCGGGGGAGGGGGGGTGAGTGGCACTGAAAAGAGTAGCTTTGCTCCCTTCCAAAGTAGTGCCCATTAACAAGCCATGATTTTATAAAACGTACAGGCAACTACAGGAGCGCCCAAATTCATTCGACCAGAAAATTTTCAACTCTATTTTTTTTTTTCCGCGGCCGATAGCTGGGCCAAGTACTGGTGGTTTAAGGATCGCCAGTCTGCAGTAGGTGAGAATAGGTTTCATTCAAATGTGTACCGCGGTTGCGGGCCTCTCCTTGGCACTGTTGGCACTACCCAGGGGAATGAGGTTGATGTTCCAGTGGAAAGGGTGGACTATCAATAATTCATTTCATAGTGCGTCAATAGGTACTCCTAACGCATCAACAACACGACCCAACATAGATCTTCCTACAGGAATATCTACAGAGAAGGAATCAGGAACGGATCAATTGGAAAATCAAGACAGATCATTGAAACAGGACCCCTTCAAAGATGCATTGGGACCTGCTCCTATGGATATTGATCCACAACAGGTACCTGGAGACACTCCTGTGAAGGACTCTTTTCATTCTGAAGGTGGAGAGGAAACTCAGATACCACTTTAACATAAGGTTGCCCAATTAGCTGATTGTATGGTACAACAATTAAAAATTAAATTTGGAGAAGCAACAATTGAATTTTGGGATAGATCTTATGTACAGCTGGTTACTCTATTGAATTATAGTGATAGTTTAAAAAAAGTTATAAAGACAAAATTGCCTTCTGATGCAAAATGGTATGTGGTAAGTCAAAGGATGTTACAGGCAGTAGAAAGCTTGTTTCATCCTCCTCCCCCCCTGTTTTTTTTATGTTTGTATTATGACCCTTTATACTTTGTTCGCAAAAGTTTCGACAACATTGCTTGTAGCGACGCAGCGAAAACCCCCGAATTTTTAGCCTTCCATTAACCACTAGTGGGATCTAGCAGATAAGGTAGAGGGAGAAGTTTTATCAACGATCGCGGTAACGACTGTTCCTGTTCCCTAGGAGACACAGACACACTCAACAAGTCAATAGGATTTGGATTTTATGTCACCCACTAAGCATGAGGTCTCGGGAGAAGGGGTAGAGATCATGCCCGAACCTCATGTTACAGTGCTACAGATGGATGGGCTGATCCGTTTTCCCAACCACGATTCAGTCCAAGGATTTGCTTTTTCCCTTGTGTTGATCCATATACTTTGCATATTACAGAAATAGCAGGGAATGAACAGGGGTGTAGAGATCACGCCCAGTAAAGTAATGAAAATTAAGGAAATTAAGGAAACTGGTTTAAAGGATGAAAGTCAACAGAAAAGGAAAGGGGAGGAGCTGGCATAAAGGGTAACCCTCTCAGAGGAACCTATTTCGGATGGCATGGAGAGTCACCAGCAGCATCGGTTGCAACAACGGCGGCAAAAAATGTCGTCTTAGGAACAAGACCGAAACAAACAACAAACCTTGGTCTCCTTCCCTCCCCCGGTTTCTCAAGAAACGGGCAAGCGGCAAAAACTCAGGAATTTGTTAGAAAAAGGGCAAGCAGTCAGACCTCAAAACTAGAAGGGCAATTTGATTATTATGGTGCGTAAGGAGGAGGGTAAGTGAGAAATAGGGCTCTCACCGGTGGGACAGTATCAGTCTGGGGGGGTGACGTAAAAAGGATGGTCCTCATATACGAATGACCAAAGTAATGGGGACCGGATCTTCAAAAGAGACCTCTTGTCCAAACATTTTGATCCAGGGCCGCAAACAACTTTTACGGTGACAGGGGATAATGATCAGATATCTAAACGAGATACATATGTGAGGTTTGAAGAACACAACGAGGCAGGTTTAAACCACCAGTACCTACCGCATTTTTCGTACCCCCCGGCCTCGAACGAACTTAGACAGGAGCGGCAGGCCGATTCGGTTTTTGCGTTAACGGCCACCCCAACTGGTAGGTACTAGTTGTTTAAAATGTTATTCACACTCTGCTCTTTTGAACCTGAAAAATTTGAAAATCAAGGCTAGTACAATTTGGTCAATACCAGACGTGGTATCCTTCCTTTGCTCCACATTGCGTAAAGGGAGAATACAAGCCGCCTCGGATTTGGATAATAATAATTGGATGCGACTGTAGGGAACCTGGATGGGAGCAAATGGGACAAGGTTGAGTTGTAATGGAAGCACTACAAGCACTATATGGGAATAATCTTGTGTGGCACCGGGCCACTAGGGATGCAGACTTGGATTTGAAATCTTTTAATGTAAATGCTCTGGCCACTGCAGATGGGGAAAAAAAAAGAGTTTTTTTAATGGAACAATTTAAGTAAGTCGAGGGTCGTTCATGGCCAGATTTGATTTGCATTCAGGAAACTCGTCTAACCGAATCTCCTGCCCATATTCGTGCACACAATATAGTTTGACCCTTTCA
Source organism: Chara braunii (assembly GCA_003427395.1). Lineage (NCBI taxonomy): Eukaryota > Viridiplantae > Streptophyta > Charophyceae > Charales > Characeae > Chara > Chara braunii. Next base: position 1,209,853 of record BFEA01000280.1, on the reverse strand, counting down.
GAAAATGTGTTCTCCAGCTCCGCACAGTGGCTCGAAAGGAGTAGCTATCTGGATCCCGTCGGAATCAAGGGTTGAAATAGTTCGTTAGACGGTAGATAAGGAACAAGGGCGTTGGATATCTGCATTGGTAATGCTTGAGATAAAGACTGTGTGCGTAATGAATTTTTATGGACCCAATGATTTGCGAGAAAGAGTCGAATTTTTCCATGATATTCGGTCGCATATTCCGGATGGTATCCCAATCATCATGGCGGGTGACTTTAATGCGGCGCCAGAATATCATCCACCAATTGTGGTCCTCGGAACATCTGTTTGATTCCTACCGACAGATCTTCCCTATGAAGCGTTTGTTCACTTGCATCCGAAATAGTGGCACCTCAAATTAATCAAGATCAATAATAAACTTAATTTTAATGTTGAATGATTTGGATCTAGCCCTTCAATGGGCGACAATTTTTCCTAAAAGTCCTTGGCCGGAAACGGATCATAAGATGTGTGCAGTAATCCTAACCTGCAGAAAAAAGAAAACATATCAAGGAAGGGAGGTTTACAAACTCAATACGTCTTTACTTTCTTAATCTTAGTTTAGACAATATATTCAGGATGTTTGGGGATACTGGCACACTACGAAAGACAAACATGATTCTTTTACGGATTGGTTCAGCAATGACTTAGCACTTTTAGCCAGAAAATGTAATGATTTCTTAACAATTTTAGCTAAAAATCGTTATCATCAAGAAATGAACATCCAAAAGCAGATTTTAAATTTTGAACTTAACGATCAACCAAATAATCATAACTCAATTGATATTCAAACACTCAGACAAAAATTTTTTTCCTTTGCACAATATCGTTGGCAGGGACACCTTGTCAGAGGTAAATTATACAAATTTGTTACTGAAGGATAAATTAACTCTTATTTCTTTGCAATGGCAAAGATAAGATCTGGGCGCACGAACATAGAAGGATTTATAGATCCTGAGGCTTGGAAGATGCAGAAACCGTCATTTCATCATCCTCGGCAGGAAGTTTAAAAATAGGTTATAACTTCTTTAAAAGTTTTCTTACTTCTTCGAATGACCATTGTAAGGAGGAGGAGGGTGATCAGAATACAGAATGTTTTCTCACTCATTTATCCAAATCGCTTAGTCAAACATAGAGCGAACATCTGGAGAGACCCTTGATCTTAAGAACCATGTAGTCCACTTTTTTCTCATACTTAATGAATTTCTTTGATGCGGTTTATGAATCAGGGCGGATGGGAGAGATGGTGGGTCAAGACATCCTCACTCTTTTATACAAGAAAGGCGATAAAACCAATATTAAGAATTATAGACCTATAACTTTGTTGACAGTAGTCTGTAAGATATTGGTCAAAACCTTGGTCAACCGTCTAATACCACTAATGACGGACATCATCCACCCCTCTCAAACAAGCTTTATTAATGGGTGACATATCCAGGATAACATACTACTAATTAATGAAATGCTTAAGTTCTCGAGACATTCTAAACAAAATGCAGCTTTTGTGTTTATAGATTTTGGAAAAACTTATGACCATGTAGATTGACGTTTTCTATATGCATGTCTCCGAAAGATGAATTTTGGTCTTAGAATGAGAAGATGGGTGCATATTCTTCATTTCAATGCTACGACACGGGTCCAGATCAATTGTTTTCTCTCTCCAGAAATCCGCCTTCAAAGGTCAGTGAGACAAGGAAACCCTTTAACTCATTTTCTTTTTTTCATAATCATGGAAGCATTGGGGGCTAACCTCAGAAATAATCATGATCTTAAACGTGTTCAAATTGCAGGAATATCGGAAGAAGCAATACCTATTAGCTTCATGTTCGCAGACGATTTCACTATCATGTTGACGCCACTATATCCAACATGGAAGAACAGAGTTTCTCAAGTATCTGATATGGTGGTCAACTGGGGGAGTAAGACTCAAGGTTGGTGGATACATTCCAATGGGGTGCGTCCTCTTGACCTGCCCAAAGTTAGGTGGGTGCCTTTGGATGCTCCAATTCGGATCCTAGGGGTGTCTCTTACACCATATGGAAAACATGTTATTAATGATAATTGAATTAAATGGTTTGATATGTCTAAATTAAGTCAGTGGTAAAATTAACATATCTCTCTATTTGGAAGGACATTGATTATTAATAACGTAGTCCTTGCTTCTATGTGGTATAAATGGGCACTCTGACTTGTAAGTCAACAACGCACAAAAATCTTTCTAAGACATGTATCTGCCTTTCTATGAAAAGGTAATCATCAGCAGGATAAGGTTATTTCACGAGTAGCTCGACTCTCTCTTATACAACCTAAGTTGAGGAAAGCTTTAAGAGTGTTGGATCCTACACTCCAATGCCAAACTCTCTCTCTTCAACGGATCATAAAACTAATTTTTGTCGTGGACAGTCCTTGACAAGCCCTGACCCTTGAGCAGATCAAAAGGTTAGCTCTTTCATCCACGGAGACTACTCACCCCCTAACATGGATCGAGGACCGTTTTTTTAGCATTCCAAGAGCACGGGTTCAATCTAGAGAGGTAGGGATCCGGGGGAAAGCTAGGAACGATCTGATCCTGTATAACTTTTTGGTGCCTCTTCTCATAATTTGGCGCCATCTGCGCTTCCCAATAAACTTTTCCTCTCTCGTTATGAGGAGGTGCTTTGGCAACCTCTTTTTTAGCATCGATGGATCACGGACCAGAATGGATGTATTTTTACTAGCTCAGATACACCTTCGTCATTATGGGTAAAAAGGGGAGTGGTAAGAATAAAAAACATATGGGATACAATTAAGAAAGACTGGAAAACAGTGGATTAGATGAAAGATACTTTCATGTATGCTCATAAACTCTCTAATTCATTGGATCATATTATTTTCTTTATTCCCTTGGTGTGGGTACGCACATTAAGAAAAGTTATCATTTTTAAGGAGGGAGATTGGGTGGTAGGGATATCAGGTAATAATCAGAAGGTAGTAGGTCTGGTAATCTACACAGGAAAAGGTGGAGTATTGGTCAGTCTTATGGAAATCAAGAGGGATCACTATCTTATTGCATCCTCAGAGAACAAGGTATCTTTCTTTCCTTTTGATCTCATTTATAGGATACGAGTAATGTATGTATCCTTCATCAGAGGGTGGAGGGTTTTTCATCACGAGTGTCTTATTCTGGAACTTCCAATAGATCCAGATGAATGGGTCTGGAAGACTAGCAACAAGGGGGAACTCTGACATCTTCATTCACTATCAGTTAAAGAAGCCTATGGCCTTTTTCGCCCAAAAGTGAACATTGCGGCAATTTTGCATAAAAGATGGGTCAGGCATCTTAATATTGAGATAAATTCAATTAAACACATCAATTTTTTTCAAAAATCTCAAACAACGATCTGCTAAATTTGCCTCTTTACAATGGCAGATAGTACATTGGTATTTTCCTACAAATGATTGGCCGATAGATCGTTCCACACTGGAATAGAGAGGATTGGCTACGCCATGGTGCAAATCCTGTCTTTTAGTTTTTCCTAGCAGAAAATTAAAAAAAAACATTGACCATATATTTATGCAATGTTCTGGATTAGTACTGCTATGGAGAAGATGAGATTGTATCTGGAAGGGCTTAGCAGGAATTGATTGGCTCTGGGATTGGAAAGTCATTCTCTTGGGTCGCTGGGTTCCCCAGGGATTACATTTGTATATCTTGCAACAAAAACAAATTTAGATAGGTTGCAAGGCAATGGTATGGACAGTATGGTATAAGCGTTGTGTCGGGGAGAGAGAAGGAGTGGAGCTGGAAGGATCAGAATTAAAGGAACTGATTGTTAATTTTGTACAAACATAAATTAGATATCATTGGTCAAATCTTTCATCTAAATAAGCAAATTCCAACAGAAGAAAGATATCCAAAACGCAATCCGGCAATTTGAAAACGACTGGCTGAGGGGATCTGCAGAAGGGGACTTGGGTGAAGTGACATGGCCAGAGGAGGACTTGCAACTCATATTCCGAAACTGGTTTCAGCTTCAACCAGGAACCTTGCTCAAATCTCTTGTTTTTTTCTCAGACCCATTTCCCCCTTCTGAATTAACTTTAGTTGAATTACAGTGTTATGGCAGGGGGGTGAATTAAATATCAGAAGGAAAGATGCTTGTATGTTATTTTTAGATATGGCGGTCCTGATGGACTGAAAAGGTGTTTTTTCTTCATTTTGATGGTATTAGTACACTGATATTCAAACTGTTCATATGTAATTAAGGGACGCTGGACCCAGTTTCCAGCAGGTGCAGATCCCCACCAATAGATGGAGTGACCAAGCAGGCCTAGTAGGAGGGGATGCTCGTATCACCCACCCTATTAGAACCTGCAGAGTCTTTTTTCAACAAAAGAAAAAGAAAAAGAAAAAGATCCAGTACGTCTGACAATATCTCTTTCCTCGGTGGCAGACTGGCAGTATCAGTACCAAAACCACAATTCCTACACTCTCATTTTCTAGATTCGGCACCCTTCCTTTAAACTACCAGTACCTTTCCCAGCTACTTTTTCAGAGGTGCGCCAGGTAATGCACTGGCCTGAAACGGAAGGGCAACAGCCGATAAATCGAATCGGCGGCCAGTCTTGATTTTCAGGCCGGCATGCAGTGCCCGCGTCTGACATATGGGAAAGGTACTGGTGGTTTAAACCACCAGTACCTTTCCCAGCCATTGGCCGCGGGCCTTGCGCGCCAAGGATTCATGATGTACATGGCCGGGGCGCGAGGCCTTGCCCGCCCTCCGTGTTAACCAGCGGGCAATTTTTTGGGGGCTGGGACAGGTACTGCCGGTTTAACACCACCGGAAAATTTGACCATTTCTCTAGCCGGAATCTTGTTCAATCCATAAACACCTGCAAAGAAAAACCAAAAAAAACACGATGAAAAAAAAAAAAAGGAATCTTGTTCAATCCATAAACACCTGCAATCCCATCTCCTACCGAAACCACTCAATCGATTTCATCAACTTGTAATTTGGTGTAAACCATCTCCTCATTTGCAGAGCCATGGGCCATTCAAGTAGTCAGTGCTTGAGGGTGGCATGAACCTAGGAAGTCACAGTAGATCAGCGGTGAGGCCGCGTTCTTATGCCGTATTCACACTGACTTTTCAGACTCTATATGGCCATAATTGGGGTCCTACATGCTGGAAAGTTTCTAGTGTGAGTATACCTGTAACTCCAGGGACGCGGGATCAGGCTCTGCACCGAGTACGAGGATGTGGTAGAAAAGGATGCAAACATAAAGACTACAGGAAACACTGGTCCTTCAGCAGCACAAAGGCCAAACTATGGGTCAACAACCTCAACTCTGTAATGTGACGCTGGACCCGGTTTCGAGCAGGTGCAGCTCCCCACCAATAGATGGAGCCTTCATCAGAGGGGCCACTTGAGGAGGATGCTCTTACC
>BFEA01000280.1:1162615-1181579 GCA_003427395.1 Chara braunii | reverse complement strand
AAATCAAACTACAACGGTCGGTCAGACAAGGAGATCCATTAGCACCCTTCTTGTTCTTAATCATCATGGAAGCACTAGGGGCCAATTTGAGGGCAAATAGAAATATAAAAAAATTGAGTATCTCTGGAATCCCTGAGGAAGCCATTCCAATCTCTTCAATGTTTGCTGACGATCGTACTGTTATCATGGATGCGACACAAGATAATATGGTTGAAATCCAAGCGCTAATAAACAGGTTCGCACAAGTCTCAGACATAGTTGTCAACTGGGGCAATAAAACCCAGGGCTGGTGGATCCACTCTGCAGGAGATAGGCCACCGAAACAACCAAGAGTGAAATGGCTACCTTTAGAAGCACCAGTGCATGTCTTGGGGGTCTCCCTAACTGCAGTCGGGAAACCCACCACTCATAATGAGTGGGTAACTAAACCAGCTATTGACAAGATGAATTTATGAAAAAATAAGCATACTTCAGTATTTGGGAGAGCTCTTATTATTAACAATGTCATATTGGCTTCTATATGGTATAAAATGGAGTTGTGGTCGTTGAGTAAAATAAGCACTAAAGTGTTGCAGAGGCAGATCACAGCCTTTCTGTGGAGGGGTAATCATGATTTGGACAAGGTTATCCCTAGAGTGGCTTGGAGATATCTGTGTCAACCCAAATCCAGAGGGGGCCTAAGGATTCTAGACCCTACCCTTCAGTCACAGGCTTTAGCTTTACAATGGATAAAAAAATTAATCTTGTCTACTGATTTACCATGGCAACGAATGGCCTTAGAACAAATTAGAAGATTAGCACCCCAGGCAAGTGAAGATACTCATCCTCTTTCCTGGATTGAAGCTCGATTTTGGACTATCCATAGAGTGTTAATGGGAAGAAGAGGTTCAGGGGATAGAGAGGAGGCTAGAAGGGATCTAGTTTTGGATAATTTATGGGCAAATCTTTTAAAAATTTGGAGGCAGCTTCCATTGCCAGATAGACCCTTTCCCAATAGGTACGAAGAAATCCTTCGCCAACCCTTGTTTGGAAATCGTTGGATCACTGACATGAATGGTTGTATCCTTAATGCTTCTAAACCTCCATGGAGTCAATGGGTTAAAAAAGGCATTACACGGATTAAGAACATATGGGATCCCTGTATAAAAGATTGGAAGTCAGGTGATCAAATTAAATCGACACTAAGGTATGCACATCACCTAAATACAAACCTGGAGCTGATGATTTTTTCCATACCTCTAGCATGGGTTTCCACCCTCAGGAAAGGTCCTAAGATCAAGGAGGGGGATTGGGTGGTGGGAGTTCAAAATAATGGAGAAAAGGTAGTGGGGCAGGTAGTCCTTAAATCCCAGCAAGATACCTCAGTCAGCATCTGCAGAACTAACTGACATCATTTCCTGATTCACACGAGGGATGATCCCTTAGTATTGTTCCCCTTAGCACATATGTATCGGGTTAGGGTTCTATTTATTTCATCAGTTCAGAAATGGAAGGTTTTCCACCCAGAAATTCCCATCCCAGATTTACCGCTGGACCCTGAGGAATTGGTATGGAATACCTCGAAAAAAGGTCACTCTAGATCCCTGCAAAATCTTACGGTTAAAGTGACATATCGATTACTTAGACCAAAAATTCATATTTCAGCAATCATTCGGGAAAGATGGGCTACGCATCTGAATCAGGACATAAATTCGATCAAAAGAATTAAAATTTTCAATAAAATTAAACAGAGGCCAGCAAAATTCACATCTCTCTAATGGCAAATAGCACACCGATGCCTACCCACCAATGATTGAATTATAGACCGAACTTCATTAGAACAAAAGGGTCTAGCTCTCCCTTGGTGCAAATCTTGTGTAACAAATTTTCCTAGTAAAAAATGCAGGGAAACAATAGAACACATTTTCATGCAATGCCCTGGGTCGGTTTTACTATGGAGAAGATGGGATTATATATGGAGAAAGTACACKGGTCTAGATTGACCATGGGATTGGAAAGCAATCCTACTAGGGCATTGGTTACCACAACATATCTCCCTATCTCCCTTTCAATCGAACTTTTTTGAAGTAGGGAGAAGAACAATCATCTGGGTCCTTTGGTATAGACGCTGTGTGTTAGAAAGAGAAAACGTTAGGTTGGAAGGATCTGAACTGACCGAATACATAATTCACTTCGTTCAGACAGAAATCAGAAATCAATGGGAAAAATTGGCTACTAAATTATATAAACTTCAAAGGAAAAAAGATATTATTGGTCTAATCAAAGAATTTGAAAAGGACTGACTGGGCAATGAAGAGGATAGGAGCCTGGGTGAAGTGAAATGGCCAGGGAAGAAGAGACCGGGATCTCTTTTTAAAAGAGATTTCCAACTTTTTTTCCACAATTGGTTTTCAATTCAATCAATCGCCTCACTCAGAGATCCTATGTTTTTTGCTGATCCCTTCCCGCCTTCCCAATTATCACTAATAGAAATGATCTGATTTTTTTTTTTTTTAATAAAAAAAAAAAAAAAAACATCAATTACGAGAGGAGAATGTGAGTTCTACATGCAGCAAGGAACACGTATTCAGGAGCAGACCCCTTGACAAGGTTACAGAATAAGGACGAGACTCAGAAGGGAGCAACACATATGAGAACCTCCGGAGAGGCTTTCACTCAAGAACAAATTGACTCAAGGGCTATTATTATGCATCTTTTAAGTTCTGGCTTCGGCCTTCTGTCGCATCCGCGGCCACATAACAGCGCAGATATGATTGAGATTAAGACTGGGGTACCTCTTCACAGGCAGTACGGGAGATCAGAAGGAAAGGTCCTGCATCACATGACCCCGGCCACTATGTGTCCGATTTTTTATTCAACGCGGGTTCCGAGTTGAATTATTCAACGCACGTTGAATTCTCGTCAGGAAAAAAAAAAAAAAAAAAAAAAAAAAAAAAAAAAAAAAAAAAAAAGTCTTGGGGGTAAACCTCACCGCTTTTGGCCCCCCCCATGACCATGGCGACAGACTGGTTGACATAGCAATTCAACGCATGAATACCTGGAAAACAACTCACACCTCGTTGGTGGGCAAAGCACTGACAATCAACAATGCCATATTTGCGGCAATATGATACAAAATGGTCTTTTGGCAATTAAGCTGGAGGCAATTAACGACACTAAAATGGGCAGTGTCCGCTTATCTCTAGCGAGGGGACCATGAATACACCACGTGTATCAGGAGGGTGGCATGGGACATCATCACACAACCACGAGCCAAGGGGCCCGGGGAATGAAACAAAAGTGCTGATTTTTAAATTTATGATTAGGTGGTTGTTAGGCAATGATATCCCTTGGGCACCGTATGCAGCCATCCAAATCTCCGCCCTGGCCCCACAATGCACAGACAGCAACCGAGTCCATCCACTACATTGGCTAATTTAAACTAACAAACATTGATCGCTCCTGACGACCCCCCGAAACAGAAGGGAGGACACGCCTGCCTCCTCTGCCAAATGGGACCTCAAGGCCGGCCCCCTATGCATAGATATGTTGCGTCTATGGAGAGGATGAGGACCGGCCCAAACACCTGTCCCACTTAGATGGGATGAAATATGGAGACAACCTCTGTTTGTGAAACCCAAGCATACTAGATCACACAGGTAAACCATTCTCACTACAAACGGGCTCGAGATGACTCCCATGGGTGAGAAGAGGGATATACATAGGTGCTGATTTGTGGAATGTCGACGCAAGCCCATGGCTCTTAGTCCAGATCCTTCGACAAAAGTTGCACCACATCAAGAAGTCGGAAGAGGGACTGCAAGAGATCCAAGAGGCTGTCCCTCCTAGCATGGGTCATGGAACTCAAGAGAGGCCCGACAATACGGCAGGGGGACTGGGTGGTACGGCCAGAGAACTAGTCGATTTTGATGGTACTATACAATATAGAGGCGGTTAGCCCCCAAGAGGCGAGACTTAAGGCTTACACACCATGCCTCCCAAGGGAAAGATGGTCCAAATTGGACCACCACGATGGTCTCGGTCATCAGACACCTGCCACAAGACTCATTAGAATATGTGTGATCAGTGATAGTGACAAAGGACCCTTCGGATATGAGTCTGTCACTCCCCTTTGCCAGCTGCCATTTGACCCACAAGAAAGAAAATGAGATATGGGGGACTCCCGTAAACTGCAGATATGGCAGTACACAGTAATGGATGGGTACAAAATGGCAAGGAAACTGACACATATTTTCGAACCGATCAGAATGCGGTGGGTTAGAGACTCGCCCCTCAAAGCAGAAGACCTTAACACAATCAGATGGACCATATATTCGGCCATCCGACCTACTAACCTGCATGCGCTGCAGTGGCAGATCATACACAGATGTCTACCTACCACGGACTGGATTGTGTCTAGAACAAACTTGGAAGCCCAGGGTGAGCTATCTCCACTCTGTACCTGTTGCAGTGGGACCCCCCCCAAGAAACGAGCTACACTCGAACACTGCTTGCTAGACTGCACAATGATGGCTCAACTCTGGCAATGGTGGGATGCAGCATGGCATCATCTAACGGGCAACCTCCTCCCATGGGACCTCAAGACCATCCTGTTGGGGGAAACACCCCCGCAAGGGGGACACCTTTCAGCCTTAACATGTTGACAATAACACGACTACCAATGCGAATGAGATATGCGCATTAGCACATACAACACACATATGGGTATATGGAGGTTCGGGCCTCGATTCTATAAACAATCACCGTCAACACACATGCGGTTTGACAAGAGCTCATAAACATGCTTCGGAAGGATACAACCAAAAGGAATGAACTCTCTGATAACTTTCGCACTATCTAAGTGGACAATGCAGAAAAGCTCTGCGAACTGGATCAAGACAACTAGCTGCGATGGAAACAGTGGATGATGACAAAATCATAATGGGAACGCTTATCGAGAAGTCATTTTCAGTTCCCATTCCAACCGACCAATTTCATCTTTCTCCCGGGCTGACAATAACCAATACACACCCGGATCTGCTCCCCCCCCCAATGGCCCCCCTCATGGACCTCTCCAAACCCTCCCCCAAACCCTCCCTTAATCCTACCCCACCGCCCACCCTCCCCGTCTACACCCACTTCCCATTCTCTATGCAGAAGGTCGGTCAAGCATGGACTTCCCACTGGAGGAGCAGCAAAAGGGATTACTCCCCGAAGACAAAACATGAAGATACCACCCACGCCAGGACAACGGACCTAGACCACACCAGGACGAGCTTTAGACGACAATATACATCAGTTCGCGGACAACAGACTGCTCCCCACAGACAAAAAGTTGACACAACAATGGAGATAGAACTTAAACCACTAGTACTTGGCCCAACTATCGGCCGCGGAAAAAAAAGGAGTAGAAACGTTTCTAGTCGGATGAATTTGGGCGCTCTTGTAGTGGCCCGTACATTCCTAAAATCGTGGTGCGTTAACGGGCACAGCTCTAGGAAGTACTCGTGGTTTCAAATGGATAACAAATTGATAACACAATGACACAATGGCATGGGTATTTGGGAAGGAGGGAACAGGGGGTAGCCGAGGCCACCCCACATTGACGAATGGGTTTTTGGGAGGGTTGGAACATGGGGCGGCCAAGGCTGCTCCACACTGATACAATACACTTCACACTGTCACATCACCTCACAAGACAGCAGCCCAGGCAATATGAGGAAGGACGACCAATAGGGTTTAAGGGTTTAATGGGTGTACGGGTCTCACAGGATGGAGGACGGACGTATGGGGCGCAATGCAACAAATAGATAGATAGTAATCGACAACCAAGAGGTTACAACAACAACATTATAATTGATAACTCATAGGAACAGAAGGTCGGGCTGCTCACCGTCCAGCCCCCTCATGGATACTGACATTTCATGCTCGCATTACTCTCACTCCTTAAATCGTTAACATTGTACTCCACAGGGACGCTGGACCCGATTTCCAGCAGGTGTTGCTCCCCAACAATAGATGGAGCCTCCCCGACAGTGCTAGTGGTGCCTGCTCTTATCAGCACCCGTAGCAGCCGCTCGGCCAGTTTCTTTATAAATAAAAAAATAAAGGTTGTGAGTTCAACACTCGTCTATTCCTTACCCTAATTTGCCCTCCAGTTGGGGCTGGGATTTAATGCCCATCCCCAGAATAGAGTATTCCTCACAAGTTGCCCATGCCCCCTCCAGCGTTTCACCACCCTCCTAATGAAACCCCCGCCGAGTTGGGCTATCACCATCCCCCCCTAGTTTTCCCATTGTCATTTTCTGCTTTGTGCTTATGTGTGTGTCTAGTGTAAGGAGGAGTTGTTGTGGTTGCATTAAAGGGCTTCAGAGATTTTTGTGGTAGGTTGTCATGGCAGTAGAGGAGGATGTTGCGAGGGAGGAGGGCTATGCCCCTTCCACTCTTGACACCTCTCCACCCCCCTCAATGGCTTTGTTTAGTATTATTTGTTTTTCATGTGTGTGTCGCCAAGGGGAGAGGTTATCAAAATATGTTGTTGTGTGGCCTTGCATGCCAATATCGCATTTAATGCAATTTATCGAATATCTTTAATGTTTTTCCTCGTTTTCCTTTCTCCTTTACACCCTTCTGTTTTTTTTTTTTTTTTTTTTTTTTTTTTTTTTTTTTTTTTTTTTTTTTTTTTTTTTTTTTTTTTTTTTTTTTAACTTGGCGATGGGTGTGTGGAGGTTGCTAGTAGGAGCAGACCCCCCTCCACCATTCCCGCATTGTTCATGGCTCTGTTTTGCACCTGCTGAAAAATGGATTCAGTCTCGTGTCGTGCATGCTTGCGATTGCTCATTCCTTGCACTTGTAAAGTGCAGAAGTAGGATCCCCTCATTCTTTCCATCATCAAGGTCTAGTTCGCCAGGGTAGATTGACTAGCTTAGCAGGCTGGTATGTACGTGTCAAGTCGACCGGAGTGACGAGTTCGCTGCAACGGACTCTAGGGGCTCGGATATGCCACTAGCGGTTAATGAAAGGCAAAAAAATCGGTTTTTTTTTGCCACGTCGGTACAAGCAATGTTCTCGAAACTTTTGCGAACAAACCATACACAATCGAGTTCGATGTTTTTGCTAAGTTTTTTGTTACTAGTCCAAATGCGACGAAATTGAATACAGATATACCCTAAAGCACATACGTATCAAGCAAAAAGAAAAAACAAGAAAAAGTAAAAATTCAAAGAAATATGGCAGTTTCGGTGAAAATTTTGCCAAAATTCGCCGAAATTTTGACCTTCCATTAACCGCTTCTCCCTACAACTGGTGGTTCAGTGGTGATCAACTTGATTTTTCAGTGACAGTATGATGGTGGTGTGAATGATCATATTATTTTTCTTACGGGAAGAAGTGGCAATGTTTGCTTATTCAAGGCAATTTTAATACCCCGAAGCTTGTTCCTTCCCTCTGATTGAAGTCTCTATCCCTATGAAGTTGTGTTGATTCTTGTGTGATGATTACAGAAACCATGCATGCAAATAAGATCTAAGAAAATGTTTTTTTTTTTTTAACGTAAACATCCAAATTGTTGGACCCAACTTACTACACTGATTAACAAATCGTACATCTTCCCGGATTAAGTTCACTTTGTGGTGTACATGTATAATGACTCTGTGATCGTTGGACTTATTCCTTCCATCTTCAATAAATTTTCTCTTCAACAAGCTGATTGTCATAACTTGGGCTGAAGCAGCTGAAGTTTAGCCACAAACTTTATAAGACGAGTGACATTGTGAAGATTGTTACTCTCAGTGGGGATTAAATCACCTGTACTTGGGCCGTTTATCGACCGCGGAAATAAATAGAGAAGAAACATTTATAATCAGATGAATTTGGACGCTCCTGTAGTGACCCGTACATTTCTTAAAATTGTGGTTTGTTAACGGGCATGACTTTAGGAAGCACTGGTGGTTTAACTTACACTCGTTGCACACAACACGATTTCAAAAGGAGACGAATGCATTTGCACCCTGCTGGTGTCAAATTACGATGTATGCGACAGGCATAAACACATCATAACAGCAGAGCAAATGCAACATATACTCTGATACCTTTTCAAAATGGTTAGAAAAAATGAAGACAATGTTATATGTAATCATTGTTTTTTAATCCATTCGTTGTACCTCGACGACATGGTATCTCACTGCGAGAGCTTTTAAACGTCAATTGCAAAGGTCAAGCTAGATTAACGATTGGCAAAGTTGCATCCTTCATTCTCCAACTGTGGGTTGTCCACGGGTCGTTCAAAATGCACGGAAAATCCATTGTCGTGAAACACGACTTTCATGAGCAAAAGTAGATATCTTGTTGAATTTCAGATTGATACTTTTTTTTTTTTTTTTTCTATGCAAAAAATCGATTGAAATTTAATTCGGTTTCAGCTTTAATAGGTTTTGTTTGTTAAAAAAAAAGTTATGTTCGCTTCGCGCCTGGTCGTTACTTTTATTTCGTTTTTTTGCAATCTTTATTATCTAGTTGAGAAAAAACTCATACAGTGATTAGGCCGTTGAAAGTAACTTCTGTTTATCAAAGTGCAATCCCGGGTGAGAAGAGAACATGAAATTTATGAACAAATTTGCCGGAGCGGAACTATCTACTTTATTCAAACAAACAATTACAAATTATTACACCAAATTACAAGTGGATGAAATCGGTCGAGTGGTTTCGGTAGGCAATGAAATTGCACGTGTTCATGGATTGAACAAGATTCAAGCTGAAAAAATGGTCGAATTTTTCAATGGTGTTCAAGGAATGGCACTGGAATCAAGATATTTAGTTGGATTGTTTTAACCATCTGTTTTTTTAGCTTTCTTCTAATTTATCTCTTTATAACGTTTTCACAAATTCAAATAATCAATTACCATTGTTTTATAAAGTTTTTGGAACTTTGTCGAATCATGAAGGTAGTCTCTTATTATGGTGTTGAATCTTGAGTTTTTATGGTTTTGTCTTTTGTTTTCGAACTCGCAACGAAGTTGCCTTGACTGGTGTCCCTCTTATGATTCACAAATGAATTGCTTTATTTTTCTCTATTTAGTAATTTTTTGGTCAAAATTTGTGAACTTAGTCTGACTTTTTATCACTTTTATTTATTTGTTTTTTACTTCATTTGTTATTTTCATTGGTTAATCTTCAATTTGTTTAATTTAACTTTCTTAGCACTATGCTATCATATAAGCAACAAAATTCGACATTTATTGTGGGATTTAGGTACGTGACATTTTGTCGTCATGCATCTCGCCCTCCAAAACCTTACGTTGTTTGTGAGCTTAGGAAGGGATGCTGACAAACAGCTTCACTTCGCGCTTTCCAACTCTTAATTGTCCAGAATCAATCTCACGTATATCTAGAGTATTGATTTTCTGACCTTGGCAATGATCATCCATGAACTTCACCATAGACCGAATACCTCGCGACCCATTTCCGCTATTTTCCAATATGTTGCGGTCCTTATTGAGTTTGTCCTAAATGGGTGAATTGGATGCTTTAAGCCACATTACGCAATGAAAGTAACGTTGGCTAGAATTTAATTAAATTGAAAGCCCATCGAAATTGATTGTGAGATGACGCACCATAAAAATAGGGATAACAAGTTATTTTATCTACAGAAGAAGTAAATGTCCCATGGATTATTGAAACCATATCGATTTAAAGCAACAATATGAAAAATACTAGCACCTGCAATTATAAAAGGAAGTAATAAAGACTAAAAAAAATGATTGTTAATCTACTTGAAAATACGGTTAATACGAAGTATACATTGGCAAAACAAAACCCCTGAATTTGCATCATGAATGAGGATAACAAACTCAATTATGTCGTAGTTGAACAACATGATTCTTGAAATCAACGAGTAATGGCTTGGAGCCTTGGACTCTTAGGAATGGTTCTGGTGGTGCATATAACATCAGAGCGATACAGACAATCCCTAACGCGCCTCCGGCCTCGGTAAGTCACAAAGA
The DNA here is from genome assembly GCA_003427395.1 of Chara braunii. Lineage (NCBI taxonomy): Eukaryota > Viridiplantae > Streptophyta > Charophyceae > Charales > Characeae > Chara > Chara braunii. Next base: position 1,171,599 of record BFEA01000280.1, on the reverse strand, counting down.
ATACACCACACGAGCATTCACCACTAAAAAGGGTGTCTACAGAGCCGACGAATATGTAATCACGGGATCGTCCTCCCTTGATAACGATAATGAGAAGGTCGATAGAATTGTCGATATAGACCACGTTGACAGAGATCTCGCAACGGTCTATGGAGTAATGGAAGTATCCAAAGTTGACTTGCATTTAAGTACTTTGAGTTTATTTATCTTTATGAAACCTACCTCTAAATTGTTTTTGTCAGGCTGTGTTTTCCATATTTGTATTCACAGAGATCCATGCTTACCTTGAAATTAGGATTTAGTCATAATATCAAACTTCAAGCTCTGTCATCGGCTCGTGTGTTTTGCTTAAAACGTACCCTAATTTGTTGTACGAATTGACCGTCAAAAAGTCAAACAATTTTCTGTCAGAATCAAACGTTGTAAGCCTTCTAAAGTTTATAAAGGGAAGGGTCTTGGATATCGAAATAAAATTATTATCACGAAACAAGGCAAAAAATAAAATAAAATAAATCATATTTTGAATCAAAAAAAAAAAAAAAAAACGCATCAATTCAGTGAGTGAATCATCAATTCAATCAAATTGAATCATATATGTCTTATGGTTGTTATCGTGTCGCCATAAGGCCCACCGAATACGACCATCTCAGACATGGTTAACGGGGAACCCCAGTTTCAGCTCTTGACTAACAGGTCCAAAACTGAAATTAGGGTTTGGGGGTCAAATTTTTATTTTTATTTACTTTTTACTTGTTTTTGTTTTGGTTTAAAGCTGTTGTGTACCAAATTTGGTCTCATTTGGAGAATTGAAATTTCCTCTGATAAAATTTTAAAATTTCTCAAGATTTCTGAAACTGAATGTTGACAAAATTTGGATGAAAGTGCATTTTTACATTGTTGTTTTATATTTTATTTTATTTTATTTTATTTTATTTTTGCAGTTAGTCTCTATGGTTTCTACTCTATGACTTTGTCGCAAGTTTAAATTTTGTTATAAATGACATGGCAAATTATCTAAAAATTATGGTATTCGTTAACCACCTCTCGACCGTTTAGGCTCTACTCTTTTGTCGAGCCTAGCGGTGAAACTTTTGACTCTATTCGTGTTTTAATGAAATTATATACCCGTAAAATTTGGTCGGAAAATCTTGGCCTTACGGGTACTATCCTTGAGTTAGTTTTGTTGTTTCTGGAAAGAAAAACATAGGTTTATTGTTTAATTGGTTCAAACGCATAGCTCATAACGGTGATATTGTAGGTTCAAATCCTATTAAACCTATTTGGATTCTGGGTGTATAACTTAGTTGGTAGAACATTGGGCTTTTAACCTAATGATCGCAGGTTCAAACTCTGCTATACCCATAAGGCCATGAAGTGGGGTAGACATGCTTATACTCCTTTCAGGCAACTAAATTGTATACATATTCCAAAAAGAAACAGTTATTTCGAAATTGGTTTACGCAGCAGCGCCAGCAAAACACTGAAAATTTAATCTGTAGTGTTGATAGCTTCGTTATGTTTTCATAAGAAAAAAAAAACTATGTTTTTCGAATAAAAAACCAGTACTACTAAAGTGGCTATACATATACCCACTTTTTCACATATCTCTATGCTTTGATAGGAACTGAAAGTTTGAAACTGGTTGGTATACTACCATAATGAAGTTACCTTTCATTTTTTGTATTTGGATAGGTTTTGTTTGGCTTCTTTTGGAGGTTTCTGAAGTTTAATACACCAGCATTCAAAACAAAAACACTATTGGAATTAATCGTTGGAGTAAAAGGATTTGAATTGTGCATGTAGGTATAAAAAACCGATGTCTTTCCACTTGGTTATACTCCAATGAGATAACGCGACCGACCAACGGTCTCAATGTCTTAATTCAATCTTTATCTGCTGAAGAAATTATGTTTCGATTAAAAAACGATTTGCTAGGGGGGAAAAAAAAAAGATTTTCATAAGCTGAATAAAATCGTGGTTTTTCTCATTATCGTTTGTTGTAAGAATGTACATATAGAAATCATCATTAACCACGGCTTACCAAACTCGAGTACAGACAACCTTTATGACATTTAGTTAGAGGGGTTGCACGTATTTATTTGATTACTACGAATTCCGTCTCTACTCAAAACTTACAAGCACAAGCTTAGTGTCATTTTATGAGCAACCAAAAATAAAGGAGAACGATATAAGTAAGAAAGAAAAAAAGTGATTAAAAAAAGAGTAATAGTGAGGAATATTTTTTTTTTACAACTTGGTCAAACCGAGCAACTGGAGGCTCCAAGGTCGGATCGGGGGATAAAAGTCGAAACGAATGAAGAAAAGAATTCAACCCTGTACTACAAGACCCCGTATTGGCTATACATCCTCCTATGTGTACCCGAAACTAAAAATAAAAAAACACATTGCGCGTGAAATCAATGAAAGTGGGAAGCTAAAAGATAATTGTGGAAAACGAAAGGCAGTGATTTTATGTTTTGTGCTTCGTACTATAACGCGACCTCTTGGAAGTGCAGATTGAAAACTGATACGAATTTGGATTTAACGTGCTGCTGTTTTTTTAACTGTAGACGTTAAAAATAGTCATAATGAAATTGATAGCACCTAATATTGAGGAAACACCCGATAAATGAAGACAAAAAATAGCTCAATCCACAACTCCTCCAGAATGACTGGTCTATGAAGGCGCTCGCGTTCATTGAATTGCTTTCGCCCTTCACTAACCATTTTGTGTTTTTCCAATTTCGAACTTTCCGAGAGTGACACTCATGATCCACTAGTTCTCAAAATTGAGTCAGCGATTACAAGCTGGTAAATTTGAGCCACAAGCATGACCTTAAGCTAGGTTGGGCCGGTTGGTGGTTTGTGGTTTTCTACATTCAACAATCATTTGGTAGATTATCCAAGTCCTAGCAATCTCAGCTATTGGTGGGGTTGTGGATCTCTTGTTTGTATTTGTTTGGTAATTCATATAATTACAGACATTTTTTTAGCAATGCATTATACACCTCATTTATATTTAGCTATAAAGAGAACCCAAAGGCAAACATGAAAAGAACTACAGGAAAATCAGTCTTCGCTTCGCAACTGGTTTCGGAGCCCCCATAGTAGTAGAGCCGCTGTCGGTGCGAATACCCTTACAAGGGTATCCGCCCTGGTTTTTGCAAGTAACAGAAAAAAGTTTTGTTCTAGAGTCTAAGTATACCGCGCTAAGCGCGGCTGCGTCAGTAATTGCTTTGACTGGGTGGTTGACCGCAATAGCGAGTGCGTGGGCGCACAGGTTTAAGGCGCGCGTGATTCTTTTCTGTTATATTGTCGTAAAGCCAGCCCGGACCTCAGTCGTTTTGCTTGGTGATATTATTATTATTTATTTATTTTTGATTAAGCAGGACTTAAGGATATTTTCTTTTGATTGGTACATTTGACCGAGTCGAGTGCGAGTGCGGAGAACGACTCTGACGACGGCATCGACAATAACGGTGCGATTTCGTGCGGTGAGCAGGATGTCGCAGGATGACGCGCAGGGGCAATTACGGCATGGTATAAGCAAGCCGGCGCGGGCACTGGGAGCCGCGCAGCCGGTTTGTTGGCCCAAAGCGCCACGCCACACCGTCTTGTATGGTACTCTTCGAGCGCTGATATCAGGCTTGGGCTTAACCGTATAGGTTACGACATTGGGTTGACGATACGGAGGTTCGGGGATCGAGGTTAGCGGGCATCGGCGCAGCAACCGCAGCGGAGCGGCGCGGAAGGGACTAATGGGGTTGAGGGTCCGGCGGGGCTACCCTCCTCTGATTTTATCGATGGGCACGATCTGTAGGGACGCCCGTTAATTTCCCCGTTCTGGTTTTATTATTATTTTTTTTATCCTTTTAAATCCCCTCCTTATTTTTGTCTACTCGCGTCCCGCTCTGGGGCGCGATGTCGGGCCTAAGGCTGGATCACGTGAAGTATGTCGCCTGAAGTGCAATTACAAACTGTTTTCGTAGTGCTGTGGGTGCGGCAAGCACCCAAGAGCCTAGCCTAGTGAGGTACACCCATGAACTGTTGAAATACAGACCGCGCTCAATGCTGGATGGGCGGGACCCGGTACTCTGAATTGCCTGGGTCTGCCCAGGCTGCGGTCAGGCCAAGGGTGCCACCTCGAGGCTGCCGTGAGGCCTGAGTCCTTCGAGACATCCGCTAAGGCAGGGCACGACTGAGAAACAATGCGCTATGGGCGACGACCTGCATTACGGGTAGCAGAGAGGGACCGAGTGAAGCGTTGTGGCAACACGAGAAACAGACGAATCTAGCCCAGTACTGCGCCGGATGCTTACAGGGCTAGGACAAAGAAATGGAGAGGGGCCGCGAAATACCGATGTGCTAATCGGTTGTTGGATTACCGCCCTACCCCGAATAGAACACCCAGTCACTTTGTATGTATTTGGCCCAACCGTCAGTCCAGAGGCAGCGGAAATGACAGTGCGTTATATTCGGGTGAAGGCGGTAGGTATAGGGGCAAAGACTAATCGAACCTGTCTCTTATACACAACCGTCTAGTATCTGGTTCCCCCCGAAGGGCCCTCAGGCCGGCTGGCTGTCGGGCAGGCGCTGGTCGGTGTAAAGTCCTTCGGGACATCTGTTAAGATTGGAACGATACAGGGCAGGTTGGCAAGGGCCGCGGAACCGGTAACAAGTATAAAACAAGGGCGGGTCGACAACCAAAGTTTTCTTTAAGAGGTGGGGGCTGTCGGACCACGCGGTGAAAGGTTGTGCGACGGGTGACGGGTCCGGTTGGACTGGGCTAGCAGCCGCGGGCGCAGTGAGGCGGATAGCGAAGCGGAGCAACAAACAGGGAAGAGCCAAGCGGAGGGGAGAGCAGGGTAGGTGGCAGCGCAGGCAGGAAGAGCGTTGTGACGGGAGCAACGACGAGCTGGGCGGAGAGCGACGAGGGATGATGAAGAGAAGGAAATGAACCTGGACGCGGGCGGCGCCAGGTGCATTCAACGTTGAAAGGGGGAGAAGATGGATATGGCGGAGGGGAGAAGCACTTACCTCGCTCGATTCTTGATAGAATCGGGTGGAGAAAAGTGCTAGATCGGGGTTTTTGGTGCTCGCGACCCCGATTCTGCGGGCGGATTTGGAAGAGAGGGAGTAGAATAGGAGGGGCAAAGAGAAGTGGGTGCGCCGGGCTATGGTGGGAGTGACGAAGACAACAAGGAGGAAACGACTATCTCGCTCGTTTCCAAACGGAATCGAGCGAGGAAAGGTTCGAAATGTAGGTTTTAGAGTAGGGCGAAACTGATTTCGGTGTTAGTTTTGGCAAAGAGGTAGTTAGTTAGGAGGTAGGAGGAAAAGATGCCGCGCGAAAACTGCCGGGGCATAGCGGAGTGTCAGAGGTAGAAGAAAAGGAAACGAGTGTTCTGTACTCGTTTGTGGATGAAAACGGGCGAGGGAGGACTCAAGTTTGGGGTTTTCGGGGCTTGCGAACCCGATCGTATAGTTAGTTCGGTTGAAGAGTTAGTAGATAGAAAGTTATTGAGAGAAGTAGCTGCACAGGGAGTTGATGGGGATAGCGGTGTGGGACGTGTATTTGCCCGGACGCTCGGGGCAGATTCAGGGATGTACCTACCCGCCTTTTAGCAGAAGATTCATTCGATTTTGCGCACCTTATTCTTGGCAGCAGGGTGAGGCTGGCTGCGCCACGCAGAGAGAGAGAGAGAGAGCACATACATCATACGGCCTTCTATATGAAACGGTCAAGTGAATCCGCGCTGACATCAGCGGGAGATTCATTCGTGTTTGCTCGTCATATCTACGGGGGTTGAGGCCGACGGGCATCCGGGTTGGAGACTTACCTGATTGGTGGAAGGAGTAGGAGGCGGGTTGTGAAAACGAAAACTTACCGCTTGGTCTGCGTTGCTGCTCCGCCTATCGAGGAAAGTAGCGAGAGGCAGCCGAAGGTTGGAGGGTGTATGTTCCCGTGATTTAGCAGAGAAATCTTTTGATTCCTATCCTTTTCTGCGAGRGAGCTAGCATGAGGCGACCCYGAAGTTAGGAGCTTACCAGTTGGCRAGGCGGGTGAATGGAAAGTCGGGCAGCGGCRCCGGGTTGCTTTGTAAACCCGACATGMAGATTGGWGGCGTTCTCCCTACTCAAAGTTTTTGTCCCCGGGATTGCAAGTGAACCTGGCCGGAAGGGCGACTACATGCTTTTGCACRTAAAGAGTAGAAGGGACGAGGAGGCTKACCTGCCRCGCCATAGGCTGCTCGTATGGCCGATGAAGGCGGCGTGCGAATAATGGCAGGGGGGGGGGAAACACGTACTTGACCAAGTTGCAGGGTCGCGGCTGCCTGCCGAGCTACTGACTATTAGATTGTTGTGGACTGCACTTCGCCACACGCTGCTATGCCCCGCTGTATGTACTACACGTTAGTTAAATGTGTCTAATGTCATCTTAGTGGACGCCCCGCTTTGAGCACACTCCTTTTGCGCCTGGGAAGCAACAGCAGATGGAGGGAGTAAGTTGCAGTTTAYAGAAAGTGAATCAACATTGCATGTGAAAAAGAGGGGGGAGTGAGCCCAGCATAGTACAACTTTCTGCAGCAACAAGGTACAGGGGAGTGAGTTGCCGATATGTGAGCTGGTGGGTAGTCTGGGCACAGAGTGTYGGTCGGAAAGAGAGAGGGCTCTGCATGAGCRGGCCGGTCGGTGCCTTGTTCAGCTCGCGTTCGCTGCTGGTCTGACTGGCGGGTGCTCAAGCTAAGCTCCTACTATGCCATTGTGATTGTTGTGGCTCGTGATCAGACATCGCTGAACGTGGCACGGTGATACTGGTGATTGGTGCCCTGATCTGTTGATGCTGCGGATTGTGACCATTGTTGAGGGAGGATCTGTTGCAGCATATTGGGCACTATTGCTYGCTGTGTACTACGGTTGCTGTTGTATGCTGGTATTGYGGACTGGACACGGGCTGCGGMTGGTTCTATTGGACCATCGTGAAGTACTTCTGCTGCGTTTGASGGCAAATGTGGGYTGCGGTGCGGTAATGATCGCACTAAGGAGAGGTGTGAGGCTCAGGGGAGGTGACCAGGTCGAGCAACTAGACGGTTAGTGCTGCAAATTAGGATGCTGTCAGGAGGTTGACTGCGGCAAGCTGACTCCAGAACGKTGACCAAGCTGTCGGTTGRCCGCCATTGCGGGGCCCTAAGGCGAATCAAGGTTTCAAGGCCCTCTCCTGCGAGATTGAGAGCACCGTTCTTGGATCTGAGAGACTCAAACCCTTCTCTTCCTGCCTCCCTTACTCTAACTCTAGTCTATTGGTTCTGAGAGGAAGGCGGCAGGCGGGATTGCAACCCGTAGGTCCGCGTGAAGACTCTGTGGGGAGTCCACCCACCGATTGCGGGAGCTCTGCCGGGACTCAGGAGGAGGTTCTGGAGGCAGGGAACCTTCAGGTAAATCATCTTTATCTGTATAAACCCCACTACTACCCATGTTTGCCTATCTCCCTGCAGTATGATTGTTGTATGCATGCGTTGTCCTTATGGTTTTTGCTTTCTCTTCAGGACCTAATCAGACTAACTGGAAAGAGTGTGTGAGAGTGAAGCCTAAGTTTCTACTTTGTTCTGATTGAAAGCAGACTAAGGATGAATTGGGGGAAGGTGGAAGGAAGGTAGACTGCATGCGTTTGACCGGGTCAACCAAAGCCTGAGCATTGTTTCTACTGTGAATGGCTAAGGGCTATGTTTATTTGAATGTTTTCTGAAGGACTAGGCATTGTTTCTACTGTGAATGGCCTGGTCGCTGTGTGTATTTAATTGTTTTCTGGGGAGCCAGGCATTGTTTCTACTGTGAATGGCTTGGCTACCTTAACTAACTCTGAGGGTTGTCTGATTGAAGGGGGTTAAATTCTTGTTTATTTTGAGGGAGGATTTTTGGTCTAAGGCTAAGCATTGTTTCCATGATGAATGGTTTAGCCTTAAAACCACGCACATAATTTAAACTCAATATAAAGGAAAATATTATATTTGCATGTGAACTGGCAGCTGGGCATTGTTTCTACTGTGAATGGTCCAGCGTTAAGCCATATCATTAAGAAGAGAAAAAGGAAAATACAAAGTATAAATGGAAATAGTTTGGGCAAGCTGAACATTGTTTCTACTGTGAATGGTTCAGTCCCCTGCCCATATTTGTTTTTTCTTTTAAAAACAAAGTCAGAGAAATACTAAATTTTTCGATATTAAACAACTCAGGGCGACTATGCATTGTCTCTATGGCGAATGGCCTAGTCATCTGCCCAAAAGAAGAAAGAAGTAGTTGTGCAACCTGTTCGTGTATATCATAAAGACAAGCTGGGCATTGTTTCCATGGCGAATGGTCCAGCTCTATGTCTTATGTAAGATGGGTATAAGGATTCAAGAACTTGAAGATTCATGAACTTTCTATATGGAATAAACTTGGGGTAGTGAGAGTACTTACATCGGTGGTTTGATTTGCTTGTGACTGGATAGGATGGTTAGTTTGTTTAAGTTTCATTACTATAGGTAGTTGCTGTAGTTGCTCGCCACGTGCTAGAGCCATAGAAGTTAGTGTCAATTCCTACATTTTTCTGTAATAACCTTTTTTTACTTAGGTCAATTCCTGCATTTTGTGAGATTTTTTCTTATTTTTGGCTTTGTATAAATCTTTGCAAGCTACTTTTCCTACGGGAAGCGCTGCCGAAATTTCTACAAATCCAAGAAGTTAATCAACTTTTGACTTGTCAGAGTTCAACTTGTCTTTTCCATATATAGATTAGTATAAATCTGTAAAGTCTCCTTTTCTAGAGGGAGTGCTGCTCAAATTTTTACTAATTCAAGGAGTTAGACAAAATTGGACTTTGAGAAGTCAAAGTTATTCTCAAAATTCTTAACTTAGCCTTGTATAAATTTTGGAATAACACTTTTCTAGAAAGAGTGCTGCCGAAATTTCTGCAAAATTAAGGAGTTAGTTAAATTCAGTCT
>BFEA01000280.1:1111927-1126472 GCA_003427395.1 Chara braunii | reverse complement strand
GGAGAGAGAGAGAGAGAGAGAGAGAGAGAGAGAGAGAGAGAGAGAGAGAGAGAGAGAGAGAGAGAGAGAGAGATGGTACCGACACATGCACAAGAAAGGTATGTATAAATGTACTTGGCCGTTTAAGTCGTTCATATGCATCTTGGATGTGTTATGGTCGAACACGGTTGACGGGCTGTGAGAGAGAGAGAGAGGCCAGTAAGATAGAGAGCAGGGAAACTTAAACACAGAGACAGAGAGGGGGAGAGCGGGAGCGGAGGGGCACAGACGGGGAAGAAGCACAAATGAAGACGCATAGCGTTCCCTACCTCGCCCATCTTCCATTCGTCGTTCCTTCGTGCACAGGTTAAATCACGAAGCTGCCTTTCCGTGAATCTCTCTCTCTCTCTTTCTCTCTCTCTCTCTCTCTCTCTCTCTCTCTCTCTCTCTCTCTCTCTCTCTCTCTCTCTCCACCATGTTCATGACGAGCTTGGTGTTTGGCAGTCAGTTATGAGCGTGCACACGTCAATGACTTTTCCTGACAGAGGATTCTCAAGGACACGAATGTCGGGAAAAAAAAGTATGTGGACTGTTTCGGTGTTTTTGTAATGTACATGGTCGTTGAAACCGTCCAGATGCATAAGGAATGCTCTGCAGTCGAACACGGCCTACATGCTCAGAGAGAGAGAGAGAGAGAGAGTGGGGCTTCGTCGGTTTCTATCCTCCCGGATTGGTATATATACGGAACAGATACATACAGACACAAAGAAGTTGGTGTGAGGCTGTCAAAATCGCGCACTATGATAGGGCCATGATGGTCTTTTCGCCGGACGGTCATCTATTCCAAGTGGAGTATGCTCCGGAAGCAGTGCGGAAAGGGACAACGGCTTTAGGCGTGAGGGGCAAGGACAACATAGTGCTAGGTGTGGAGAAGAAATCAACACCTAGATTGCAGGATGCCAACTGAGAACGTGATGTGGGATTTTGACACGCATACACGCACATGGGACGCAAAGAGGGGGAGAGAGAGAGAGAGAGAGAGAGAGAGAGAGAGAGAGAGAGAGAGAGAGAGAGAGAAAGAGAGACAGAGAGACAGAGTGGGGCTGTTCTTCAGTAACATGGTCGTTGTTGGATGATTGACCAACGACAAGGTTCGTAACCTTTTTTTTTTTTCTTGTTTTTTTTTCTGGCTCAGAAGATGTAATCAATATCGCACAGCAATACCTTTTTCGGCCTTTTGGCTAAGATAAAGTGTAGTATGTGTTCTGATCAGTTTAATATCTGATCCGTGATCCATCGGACAAAAAAACAAAGAAAAGATCGCAAAACAGTTTTGCCCGTTCTGGGAACTGCTTTGAGATCTCCACCTCTACTCGATCTTGAAGCTTTTTTTTTTTTTTTTTTTTTTTTGTGAGAGAGAGAGAGAGTTGGGTTGTTCTTGAGTGAACATGGTCGTCGTCGGATGATCGACCAACGACAAGGTTCATAACCTTTTTTTTTTTTTTTTTGGTTCGGAAGATGTAATCGATATCGCGCAGCAGTACCATTATCGGCCTTTTGGCTAAGATCAAGTGTAGTATCTGTTCTGATCAGTTTAATATATGATCTGTGGTCCATTGGACAAAAAAAAAAAAAAAAAAAAAAAAAAAAAAAAAAAAAAAAAAAAAAAATCACACAACAGTTTTGCTCGTTATAGGAACTGCTCTGAGCTCTCCACCTCTGTTCGATCTTGAAACTTTTTTTTTTTTTTTTTTTTTTTTTGACTGAGTTACCTGTCCAAGAGAGCTATCAAAAAGATAGGCATGAAGAAGTTCAGCCTTGCTTGACCAGAGAGTTGTAAGCATGGGGACCTCGTGTATCTTGACTAAGTTGCTTATCTTCTAATTCAGATGAGGGAAGAGACCTGTCTGGGGCTAGTATCTTTACACTTCCTTGAGACTGATGGGAGGTCTCTTAGAAGTATTATCAGATGAGGGAGGGGACCTCTCTGGGACCAGCGCTCTGTATTTCTTGAGGTTGAAGGGAGGTCTCTAGGAAATACACAGTCGGTTGTTTCTTGTTGTTGTTCAGTGTCTTTTGAGACTGAAGTGACGTCTCTTGAGAATATTTGTTTCGTTATCTGGAGCATGGGTTGTCTAACTGTGGGTTTGATATGTTTGTTTTGACTGTATGTGCTTCGGGTTTTCTTCTCTAAACTAAAGATGCATTGATTGTCGGCGCTAGCCAGAGCCTTACCGCAGTAGGTTGCAATCTGGTGGGGTCAATAGGTCCCCGACGCGAGTGTCGAATTCCGTAGTTGACTGAGGCTAAGACTCTGGGGGTTTGGCCTGTGAAGTCAAAAGAGGTTAGCTGGAACCCTACTGCAGTCAGAGGATGCAATCCTATGAGGTTCGCCAGAGCCTGAAACAGTGGTTAAACTCGGTCCCACGTTCAAAAATATGGGCGGGACAGCCAGCGCCCTAGGCCAAAAACTGGTGAGTGAGCCAGTCCCCGACCGCGGTGGTGAAATCTGGGTAAGGGACAACTGGACGGGCGGGAGGTCTACTGTCATAGGGTGACCAGACCCGCTATAGTCTGGGTTTTCTGGCGTGAGGTGCGCCAAAGGGTCACTATACTCGAGTAGTGGGTATGGTGGTCCTGACTTGGAGGCAGGTTAACGGCGCTGTCAAGACAAATGGTCTAACTAGTCCTGGCCTGAGGCGGGCTGAATGAGGGATGTAAGATTGACTGGAGGTCTGTCACCCCTCGCCAGTGGTGGACCAAAACCAATGCAATCAATAACTCTTGGGTGTGAAGAACTGTTTACATGATTTATTCATTATGGGTTTTATATTATTTATTCTTATTGAATTACTGCATTATGGTTGCTTGTCAGGGGATTTGCATGTTGGGATCACGCTTGGTGGTTTGTGGAACTTGTTGTTTTGCAAGGTCATACAGATTTATCTAAAGTTCCTAGACCAGAGTAAGAGAACGGGGTTTCCCCCTTTATCCGTCTGAGAAATTAAGGGCACGCCTCACTCAGGCCAGAGAAAGAGAACGGGGTTTGGTATCCCCTCCGGTTGCTTGAGAAGTTGAGAAGACGTCTCACTCAGGCAGAGAACAAGAAAAAGGGTTTGGTATGCCTCACCCCTAATACTGGTGATGGTGAATGATCAGCGTCAAAGCCTGATTGATAGTATCCCAGAGACCACGATCAAAAGTGTCAGGCGAGGTAACTTCTTTATAATAAAATCTCAAAGAGAGATCAGATCCTGAGGTGACAAGAGACCGGAGTCAGTTGTGGATGAAAAAATTGAGATATAATCTTAGGCTATCAGTCGGGCCGTCCGGGTCCCGGGTGGCCAGCCCGTGCAAGGATCAGGGAAGTCCCAGCCAAAAAAAAAAAAAAAAAAAAAAACAAATCCAATAAATCCGAAACCAAACTATGTTATGCAGAAAAATAAACTGAACAACTTTTGCCTCAGGGTCACATCGAAATTCTGTACCAAATTTAGAATAAAAAAAAAGAAATTTATTTTTTTATTTTAATTTTAAAATTTGAATTGTTTTTGGCCCGGCCGGGCAAGTGACCCCGGGCCACTCTGGTAGCCTAGGATATAATCCTTCTTAAATTTTATTTGGTGGCCGAAAGAGCGGCCTGGTTCGCGAAGAACCTGCATCCCCGGCATCAAGGTACTCAAACTCTTAAGCCAGGAACGCTATGAGATATGGAAGGAACAGGGAAATTAGAAAGGAAAAAACTCAGAAGTTCAAGGGAAGGACCTCGTGCTTATGTAAGATGAAAAGGACAATCATGGAGTCTACTTGAAGTTGAGCGAGGAGAAAGAGAATACAAAAAAAAGTGTAGCTATTAAGCTGGAGCGGAGGAGAAGCCGCGCATGAAACAGAGGGAGGCGTTGTGGGCACTAGGGCCCTACTTGCTACGAGGGTAGTGGAGCCTCTGGGAGTGTAAGGAGGAGAGGAGGTGCCGGGTGCTCCGTAACGCGCCTCGAATTTCTTTTGATAGTACTCCATCCTCATAGGGGACGGGGTCCTCTCATACCAACCGGCAAAGTGTTGGTGTAGGTATGGTCTCGTGTGGGAACCATAGCCTCGCACCTCCTCCTCTTCCTCCTCTGAGCAATATTCACGTTGTGTGCGAGTTGACAGCTCTTCACGAGTTTTTTCTCCCCTACCACCTCTCCCTCTTCCTTGTTCGCAACGCGCCTCAGGCATAGTGCAAGAAGAGTCAAAGAGAGGGAGGTGTGCAACTATAGGCACGAGGCTGATTGTAGTGCGAGAGCAAAGAAGCCACGATGCGGCTGCGCGGATCACACAGGATCGCTGCATAACAGAGAAAGGAGAGTGTCCGGCGCGTTGCGGCAAACACGAGCTAACAACTAGCGCAAAGTTGTGATACAAACACTGTCATGGGTCGAGGTGGTAATAAATGAATTCACTCGTAGCTCGCATATGTTTTATACTAGTTGCCTACTGCGCGTTTTGGCCCAGCAGGGACGTTGGGCGGGGGTTTGGTATCATGTCGGCAGGGCACAGTGTCCCAACCCTCCGCTGTGTACCAAATTCCTGCTCACGGACTCCCGCTGCGTACGAGCCATTCGCTCACTCACCTTCGTTGCGGACCAGATACCAGTTCACAGGATCATGCAGGATGCCAGGCTTCGCTACTGGACCTACCTATTGAACCACGCAGGCTCGGCGTCCTACCATACAGTAGACTGACCCATGGTTGAAGTGACCGTCTGGTTCGCCAAGGGGCGCGACAGTAAAAAGTTTATAGCAGGCTACTCAGTCACACGCCTGGCCCTAATAATGGTGTTCTGGGCTAGGTGCAGAGGGAAAGAAAAATAAAGTAAAAAGAAAAGGGGAAGGGAGGAAAATAGTAAAAAAAAACGAGAAAAGTCACATGTCGGATCTATGCCTCAAATTAGTTCGTCGTTCAGCCTGGGGCGAACTGGTGGTCCCCAGGTGTAGTGTTGTTGTGACTCTTTCCTCTTCTTTTGTTTCAATTTTTCTTTTATTCTTGTAAATTCCTGTAATTATTACTACCATCATTATTACTGTTACTATTATTAAGTGGTCCTGATAGTTTCCTCCTTTTCTATCGCTTCGAGAGGGGGGCTAAGGTTTCGATTACGAACTGTGGTTGCAGGCGGGCAACTTAGGCTGGTTCGGCTTTCCATGCCTTGCTTATCGTAGGCAGCCGCTAAGGGCCATGCCGTGGGTTTCCAAAATGGGAGCACCCGCGGCCGCGTTGGTAGGTTGCGCATCACCTCCCATGGAAAGGTCATAAGCCCCCTCCTTATCATCGAACACAGGTACCGATGAAGGGTAGTTCGATGGCATCCTTTTGAAAGGAGGGGTGTGACCAACGGTATCCCGTTATGGGACCACTACAACAGACGAAGGGACCAGTGACTGATAGCGAAGTGAGCCTCTTGTGTTACGACTGTTGAGGTTCGACCTCTCGTTTTTTTTTATATTTATTTTATTTTATTTTATTGTTTTCCGAATTTATAGATAGCTAAAATGTTGGACTCTTAAAGTTATCTGAAATCCTTTGTTCAAAGCACGGGGATCGTGGTCTGCGGCGAACCTATAAAGAATGGGGGAGGCAAGCATTTGGCTACTTGGGCATGAGCAATCTCACTACGCCGAGTACTGGCGAACCAAAGAGAGAGGGTTAGGTGGCGTGGTGAGTGTGCGGGAGACCATCTGTGTGCGCATGCTCCTGCTCTGAGTGTTCGGCCCTAGCTATCTCTGACCTCTGCGGCCTAGTACCGTGTACGGTCCAATCGAGAGAGGCTCGACCATGGTGCACAGCAGCGGGTTGTATGGCTATAGGCCAAGCTACCTCCAGTTCCTTTGGAGGTGGGAGTGGATGTCTGGAGAGGGACCTACGGTGGCGACTATATTGGACTATAGCCACTGTAACCAGGAGGCGAGACTGAAGGTAAACGTAGACGGGGAAAGGAGGAAGAAATGAGAGCAAATCAGGTGTTGCAGGCGGCCATCACGGAGGCAAAGGACCGTGTCGAGAGTAGGTGTAGGCGAGACGGGATCACGGACGAAATCAAGGTGACCGTCTTGTACTTGGAGAGAGAGACCTCGACGGATACGACAGAGAGGGAACAACAGCACCTGGACCGCGACACAGAGGCCGAGAGTGATGCCAGTGATCTGAACACGGGAACCCAATCCTGGCATGGGCTTGACTAGTGGCGGCGAGACCACCCACCCGCGGAACCTGTGGAAAGTGGCCCAGAGGCCAACTCGTGACGATGAAAAGACCAGAGTCGCTAGGCTGCGGGACGAGAGGTCAACTCGCGAGGGCGGACGAAGGGAGTGGTGAGTGGCTACAAGAGAGAGAGGGAGAAGTTAAAAAGAGATGTGCGACGCACAATAGAGAGCGGGATGTTTTTTTGTACAATTGTTGTTAACGTTAGCCTTCTACGGGCTTCTCAAGAGAGAGGGGCATGAATAGAGGCCAGACAAGTTCTAATGCATGGGCGCTTCCTCGTTTTGGTTGACACCTTGAGGCGATACTTCCCACGCTGGCCATCATCGTATGACTTCACCTTTATATTAGCCAGGGTACATGCTTCTGGTGTATGGACTTGTTGTGGTCATTGCGGCTTCCTTTCCAAACAAGTGGGCAGTTACAAGAGAGGGAGAAGAGACTAAGTGGGCATGCGACGCTCGATGTGAGAGAGAGGTTGCCATCCGTGTGGCGCGGTTGTTGACGTCAACATTTCTGTGCGAGAAGTTGGAGGGGTTTTCGGCGGGGCTGGATTCGTAGTTTTGGTGGAGAGGACCTCCGGCCTGGCACGGCCTAGGAAGATAGTCCAAGGCACCATCTTGCTATGACAAGAGGGACTGAGCACGAAGATGGGAACCTAAAGTCGTGAGAGGAGAGTCAGTGAGTCCCTTGTGGATGGAGCAAGTGCGTCCATAGTCGAGCGGTCAGTGTCCCCCTGCTTAACCCACGGTTCTGAAGCGTTCTACCGACTGAGCCCATCCTGACCGACTCATCTCGACAGACAGTGATGGCTACGACAAGTTCGTCTGGACTGAGTGGCAGACCATGAGTCATGTGTAGCGTCCGGACGAGAGGAAAGTGAGCCTGGAGGCCAACCCGTGACACCATAGTTACTTTGAGGGCTAGTCAGTTACGGGGCAGAGAGAGAGAGAGGTAGGGTGCGTTCCACCTTTCGTCTTTGACGTCACCATTTTGCGTGGAGGTCAGTGTCTCGAGCGGAGGTTTGCGAGATCACCACAGACTGCGAGAGTGAGGGAGACTTTACCATCCACGCTGGTGATGTGTATTCAGGTTTAGGCTGAGTGGTCCTGCAAGCGGAGCCGGTCTTGGTGGCTGGCGACTCTCGAACGAAGGGCAGCAGGGATGCACGCTCTGTTGAGCTGAAGTCACCTTTCTTCTGCTTGTTCATCCGCTTGTGCTGCTTTTACCATTTGGCCTTTTGATGACGCACCTGCCAATCTTGAGCTCTCCAGGACGACGCGAGAGAGGAACGATTATCAGGAGAGGAATGCTAGACAACCTACATAAGAAGAGGGGAGGGTTGGTCGACACCAGCCTCCTAGCCTGGACCATCACGTTGTTGACTAAGGTCCAGCTCACGCGAAGCTCCTCCTTTACTTTTGCAGAGATGCAATACCTTGGCATTGCTCTACCTTTGTTCATCATTTGTTAATCGCCTGCCAACTCTGTCAGTGAGGGTCAATGTTTGAGTGGGAAGGGGGGTTGAGCTTTCCTTTCTTGGGGAGCCACGTGTCAGCGCTCAACGGTCATATCCACACATACCTTCCCTTCGGATTAAGAAATAAGTGATGACCCCCGACTGTTTCGACTTTTTGTTCTTGGTAGGCCAGAAAAAAAAGAGGGCGGTAAAAGTACGGTGTTTCGCCAGAGTGGAGTGACTAGCGTAGATGTCATTGGAGGTACGGGCTGATCTGGACAGTTGTAGGGTGACTCAGCGAGTCCATGTGAAATCTCAGTCGAACGGGGATCCCGATGGTTGCTGCATAACAGAGTGCACATATTGCGATTACCCGAACCAGCGTTGGTGACTTGGCATTAACCAGGTGCATAAGCGAGGTTCGAGTAAGGTGACGATCAGTTTCATATAACTTGTCTTCTGGTTTCTTATGGTGTATGAGTACGAACCTGATAATGTCGTCTGTTGAAACTCATCCTTCTTTAATCCGTTTCCTGGAGCTATAATAAGACTTCTTCATTGGGATCAATAATTGGTTTCCTCTTATGATTTGGTAAGACTAAGATACAACGATTGCCCTGTGGCTCAAGAACCTTTTTGCTGCCAGCAGAGATGCACAATCGAACTAATAATTTTGTGAATTGATCGTATGGATGATCGCCCCCTCTACAAAGCATTCATCTGTTTGTGCTCGTGATCAGTCACCAATGTCACACTTAATCAATGAAATTTCATCCCTCTGTGCTCTTCTAGCTAAATTGAAATTTGGGATTTGAAGATGAGGGGAGTTGTGTTTTGAGTGGGCACGGAGGTCCTACGCCATTTTGAATAAAGGGAAGATGAGTAGGTAGTGTCCTGCATTTCTTTATTTTGTTCTCTTATGAGAGTCGGGAGCAGCCTGGTGTACGGAAACTACCTTTATATTCTAGTACTGGAAAGAGTATCAGACGGGTTACTTTCTCCGGTAAGATCAAGCAGGTTTACCAATGTCTCTTGACTAATGGGGAGAGGAGATTTAGGGGCCCTCCGTCGTGTCCCATGTTCACTGGAATGTGTCAATGAGCGAAAGGAGGATCATCCTGAAGAGAGTAGCATACCTTTTCATCAAATTCTTACTTGATGGGGATTGATTACAAATGTGGTTTTCCCAATTTCTTCATGAGACATAACCACATTATTGAAACCGTGTACAATGAAAAACTATTGTTTGTAAGTTATGTTGTCTGAAGTGATGCTACAAGGCACAACAATGTCTATCTTGGCCAAAAGTTAAGGGAGGGCCCAGTGAGTTCCAACAGGGTGGAAGACGACACGAGTGAGCCTTACATGATTGTATCCAACCAGGACTCATCCAAGCCCGTACCAGTGCAGCTAAGCACTCACTGACTAGGCTTAGCAACTAGGCATGAAAACAGTCCCCTAATAGGGATCAACAGTGCATTCGGAGTAGCTGGCTGAGATGTGTCCAATCTAACTAGTTGGTATGACCCCACGTCTTGTTCCTGGAGGTCATGACTGTGATGCTGCGAGCTCTGTTCGGATAAGACCTATAGTTAACCACTCAGAAAATGATGCCCGAGGTTGACTGTGCCCGGTCTTAACATAGTGCCCTTCACGCAGCGAGCAGTAGGTTGTGGCTGCTGCTTGTCGTTTCTCAACTTGGTGACATTCGGTCATGACCTGAACGAGGGATGACTGGATCGGACCTTTATGACCGGTTCTAGCTAAAAGGACCTTCTCGCAAGTTATTCTTCGTCTGATTTTAGAAATTACCGGTCATATGTCGATCATCTGGTAGCTTTTGGTTGATCAAATGTCTACTATCTGATCCCCTTGATCTCAAATGACAGGAAAGTCGGAGAGAGTTATACCTCTTCTATCATGAGACGAGGGAAGGCGAGAGAGAGGGGTGTCGAAAAGGAACACACTTAACAACTTGCGCTCTTTATCAGTATGAAACTAAAGGTCGAGATGACTAAACAATTAGGAGGACCTAGATCCTTAAATAAATAGGCGAAAGACCGTGCAATCAGAAGGAAGGATGGACAAGACACTGCTTCAGAATTACATAGTGCATTTTCTACAGTCTCAGGCTAGGCGTGGGAACTACTCAATGCTACCCCGTCCTAAAAGACTTTGTGAGAGGAGATGGGAGTGACCTATGAGTGATGGGCGTGGTTTGAGGTTGTACACTCCGGACCTCTACGGGACATCCCCAGAAGCAGACAATGTCATGATTGGTGACACTGTGGGTAACAGATATGTTTATTTTTTCTACAGGACGAGACGTAATAAATCCTGACAGTGAATAATCATCAATCGACTTGAGAAAATTAGTACAGTCATTCAGTCAAAGCCCGATGACGTCCGAGCCCAAGGTTAAGAAGGTTCTTTTTACCGAGTCTTCAAACGGTGCTCTGTTGTTAGCATTCAATCACCGTGACCTCTGACAATACTTAGTTGTTTGGAGAGCAATTATCATTAAAAATTACTATTGTTTTGTTACTTTTCTAATGCCCAAACCAACATCAGTCAACCTTTGTCAAAGGAGGTTTCGGGCCGAATCCAACTTATACTCAAGCGCACGAGTGCGGCCCAATCTCCTCTGATCAGAGAATTGGTATTATCTACTCCTCACCAGACCTTCCCAAGTTTGCAGTCACCTTGAAGTTCAACTCTCGTTTCTGTATTGAGTCAGCGACTGATAGCCTGAGCATAAAGAAATCTCCAACTACATTCCTGAAAATATCAGAGAGCAAGCGACACCTAAATCCTCTATCTCAACTGGTTAAGCCAAAAGTTAACCGCATGTCAGATATGAAAAAAAAACTATAGGGAGTAGAGATAATTTGAGAATGACATGCGCTCTCTATTGGGACAGAAAGGATGGTTGGGAAGAAAGGGCAATCAAGGATATTCAACATAGCCTAGAACTAATGAGAATGAGGGCACTGGAATTAATAAGGGGTCAAACATATATTGCGTACACCTTCTATTTCTACAGACCAGACAGACAATTACATAACACACTCTCCTTTATTGAGACAGTTGGCCGAGCAAGAGAGGTCGTCAGTAGCCAACAATGTGAAAGAAAATAAGGAATATCTCATGAACGTCACACATAATACGATGGGGGCAAATAAATAAAGTTCGAAGACATTGGGATACTACATGGCAACATTCGACAGTCAAATGCGAGAGAGCACCCAATACCGCCTTGAGACGAATGACCAATTAAGCACGTTGAAATATCTGAATCTGGTCAGCGAGGCAACCTACAATCTCTCTGTTTGACACGGTCAGCCAAATCATAGAGTTCATTGGAAACTAGCTACTATTAATTTTCACATGAATACGGTTCGGTCGTTCCCAGTCAGAAAGTCAGTTTTCACCAATCTCAATCTCATAGCCCTCAAAGATGCCTTTCGGTATCGATATGTCAAGTGCGGTTGACTTCAAGCAGGATGATTTGTCAATCTTCGTTGTTCTCACTAGTTTCGCAGTGGACACCGTCAATAAACTGAGGCTCTACGTGAAGAGGGGCAAGGAAACTCATGACCACTTCGACTCAGTTTGGGTCTCAGCGGCCAAGTATAAGGGAAAGAGAGACAGCTTGACGAGAGTGGCATTAAACTGATCCGTAGTTTTAGACCAAAGCTCTACACCGACTATCCCAAACCCCCAGTTCTTTTCACCCTCACTGATGGTTCTTGTTGGGGAGACTTGGTCGATCTAGCCAAGAGGTATATCTCTTCTGCAGAGATTGATTACGAGGCTGTGACCGAATCGTCAGAGTTCCGACATCTCAAGCGAGGGATTTTCTCTCAATCGTACCTCCCTACACTTTTATAGGAGGAATTTTGTGCTATGGTTGACTTCCGCATCATGAGACTTGGATGAAAGTGCTCAGAGCTTGCGGGTTTTAGGTGGCTCTATATCCAGACGCCGCAATCTCAAGAGGTACATAGGCGTGGTTCAAGGCGTAGGAAACACATAGCCAAATGAGATATCAATGATGAGACTTCTATCTATTTGTACTTCCCGAAACTATTATGAGTTTTCATTCTTTCCTCATTTACCCTTTTCATTTGCTTAAGTCAGTCAGTTCTGCATTATTTGCGTTGGTTTGACTTTATGATTGTATTATCTGATGATTTCGTCACAGTTATCAAAATTAGTAAATTGGCAAGATTGATACATGCATGACACACCTGTATTTTCATGATTATTATTTGCTTAATATTTGTTGTATCGAATCAAAATAAAAGATTCCTAAGACAAGGAACCGGCGAAAACCACAATTGAAGGGTCTCGCTCGAAGCCAGGCGCACACAACAGGAAGGGATTTGCTTTATTTAATTTGTTTTATTTAAACCACTAGTACCTCCGAGCCTGTTTTTGCCGACCCTTAATTTCACTGCGCTCCGAGTTTGCCGAGTCTGGGTACCACTCCGTTTTCTTTCTTGTACTCTCACGAAAAGAAGAAGAAGAAAAAAAAAAAGTTGTGGACGTGAACTTATAAAAACAATAAAAAAAAAAAAAAAAAAAAGTTTTGGTCGTGATTGCAGTTGTATACATTCTTGGAAGTGGTAGTGTGAGTGTGCCCTCACTGAGGGCATCTCAGCCTCGTGGCCAGGTTGTCAGATTCGAAAAAGAGAATAGAATGGGAAAAAAACGGGCACACGGATCCGACCGTGAAAATGGATGGATACATTACCCTTAGTACCAGTGTGACAAGTTTTAGAATCCTCTGACAAAACACAGCTTGAGCAGATTACGGACAGCTTGAGCAATTCACGGATTCCACCCTGCCTCATTGGCAGGGGCCTTACAAGAAACACACGAGCAAAAAAAAAACGAAAACAGTAACATCCGGAATGTGACTGCCTTACCGGTGAGGTGCATTCTGTGGAGGAAGACTCTGAGCACGGCCTCCAAGACTACCCTACCTGACATCATTGCAGTAGAGATAACGTTTTTTTTTTTTCCTTTTTTTTTCACTCGCGGGCAATATAAAAATCTAATTTATAGGACAGTGTCGAACTTGTGTCCCACCCCCGATAACTTCGGGAACTGGCAAAACATCGTAATTTCCCAACGATGGCGGAGGTACTAGTGGTTTAACGCACACAAACATAAAAATCCTGCATGACAGCCTATTAGCTTTCTGGTCGTTGACGGAGGCCCAACTAGAAAAAGTGTGACAACACAAGGGGGTGACAACCGTCCGGTAACCAATCAATCAATCAACCAATCAACCAATCAACCAATCAATCAATCAATCAATCAATCAATCATTCATTCAAATTGATTCAATCAATCAATCAATCAACCAATCAATCAATCAACCAACCAATCAATCAACCAATCGATCAATCAATCAATCTAACGTGATTGATCGATTAATTAACTGATTGATTGATTGATTAATCGATAGAAAAACAAAAAATATTGCGCTCGGGCGATCGAACACTATCGAATTTACCAATCACCTACATCCCAAACCATCTGAGAATAAAAGGTTGTGCGACCTTAACCTCTTGAAGAAGAAGAAGAAGAAGACGAAGAAAACGAAGACGAAGAAGAAGAAGAAGAAGAAGAAGAAGAAGAAGAAGAAGAAGAAGAAGAAGAAGAAGAAGAAACAACCATCTACTAACCACTAGAAGTCATGTTGATCCCCTCTCTTCCTCTGCTCCTCATAACAAAAAAAACGTTGCTTTTCTTGATGTCGATCCCCTCTCCTCGTCTCCTCCTCAAAACGCCACTTTTCTCCCTCTCTCTCTCTCTCTCTCTCTCTCTCTCTCTCTCTCTCTCCACGCGCTGAGGTTGATCAAGTAAGAGCGCTCAACTGCAGCAAGTCCGCTGCTTGTGCTCAACATGGAACCTCCCCCATCTTGCACAGTATATATGGTGGAGAGAGGGAGTAACGAGAGGAGGGGCGCGAGTCATGAAGAGAGAGAGAGAGAGAGAGGAGGAAGGAACAAAAGGAAGAAGGGAGGAAGCACCTAAGCGGGCAGGTGAAGAGGCGGAAAAATAAAAACAGAGCGAGAAAGCTGGAGAAAGAGAGAGAGCGAGAAAGAGAGAGGGAAAGAGAAAGACAAAGAGAGAGAGAGAGAGAGAGAGAGAGAGAGAGAGAGAGAGAGAGAGAGAGAGAAACAGAGACAGGGAACATACCTCCTCAGGGGACAGCACACGCGCGTTAAGGCCATGCACAACATTTTTTTTTTATCTCATAATTTTTTGTTGTGCTTTTTTTTTTTTTTTTGAGACACGTGTGCCGTAGCGTCACAACGCACACTTATCTCGGTTCGTGCCATAGGCGATGGCAGGACCTTGGTCTCTATCTCTCTCTGACACACAAACACACACACACCCACAACCCTTACCCACACTTCACATGCGTCCTTCTGGACAAATATTTGTGTGTGTGTGCATGGGAGTGTGTGAGACATTGAGACATACGAACAGAGAGCGAGAGAGAGACAGAGATGTGAAAAAGATAAAATTATGGCGTGTGCATCTTACGATGATTTTGTGCCATTTATTTTTTTTGTTTTTTTTTTCGAGCGAGACTTGAATGAAAACGGATGAGTCAAACGCTTGCTCAACCCTTTCAATGTTTCCTCTGTATTGCATTGCACTGCTGTACAGCGCGCCGAACGTTCGTGCGTGAAAAAAAAAGAACAAAATCCAATCAATGACAAAGAAAAGAATAAATAACGAAAAAGAAAAGCAAAAAAAAAAAAAAAACAGAAAAAGAAAAAGAAAAAATTTAGACAACGACAAAAATGGTTGCCGGCATGGGTGTGGGTGGGTTGGTGGTTCGA
>BFEA01000280.1:1096504-1111774 GCA_003427395.1 Chara braunii | reverse complement strand
ATGGGTCCGTCTCATGGGCGGGCCGCCCACTCCAGCGGAAAAAACAAACGCACCCGCACACGGTTAAAATACGAAAAAAAAAAAGGGAAAGGGGGACACAAAACGACAGTCGTCAGGGAAAAAGAATAAAAACAAAACGACGCTCGAAAACGTAAAAAAAAAAAAAAGGAACACAAAACGACGCGAGAAAATGTACAAAAAAAAGAAAAGAACGCCGACCACACAAAATAACGCGCGAAAACGAAAAAGGAAAAAAAAAACAAAAAAAAAAACGACGCCCACGCATATCGGAAGGCTCTCCTCCAAGATGCTCTTCCACATCGACGCCCGCCGTGTGCCGCGCCCTCGGGGCCCGCTCTTTCGTTTAATGGCGTGCTGTGAACATTTCGGTATGCACGCCCCTCTGCACACTCCCCCACCCTGGATCACCTTCATCCACCGGTCCCTACCAAAACTTCGACCCGGAATCCAGCGCACAGCGGAACATGGACCTCCCCCTCTGCGGCCAACGCTGCTTAAGAGGTATGATTATTCTAAGCATGTTCATAAGGGACGTTGGGCCCGGTTCCCAGCACGTGCTGCTCCCCACAAATAGATTGGAGGAATGTCGTTAAAAAAAAATAATAATAATAAAAATAAATGATAAAGGTAATGAGAGCGGATGATGGTTGTGAGACCTTTTTTTTTTTAACAGCCCTTGCACTCACTAATAGTGCTGGTAAGATCAACCACTACTAGCGTTATGGGGGAGGCCCCATCTATTAGTGAGGGGCATCACCTGCTGGAAAACGGGTCCAGCGTCCCTTGACATAGAGAAACAAGTATATGGAACAAGTATCTTGGACCACAAAGGTTTCTGGGCTCACCTGCCAGCATTGATTACCCTGGGAACCAGACAGTTGACTGAGCAAACCCTTCTAAGATGTTGGGCTTACTACTGCGAACCAGATGAAGACCATATACTTGGAAGTAACTCCTTTTTGGATCCAAGATCGAACCCAAATATTAGGGTTGCAGATCTGCCTCTTCAACCCTACTTGCGGCAGCTAGAAAATACCCTCCAACCTAGTAGATCTACCTTTCCCGCTGTTAACAAGCCTTCAAATATTACATCATAAAAGTACTGAATCTTTTATCCCCAGGTTTAAGATCGAACCAGTCATTGAACTTCAAAAAATAATCCCTTTTGAATGGCATCTCAGCCCCATTCTCCCCTTATTATATCACAATCCCAACATTGATCTTTTTTTTAATCCCCCAGCCAGTCCAACAAAAATTTAACAATAATTTGTATGTTTTGATGGCAAGATTGTAGTTTGATCTTTGTGTTTGACCATTGTGTTGTGATTTCTATTTCGAAAAATATTTTAACGCTGTTTGAGATTTCAAACCCCTCCTGTTGAATATCCTCCATTACATCCCACACAAAACTTAATCCAGGTAGCCCAAAGCATAGTTTTTCTACCTATGTTAAATAAATTATGTTGAAAGGAAGTGAGTGAGATATCTACACTGTCAAGCAGCCAATGCCTTAGTAAAATAATTTTCCGGCACCAAGGCCATGGCAATCTTGTTAGCCTCTTCCATACGCAGTCCCAACAGTGCCACATGAAAATACAACCCAGATATTGTAAAAAAGTGTGTTCAATAGTTTCTCGGTATTTCCAAGGTGGGAATGCTGACACACAAGATTTACACCATGGAGAGGTCAATCCCCTTTGTTCAAGTGTTGTGTAATCAATCAACTAGTCATCCATGGGTCGACAACGGTGAAGGATCTACCATTGTCGTGAAAAAAAATTGGCAAGTCGTTCTTTAATTGCTTCGA
This sequence comes from Chara braunii, assembly GCA_003427395.1. Lineage (NCBI taxonomy): Eukaryota > Viridiplantae > Streptophyta > Charophyceae > Charales > Characeae > Chara > Chara braunii. The sequence continues at coordinate 1,109,946 of BFEA01000280.1, read as the reverse complement.
ACCATTTCACGTCTCTTAACTGATCCATGCCTATGCTGAGGTGGCATACCCATCCTTCCTTCACCAATGCTGGTACGTATACCCTTGGGAGAATCAATCTATATGTATTCTTGACTGTAAGGGACTTTAGGGTATTTGGTTTACGTTTTTTACTTGTTTGCCAACGTTACTCCTCAGGGGTCAAAGGAAATTCTGCAATAGGTAGCTCTGGGGAGTAGGCACACCACTATCTCAATTTACGGAATTGAATTACTCGAATGAGTCGAATCCTATACAGTGTTGTAATGGAAAAAACTTCACTTCTCTCTTCGGGTCTTAAAAACATTGACTATAGTGTCATCATTGTTCCAAGATAACACTTGACCAATTATCCTATTATTATCTTAGTAAAAATTGGCCACTCAGTTCAAGTCTTGGAGCATAAATCATTTCCTAAGAGTGTTGACCCATGCTAAGGAGATGGAGAAAATTAACTTCTCAAGGGAATAATCTAAATGGTGTGCATATTTGAGTGAGTTCCGCAATTTTTCAGTCATTTGCATAAGTGTCCTATATGTACTTAATCCTCATAAATACCTCTTTTAACCCACAACTTCCACGGTGAAGAAGAACTATTGTAGATACTACCATTTCGGTCCATGATCAAACTTTTTGCCAAAGAGTGGCTGCCTCAGGACCTCTTCGTACCATGATGGAAAGGATCAGTTGTGTCAGGGTAATTATCTATAGGTTTCGAGGAGGGACACCCAAAAATTGTCTACGATGATATTTTTTTTAATCACCCCTCTCTCACCATCTTCTTGGGATAGGGGATTGACTCTTGGAAAACTCCAATAGCGATCCTCTATCCAAGAAAGTGGGTGTATCTTTGATGCAGAGGATGGTGCTAATCTTTTGTTTGGCTCCAAGGTCATAGGTTGTCATGGTAAATCCGAAGAAAAAAATATTTTTTTGAACTTTTTGCACGCATTGGAGCGATAATGCCCGACATTGTAAGGATGGGTCTAAAATGCCAAGTTCCCCCTTGACTTTGGTTGGATCAGGGACATCCAAACTACCATCGGGATAACTTTTAGTTCTCCGTGGCCTCCTCTCCAAAACAATGATGAGATAAGTTTCTTGAGCTTTAGTAACTACCTTGCCAAATAACTAGCTTGCCAAATAACTACTTTGCCAAGTGACAATATAGCGAATTTGTATCATAACCACATTGTTAATAATCAATGCTCTACTAGATAACAACGTGAGTTTATTTTTTTCAATTATTCGTTTTGTTTACAGCGGGTGTAGTAACCGAATAACCATTAATGAAAGATTTTCCCTGCACTGTGAGCAAAACTCCTAGAACTCTGATAGGGGCACAATGGGTCGTATTTCATTTGACTACCGTATCGGAAACGTGCGTAGTACGGCGAACGTGTTCGCGCCTCTCCACGTTCGTGCAAACATGTTCGTGCGTTCATACGAGTAACTCCCGAACGTGTTCGGGCGAACATATTTTTTTTTTGTAAAAAAAACATAATATGGAAAACTACGCGAAAGTCACAAAAATGAGTTATAATGGCAGTATGGGCCAAGATACAGTTTGCAATTGCAGTTCGGGCAATATATACAACCCAACTTTCTGGCCAGGCAGGGTGCCAAAAATGCAATTACAAACAGTGTTTTGGCCCATAGTGCAATTAAAAAACTCATTTTTGTGACTCCCGTGTAGTTACCTCAGAATAATAATAATAATTTTTTTTCTCGGTTTTTTATTTTTAACTCGCGTTTGGTTAAGAATTTGAACATGACTCCAAGGTAAAAGTTGCTTGCATTAGTTTCTCATATTTTTCAGAGTCCTTTGTTTTATTATTATTATTATGATTATTTTATGTTCACGTTTGGAGGGTTTTAGGCTCGAGTTCGCATTCGAGCGAATTTGTTCGGGGTCGCCTCCGAACGTGCACATCGTGCTACGCAATCGGAAACTAATGTGAACCGATTCATCAAGGCCTTGATTTCCATCATATTACCGGCAGAGACCTTTAGGATGATGGTAAGATAATTTGCCAACATAAAGTTAATAGTTATTCAAGTTGCCTCATAGGGATCTTGACACTTGTAGTCATTGCAAGTTATGATTGCAATGTAAGTCGACTCTTATGGCTTTCAGAATGATAATGAAAAGAAAAGTTACTAGTGGAACTCCTTAACACACTGACCGTTATTTTTTAATCTCAAGAGAACGAAACCCATTCATTATAACTCGTGTTGTGGCGTTTGAATGTAAAATATTGACTCATTGACGCATTATTGGACTAAAGTTTTTTTTTTCCAAACAAGCATAAAACAAATGTTAGTTTGCATGATCAAAAACGTTTTCAAGACTAATAAAGATAAATGCATCAATCTGTTGACATTGGCGTGACAACTTCATCATTTCATTAATTATAAGAATATTAAATTTTATGCGTATTCCCTCAGTAAACCAGTTTAGGAGGGGTGAATGATATCAGGCATAACATTATTAATCTATTTTTAATCGCTCTTGATAACATCGTATAAACAGTATAAACTATTGTCAATAAGGTAATATGTTGATAATTCTTTATATTAGTCTTGTCTCCTTTCTCATAAATAAGTGAAATGACTCTCTGTCCTACTGAATCCCCTATCTGTTCCGATTACTATACCTTGACATAAAATTTCATTATATCATTATATAACTCGGGCTATATTGCTTTCCAAAATTCTTTGGGAAACTCATTAATGACTGGAGTCTTATTTTCATCCATTTCTAATAAAGTTGACCATATTTCTTCTTTAGTGATTGGTCTTTCTAAAAATTCATGTCGTTCTTGTGATAAGGTTTTGGTTAATTGAACCAAAAAACTTTTTATCTGATGATCATCTTCATCGGGCATGAGCCTGCCGAGGATAGAAACCGAAGATGTTATGGATAAGAACAACCTCCAATATGAAAGGGTTCAAGAACATAGAAATGAAGATACTAACAAGAGAGATCTAATGATGATACCGTTATAATCTCTCTAACAGGAAAAAGGGTTCACCTATGGGTCTTGTTGTAGAAATGTTTACCCCTCGCGCTTGAAGTACCCTTATGACACAACTCGTCTGACTATGCTCCAATCAGGGTTGGGGAGGGAGGTGAGGATCTGCTTAGCCTTGATGCCTATAACCGCTGTCTGGTCAGGTCACTAGAAGGGTGACGATCCTAGGTGGTAAAAACACTAAGGTACGACCTTGGGAGTAGGGATGTGTCAGGGACAGTAATGATGAGTAAAGGTGGGAGGGGGTCTCATAAGGAATCCGTATAGAAAATAATTTGGATGATCAAATGGTGAACTGTTGAAGGGAGTGTCATATGCCTAGTGACTAGCCTCTTATTTTTTTATTTTTTTGTAAAACTAAGTTATATTATTATTTCAATTTCACCTTTCACACTCTACCTACCACTCCTCCGAAGCCTATACAGGGGACCCCTACAAGCATAGCTACCTCTCACAATTAACAGGATGCATGTTGCCCCCCGCCTTAATCGCAGTGTACAACAATCTGGACTTCAAAAAATGAAAAAATTACGTGGGAGTCACAAAAATGAGTTGTAATTGCATGATGGGCCAAGATACAGTTTCGAATTGCAGTTCGGGTAATGTATACAACCTAGCTTTCTGGCCAGGTTCGGTGCCCGAAGTGCAATTGCAAACTGTATCTTGCCCCATAGTGCAATTATAACTCATTTTCACGACTCTATTGGCTGACCTGGTTAGTCGCTGCCGCCAATCCATCACCAATTCACGCCCCCACTCGTAGAGGCCCCCCATTATGTCGTTGTGTCGTTGAGTGTCGATGCTGCACAGATCACTGTTGAACACGACAATCAATATCACGTCACTTTGCCGTGCCCGAGAGAAACGCAAAAACGTTGATGCCTCCACCAGGATCACTGCCAATCCACGATCCGTCTAGATCGTCACCTCCACTATTGCATACCTACCTTGCCGACTGAATAGTTGCGCGAATCACAGTAGATCGGGCTTGAGTCGCAGATGAACCACTTTGCGAAACAACGGCGACGCTCGGGGTTGAAGAAGTTGAGCAGAGATGGCTGGTTCCAGTGCGAAGCTCATGTCGGTGGCTGCGAGGAGAGGGTATCAGATGAAGAAGAGGAAGGAAGGGCAAAATCTCTATCTTGAGTAGATAGAGATGAGGAAAGAGCGAGAGGATCAGGGAGGGAATAGAACGAAGGTACGAGATATAGCGGACAATAGGAAGGGAGTTATGGCTGGTGTTTGTTTCCATAGCTATGTGCACCGTTTTTGCCCGATTAGAGCCAAGTTCAACTACGTGAAAGCAGACAAAAAAACTTGGAAGGGAGTTTCTGGTCGCGTGCACATTTACGTAGTTGTACTAGGTCCCCCAATTTATACCAAATTCGAGGGTCCGCATTTCCGTTTCGGGCCTCATAACTGCGGACCTGTCTACTATGGGCCAATTTTGTCATCTTTTGTTTTTTACGGGCCAATCTAGGGACTGACTTTTTCATTAATTTGGCGTACCTTTTGACCTTAGCCTTAAAGGATGCCCGCGTGTCCTTTCCCTGTGGCTCGACACTTTTCGAGGTCTCTCGGTGACGACGCAGGGAATATTGTTGGTCCATAGCTGAAACAGGGTGAACCTTGTTGATTCATGAGGGGTGGTCCGGTGAATTCCAATGATTTGGTATACTATCTCGGGTCATGGACGTGTGTCATTGACCGCTAGATTCCAGCGTAGGGCAGTTTCAACCAGGCGTTTGCATTTTCCGCGAGTCCGTTGGACTGGGAGACATACGGAGCAGTGTGTCAGAGGCTGACGCCTCTACGTGTCAACAACTACTCTACCTCAACCTTAAACTCACACTCATTATCGGTTAAGATATCTTCTATATCTAGATGGGTATTGAGGAATCGGTCGATGTAGGTAGCTATCTCCGAGGCCTCGCGTGTCTTGCACGGGTAAACTTCTGTGTATTTTGAAAAATAATCAATTAAAACAAATAGAATTGAATATTTGCAACGACTAGGGCCAAGTGGCACGTCAATATCTATCGTATCCACGCTGACACGCTGGAAGGGTCGTTCTACCTCTATCGGAACTATAGTATTTGGCCCGTGGATCGGGGCCCGATCTGCGGCACAGACTAGACAGTTACCGACAGTGTGCCTAACATCTTCGCAAATATTAGATCAAAACCATCGATTTTGGGCGACAGTTCCTTCCACGACACGTATCACAAAATAAACAGTCTGTTCCTCATGAGTGGATCGGGTCCAATCGAACTGTTGAAACGGGTGTGGAACCGTCAACCATAATCTCGATCCGTCTGTCTCTGTTTTTACTCGTGGTCAATAGGTGGTGTCATTTTCGGGGAATTTTTCACCGAAATTGCCATATTTCCCTGATTTTTTGCTCGTTTTTTTTTTTGTCTGATATATATAAGATTTAGGGTATATCTATATTCAGTTTCGGCGTATTTGGACGAGTAAAAAAAAAGTTGGCAAAAACACCGAATTCGGGAAACCTTTTGACAAACTTCGAAATCTACTTCGAATAGGGTTTTATAGTGCTGTTCATTTTTTTTTTTACGTTTTTTTTTGCCAGTTTATTTTTTATATATTTGTCTTATGAACCTGCATAGTTTGTTTGCAAAAGTTTCAACGACATTGGTTGTAGTGATGCGGCGAAAAACGCCGAATTTTGGGCCTTCCGCTAACCCCATGTCTCCGTTTTACGCTTTTTTAGATGGTCATTTATCCATTGGTAATCCCAATATTTTTTGGATGCACGACATCTGTCACACTTTATGTGGCCCTCTAGTGATTTGCCAACTGATTTTATCAGTAGGATTTTATCCGTCCATATTTCTGCTCATCGAATTTCTCATCATAATCGGGTCTGTCAGTTCGAGCGGCCTCAAATCGATCTTCCGTAGGAAGCTTAAAGTGTGATACATAGGACACTTCCAGACTTTGCTAACCATCCGATATTGAATGCATACGCCATGCGGGCGATTGACGCATGTGGCAAAGCTGACCCAATCGAAAAATCCCGACTCATGGGGATGAAAATCCACTCTGTGCAAAAATAACAGAATTTATCCAGGAGATCTGAAAAGAATGAAGGGCCAGGGAGTTGAGAAGAGGTAGAAAGATCGAGGAGAGAGGAGGGAACAACCATCTCTTCTGAGCGAAGATTCAAACCCTCAAGAGGATTTTCACCTCACCATACTTGTCCTCTCTCTTCGATTCTGGATCGTTCCACAGAGTCACCTCCTCACTTGCGGGGACCCTGTTAGGACGGTGCTGATGTGTCAGTGCCTCTGCATTTTCGTGTCGCTCGTGCTATCTGTGGTGAATATCAAATTTAATGCTTTGCAATGTGGTGGTCCATTGTCCCATCATACCCAAGTAATCCTTCGACTTCTTCATGGCCAGAAGCAGTTCGTGATCTGTGACCAACGCGAACTTCCGGTCGTATAAGTTGGTTTGAAAATGACTGATTCCCCACAAAGCAGCAAAGCATTCCCCCGCCGACGCAGAGTAGTTCCTCTTGCAGGGAGACACCGTCTTTGAAGCATACTCCACCACGTGTTCCAGCCCATCTGGTCCCATCAGGGCCATAATCGTTGAGATCGCTTCAAGCTGTTAATCTGTGATGAAAGTAAAAGACTTTGTTGGGTTCCACCTCATAAGAATAGGGGCCGAAGTCAGAGCCGTCTTGAGTTCTCGAAACACTCCAATGCACTGAGCAGTCAAGATCAACAACTGATTCTTTTTCAACAAGTTTGTAAGGGGTCCCCAAATTGGCGCAAATCCCTTGATAAACATTTGGTAGTACGGAGCCAGTCCGTGCCTGTACCTTCTGCAACTCCGACTGCAAGTCTTTGTCGGTAACCATGTGTCGCAAAAATGAGATCTTGCTCTGGAAGAACTGACACTTCTCAATAACAACTTTGAAACTTGCGTTTTCTTTGCGTCCAGCGTTCACTCAATGTACTTGATGTGACCCTTATAGGGTGCTTGAGTACACCAAAATATCATCTATGTACACAAGCACACAGTAGTTAATAAAACTTTGCGTCCGCTGCGTTTTCTGCAAGAAGTTTTGGAAAGCCATGTTCATTGCTCGTTGAAACGTAGCTGGTGCATTACACATGCCCATCGGGCATCAAATTCATGGTCATGTCCCTTCAAAAAGAACGGACATTGTTTTCAGACGATCTTCCTTTTTAACGAGAAGATGACGAAAAACATGACGAACATCAAATTTGCTTAAAAAGCGTGCACATCGAATCGCATCTAACAATTCATCAATCCGAGGGAGAGGATAAACATTTTTAATCATGATATCATTTAATTTTCAATAGTCAATGCAGATTCGAATTCCTCCCGTCTTCTTTGATACTATCACGACTGGGGACGACCAAGGTCCAACTGCGGATTCGATCCACCGATTAGCTTTGAACTGCTTGACTCGTTGGAACGTGAAAAGTCGTTGCGTCGGAGAATATCGGTATGGAGTGCATCTAATCAGTGGATGGTTCCCCGCAAGAATTCCATGCTCAATCACATTCGTCGTCCCGATGTCGTGATCATGCACGTTCAATACCACTGCGTATGTATGCAACACATCTTTTAAAAGCTTCCGTATTTCCTCCGGACAACATTCCTTTTACGCCGAACTACTGGTTCGAACTGAGAACACAATATCGAGTATTCTCGATTCCATAAGGCTGATCATCTAAGTTTATTTCCCTTTTTTATCAATTTCTGAATCGGTGGTGCTCGATGCAATCTTCAATCCTATTAGCTCCGTCATTTCTTCCGTCAGGTCAAGAACGTCATCAATCAATGTCTTTGCGTTTTCCTTAATTAGTCTCATCATTGCATCTTTCGTAAGTAAAGGTTAAGGCAAAGCAGCTGAGAGGTGTAAATATTATGTCACCTGTCGGTCTCTCTTTCGGAGGGACAACGTGCCATCGTACAAAGTGTGAGGGGTTCCAAAAGGCCGGTCATATCAGCGATTTGCAGTATTGGTTCTTTGAGGGACAAAGCCGCAAAAGAGTCGAACCAACTCGTTCCGCTCTTCTTCCGCTGAGAGATGATCCTACAGTCCAGCGTAATCACTCTCATCGTATTCTTTTTCTTTTGGAGAAGGCTTCACTGCTTCCTTCTGTCGGTCCGGTCTCGATTTCTGTTGATCTCGTCTCATGCGTTCCAATCATTCCTACCGGTACTTACGTATCAATCGTTCCCTCGGTTTTCTTTAGGGGACTCATGGAAAGGCGCAGATGAACTGTCCGCGATTTTCCTCCAGTGTGAATGAGAATGAAATGTTTGGAATCGAAATGCAGTCGCACACCTACAACCGTAGCCCACGGTAATCCTAATAGCACCAAATACGCTTGTACGTCAATTATCAACGCATTTACTAACACGAGAACCCGCCCAATCTTAATAGCGACATTTTCAATTATTCTGACGATGTGCATAGTTTATTAATCTGCTGAGATATAGTTATCATTGTCGTGACAGGGGAGAATAGAGTTTAATCATCCGTTTTTTTGAACCGTGTCGAGCAAAAGCGGTACGGCGGATGACCCAATATCTACTAAAGCATTGAACGACTTCTCCCATACCTCGCAATCACGTTCCACGTTTTTCCATTGAATCGGTCGGACAAGGATAAAGTGATCTTTCTCCGCATATGAAATCGTTGCCACTCGGGTGGTTTCAAACTCTTCATGTTTTCCCGCAAAATTGGTGATGATTATGGGATCCGCCATTTCCTTCTTCTTTTTTAATATTCGTTGGACACGCTAGTATGTGATCTCTTATGATTTTTTTGACATTGCTGGAAGACTTTGTCGTTTGCGGCTTCCAAGATGGTTAGCAGGTGACTGACAGGGACAGGGACTCATATATCTAATCTCTTTAGCGTTTGCAAGACATCAATTTCTCCCGTCAGGAACCGACGACCGAGTTTCGATTCGCATTCCACCCATTCAAGTTCATCTTTTCCGGGGCGAATGACTCCAATTAGTCCTGCCAGCTGGAGGTATTCGGTTGGACCGACGAAATCTGCAGCTTCGATGGAAGCCTCAAAGGTCGACGCAATCATATCCGATTGCATTGAAGGAAGTGGGGAAGGGGAACCATTCCCTACTTCACCTGTTCTTTCGAGCAGGACAGTTACCTGTCCCTGATTAGTGACTATAGACTCAGCCGCAGGAGGAGGTTGATTCCTTTTCGGGAGGGAGCAGTCCCGAGCAAAGTGTCTGGGTTGCTTACAATTGTAACATTCTACCCTTCCCTGTTGTACAACAGTATGGTGAGCTATAGGGGGAGGAACTGATGTCTGAATAGGAGGGGCAGGCAACAAAGGGAGAGGCGGTTAACGGAGGCCTCGATTTCCGAACAACTTGTCAGGCCATTTATAACAAAACCCAAGGGTCATTTTAACCAAACTTGCCTCCAATCCATAGAGTGGAGATCATACTAACTACTTAAAAAAAACAAATTGAAAAAAAAATATAAGAAACCTATAAAACATCAAGGCAAAAGTGTGTTTTCATACAAAATTAATTCTTTTTAGTTTTCAGGATTTTTAGGAGTTTTCAAAGCCAAAACAGTCAACTCCAAAACCCCAACAAACACCAAACTTGACATACACATACCTTGACAAAAAATAAAATAAGGCAAAAGAAAAAAAAACTTAAAAAAAAAAAATTCCAATGCACTTTTCAAGGTTGAGGGGTTTAACTGGGGCTGAAAAATGGGGGTTCCTATTAACTGCTTATGAGCGAAGGGTACAAAGGAGGAGACAAAGTGGCATATGGTATTTTGGCATACGTACTCATTAGATCCCGCACAACTTGCACCAATCGGTTTAGCTGCGACGTCTGACTCTAGATTAGATGGTTCATCCATTCTGCTTGTTGGGAGGTAGTTGTATGAATCATGTGAGCCAGATGAAGATTGGTGATGGATACCAACGCCGGTGATTGCAGTAAAACAACAGTTACGGGGGTCATTTTGGAAGGAGGAGGAGCGGAGGGAGAGGAGGGAGAAGAGACGATGACGGAGAGAGCATGAGAGACATGACTTAGTGATGGTCTGCTTGGGTTTTTAGGACCATGGCGTTGGTAAAACCGTCCAATGGATCGGAGCCACGATCTCCGTTTTTCAGCCACATCTTCTATCGTATCTGCGATGTCCTCTTCACCCTGATCTATATACTTACGCATGTCTTGTGAATCAAGCTCGAGAGTTTTGGCGATGATCGTCGAAAATTCAGTCATTTTGGAAAGGACTTTCTTTTTCAATTTTACCTTCAAGACCAGGTTGCGAAGATGATCTATGAACTAGTCTCGAGCAACATTTTCTTCCCATTCAGACTTATCCAGAGTTGTTTGAAATTTGTCCACAAAGTCTAGCAAAAGCTCTTCTGACTCTTGAGGGCGTGTTTTTAGTACAAACCATACAGCATCCTCACTTACTTTGTCAAATCTCGCCAAAAAGGTCATTTTGAACGTATCCCAATTTACCCATTGGTGGCGTTCAAACCAATTGTGAGCAGTATTTCTTACGAGCAACGTGATGACTCGAGGTAGGTCAGCCACTTCATAGCCCTGTGCTTCCACTGCGTCGAGCCATGACTGTGGACAAGTGTGGCTAGGATAGAATAGAAAGGTGGTTGGAATGCTTACCATTACACGAGGGGCAGACACATTTGCGTTAGCTATAGCTGCTTCTTGTCCTATCTCTACCAACGTGTTTCAGGTGATAGGAGGATTTCTCTTATTCGTTCGAGCGTGTGTTCGTTCTCCCGCCAACTCGCCTCACTATTACAAGCTGAGTAGCACGGCGTAGGTGTACACGGGTTGCGCGTACACGCGTACACGTATTCCTGTACGCGACATGTACATGCGTACACGTACTCCCGTACGTGGGAATACGTAAAAAAAACAAAAACAAAAAAATTCATCGAAAACATCTGAAAAACAATTATGTTATGTAAAATGATATTTCAAACAACTTTTGCCTGAGACTCACCTCAAAATTCTGTACCAAACTCGAGTTAAAAATCAAAGACACAAAAATCAAACAAATTGGAAATAATTAAAACAATAACTAGGAAAAAAACACATAAAAATAAAAACAAACTTTTATAACAAATATATGTTATGCAGAAACATGATACGAACAATGTTTGCCTGGGAGTCATCCCCGAATTCCCAACCAAACTCGAGTAAGAAATTAAAAACTAAAAAAAAGGAAATATTATCATAATAATTAAAAAACTATTTAAAAATATTTTTTTAATTTGTTAAAGGTTTTGATTTTTAAATCGAGCTTGATTTGGAATTCGGGTATGACTCCCAAGCAAATGTTGTTTGTATCATTATTCTGCACAACATACTTGTTTTTCAGATTTTTTGGATTTTTTTTTTTTTTTTTTTTTTTTTAACGTACGAGTACGCACGATTTTGGGTTTGTACGCGTACAGGGTGCTACCCAGATTACAAGAACCAACATATGTTCGGCCTACTCGCCAACTCGCCAACGACGCCATTCGCTATACAGTTTGGAATCCGACATGGATGGTATCAGCCTGGTCACTCTTTCCCTGTGTTTGTCCTCGCCACGTGTCCGATAGTGGAACCCTTTTTCCCGATAACGCTCGGTGCGGCGACAATTGCTACATAGAGTGTTGGGCCAATAAGGAGCTACTGTCGTCTACGGGATGACAATCAGTTTGTTAAAAGACAATAATAAAGAGTACGGGGAAAAATGGGTATCGATAATGACAAAACATGTGCCTACGAATCCCGAACACCTTGTCTCAGGTGGAAAATAATAGTGTCCGCTGATCTTGGCGACGACTTCCCGTACATCCCACTCGCATACACGTGTCATTTCCTCGTTATACGAAATGGTCACGATGAGGATACGGGAAGTCGCCACCCAGTCAGGTCGAGATAAAGTTTGAACATGTAAGTAAACGGTCGCAAATGCTACGTGCTCTATTGTCTTTCATTCATCTGGCGAACCGATAAAAAAAAACACGTAAGTTCGATCCAATCAAGACGACAAGCACCATTCATCGAGTGAGTGGTGAGCATGCATTCACATAATCTTAGCGGAATCTTAGCTTAGTTAGCCCGATCGATGCATATGTGCAACAAATCTTACATACACGAATCCTCAGTTGTAAAGAGACACATTAAAAAAAAAAAGAAGGTATAATCACTTGGGTTTACGGGTCCCTTAAATTCAATGATGCTGGTTCATGCGAGGTTCGATTGAATTTAACAGGGACGAGCGAGACCAGGGAAGCATCAGATCATTCTGGCATCCATCAGGTAGACGATGTCGGTGCGAATACCCATACAAGGGTATCCGCCCTGGTTTTTGCAAATAACCAGAAAATAAGTTTGACTTAAAGTTTGAGTGCACCGCGTGGGTCGCGGTTATGTATGTTGTTTATGTTGATTGAATGGTTGATTAGAGTAGAGACCGTGTGGGTGTGCAGACTTAAGGTGTGCATGATCACTTTTATTGTTGACGGTTGTAAAGCCAGCGTGATGCTGGCAAAATTCTTATTGTGAATCGTGTATTTACGCGCGAAGGGTCAGTCGTCGTATGATAGTCACGGGGCCTAACGGCATGGACTTAGTGGGCGACCAAAGGGACTTTCATCTGGGAGACTCATGGATCGAGACCAGCGGACAATGGCACGGGAGTTTCTGAGCGGCGCGAAGGAGGCCATAGGGTTGAGGGTCCAGCGTGGCTATCCCCTAGGAAACACCCGCGGACGTGTCCGCGGGGCCGAGCTCAGAGGGCGAACGTATTCACGGCCGCCTCCGCGGCCTGCCAGATCCGCGCCGAGGACCCGATTTTACCAGATTTTTCCTGAATTAAATAATAGGCCAAATAAATATATATATATATATATATATATATATATATATATATATATATATATATATATATATATGGGGTTGTAGCCTGTAGGGAATTTTAAGCCCTACAACCCCATATTTTGTTTTTCAGAAGCCGACTTTGTTTAGGATTTTTAAAAAATGAAAAACTAAATTTGATTTACAAAAAATTAAAAAAAAAAAAAAAGCAAGAATTTTTTTTTGTCATTTTTTATAATGAGATACATGGTCCCTGAGTTTACCTGTATTTTTTTTAGAAATGAATATGTGTATTTTGCAGGGGTATGAGGTGTTTTAAAAAAATGCAGATGCAAAAATCGAAAATAAATAAAGAAAAAGGGGTTTGTTTGATTGATTGAGTGTGTGTGTGTGTGTGTGTGTGTGTGTGTGTGTGTGTGTGTGTGTGTGTGTGTGTGTGTGTGTGTGTGTGTGTGTGTGTGTGTGTGTGTGTGTG
>BFEA01000280.1:1079465-1096299 GCA_003427395.1 Chara braunii | reverse complement strand
GAGAGAGAGAGAGAGAGAGAGAGAGAGAGAGAGAGAGAGAGAGAGAGAGAGAGAGGGGGATGTTGCTCATCCTCTCGATGGAAGTTGCACGAGGCAGCGGCTGGCCTTGCGCAACTTCCATTAAAAGGATGAGCAAAATCGATCGAATCTACCGCTGGAACGTCGAAATATTCACTACTACGGATGTGTGTGTGTGTGTGTGTGTGTGTGTGTGTGTGTGTGTGGGGGGAGGAGAGAGAGAGAGAGAGAGAGAGAGAGAGAGAGAGAGAGAGAGAGAGAGAGAGAGAGAGAGAGAGAGAGAGACAGGGATATTGCTCATCCTCTCGATGGAAGTTGCACGAGGCCGTGGCTGGCCTCGCGCAACTTCCATCGACAGGATGAGCAAAATCGATCGAATCTACCGCTGGAACGTCGAAATATTCACTACTAAGGATGTGTGTGTGTGTGTGTGTGTGTGTATTTGTGTGTATGTGTGTGTGTGCGCGTGCACGAGTGGTTGGTGGCGAGGGGGCGGGGCGACCCCTCCCCAATTAATCAATCAATCAATCAATCAATCAATCAATCAATCACAGGCGGGGTGGGGCGACCCCGCCCCCACCAATCAATCAATCAATCAACGGGAAAAGAAAAAAAAACGCTCTTTTTTTTTTTTCATTTTTTTCCCTCGGCAGCCCAAACCCCCCAACCAAAAGTTATTTTTTTTTCAATTTTTTTTGTGTGGGGGGGTGGGGCAGTGGATACGCCGCCCAATGGCGCTTCCAGAATCCCGAAACCCCCTCCCCTGCGGCCGCCACGTGGCGCCAAAGCCGCGCGTCCGCGCGGACGTGTCCGCGGCCGTGGACTTGGCCACGCTTGTCCGCCACCGCAGGGGATTCGTAGGCTATCCCCCATGGTTTTGTTGTTGCGGGGTCCGGGCTTCTTCCTCGCTTTATGGGTTTTCGTTTATTTTTCCGTAAGTATTATTTTATATTATTATCACTATTATGTTTATTGAGTCGTTTGGGTTTCCTCGTGTTCGGAATGCCGGCGAAACTATTATATTATGCCTGCCTCGAACACGGACCGAGAGGATTAACGAGAATGCCAACTGGCAGAGGCGCTGACCACCAGCCATGGCCTGCCGCGGGAAGTTTGAGTATGAGCACGCCCATTAGATCGGAGGAGGATGGGCCATACCCGGGGGAGGTAAGGAGAAGCGGCTCGGGACATTCTGAGGAGACCGCAGCAATGCCACAGGAAGCTTCGGATCACAAGGTACACCCCCCCACTTAGCCTTCAAAGTTCTCATTGGAGTGTTAGCTACTACTACCAAGATCTGCATTGAGACCCGCCTCACCTAGGCCCATGCTTCGGGCTACGTAGTGGGTCCGCGTTCCAAACCGATCGTTATGTGGGAGTTTCCACGGTGGATGGGCCATGACAATAGGCCGCAGTGGCTAGTCACCCGGGACCGCCCCACCTCGAGTTTTGAAGTCTCGTCTTGGAAAAACGTTACTACCGTAGGATCTGCGTCAGGCCACGTCCCCCTGTCCGTTGTAACGGCGGGCTGGCCAAACAGTTGAGTGTGGGTCGTGTACCTCACTATATGCCACTGGGCAAATCGGTTATGTGGAAGAGTTGTTGCGCACTCATCGAAGATCCTACTCTTTCGGTCGCCACTGGGCTGTCTATATTGGCAGGGGGGGAGAGCGATGTCCGGGTTAGTGGAGGTTATGCGCTTGCCAAAGCTGGAGGCGAAAGTGTGAATCGGACAGGGAAAGAAGGGACAAATCTGGTCCGGTACTACGTTTTGGTACGTTCGAGGTAGGAGATGGCGAAGCTAAACATGAGCGTGGAGGAGAGGAGAATGAAGTTCACAGCCGATCTTTGATGGAATCGGGAGAACTAAAAGCCGAAGTTGAGTTTTTGGAGGTGGACGAGTCGAGATCTAAGGTTAGTTTCAGCAATGAGTTGGTAGATATAGTGTTAGAGAAGAAAGTGGTGCGCGAGAGCTACGGTGGAGGA
The DNA here is from genome assembly GCA_003427395.1 of Chara braunii. Taxonomy (NCBI): domain Eukaryota; kingdom Viridiplantae; phylum Streptophyta; class Charophyceae; order Charales; family Characeae; genus Chara; species Chara braunii. Next base: position 1,094,295 of record BFEA01000280.1, on the reverse strand, counting down.
AGGAGAAGGCGGACGTATCGTGCTCGTTTCTCGTGGATTTGGATAAGGAAGGAGTTGAAGTTGGAGTTTAACAGCAGGGCACAATGAATCATGAGTTTAGTTTTTGGAGTTAGTAAGTAGTTTTAGTGTTGTAAGGGTTAGTTGCTGCGAGAGGAAAGAGAGGTATCGAGAGTGGCCACACATCTTTTCATATTTCGGTGGAAGATTCATCCTCATTTCGGGGTAGCAGGGCAGACCACTACTGCTAGTTTTGATCGGGGTAGCGATCATGGCCTGCTCATCGATGGTGGTGGTGGTGGTGCTCCGGGAGCGGCCATGATAGTGGGTCCGCTCGTCGCTCCAACCGAGCTTGCTTCCTTCATAGGTGTGGTTGTTCCAATCGGCCTCGACGGGGGCATGTTTCTCTGATCGCAGGAGCCTCCCACTAATTGCGCCCGCTCTTCTTCGAGCTTAGGCCCCCGAAGAGATGCCGGGATCTGGTCGTGATTATAGCCAGGTGTGTTAGGGGCGGTGGGGCGAAGCTCAAGAGGGTGCGGCGGGTATAGGCAGCAGATGAGTAGTTAGATACGGACAAAAGATGCTGCGTGGTTACAAAAAGGAAGCAGGAAAATGGGACAGAGGAGGGGCGGACAGTCAAGGAAAAGATAAGGCTTACGCGATAGCAGGCACGTATGTCATTTTGTCGGTGTTCATCCTCACAATCGTCGGTGGTGAGCTTTGTGGAATGAAGCCTCGACGTAGTGGAGCTTGGTTTGCTTGCTATTTTTCCTTCATCCATACGTAAATTTGGCTGAGATTCCGACCAGGATCTGAGAGAAAAGGTCTGCACCACTCCTTGCGCTTGTAGCTGCTGCCTGGTTCCCCCCTCCCCGTACCTTCGTTATGGTTGTGTCATTCGTCGTGATAGCCGACCGCTACGTCCTCAACAATGAGCGTTGGTTTACCATCGTAATCTCTTCCTAACTAAGGCCATCAACCGTGCGTTTGCGAACGAGCCTGGCCGAGAGAAGGACCAGAAGTGTTGACATGTAAGGGTGCGAAGTATGATGAAGGGCATAAAATATGTATGTTGCCCGAATATCAGCGTAGTTCTGTTTTTGAACAGTGTCAAATTCCCTGGGCCGTAGTGTGAACTCATATTTTGAATCTCTACCATCACACTGCCATTCCTTCTTTTTGTGTCAAGTTGAGAGAGAGACTAGTGAGGATGATCATGTTGAGGCACGTAACTGACATTTTCCTGCACTACGGTCGTTGTTGCTAAGGCCGAAAGGATGCATTGTCAACTTGTAGGCTGCTAGTAGCCGAGTATTGGTAGTCTGAGCGTTGGGCGCCAAGTAGGGGAAGTGTCCACTGTTAGGGTGTCGCCATCCTAGACTGCATGGTTGTGACTTTGGTGAAGAGAAGGAGGCATTGCACCTTGAGAAAGAGGTCAAGTTCTGCAAGGGAAGTTGACTGTTGCAAACGAGAAAAAGGGGGGGGTCGCAAAAGGGGTCAATAATAGATAGTTTCTCTTCAGTTGACCAAGCTGCAGAGCATTTTGGCCGCCATTACGGGGCCCTCAGGCGCATCAAGGTATCAAGGCCCTCTCCTGCGAGTTGAGTTTGTCCCCCTCCTGTATCTCGAGAGTCTGAAACCCTGCTTCTTACCTTCTTACTCTAAGTCTAATTCTGTTCAGAGAGGAAGGCGGCAGGTGGGATTGCAACTCGTAGGACCGCATCAAGACTCTGTGGGAAGTCTGCCCACCGATTGCGGGAGCTCTATCAGAGGCAGGGAACTGAGAGGTAACATTTTGCCTCCCTCTATAAACCCAGTTATAAACCATATATGTACATCCTTTTACAGTTCGACTGAGTATACTGCATGTATCCCATATGGAGTTTATGTTTGACTTTCAGGATACAAATCAGAGTTAAGTAAAGGAAGGGATGCGTAATTTTATTTTCAGGATTGTTGTTTGACTGAAAGCAGATTGTGAAAAGGGTTTGCATCTAGAGGAAAGGTGGGAGGAAGGTGGTCTTGCCTGCGTTTGATTGGGTTAACAGGGGCTGGGCAAGTTTTCATAAGTTTGGAGGGCCCAGTGCTATGTTTATTTTTTATTGCCTGGAAAATCAGACTGGTTTCCATAAGTTTGGATGGTCTGGTTGCTCTGACTTGCGCGGGTTGTTTGTGACGGTTTTTTTCAGGGGACCAAGCAAGCTTCCATAAGTTTGGATGGCTTGGTTGCCTTGTTTCTTTGTTTTTTTTTATGTTTCATTGGTTTCTGAAAAAAGTTAGGCATGTTCCATAAGTTTGGATGACTTTAACTCTTCTTGTTTATTCTAAGGGGAAATCAAGCGAAGGATTGGACAAGTTTCCATAAGTTTGGATGGTCTGGTCTGGAGCTACGTACATGCTGGGACCTGAAAGGAATAAATTTTGACTATACTTTTATATTGTTTTACTTATGAACATGCTAGTCAGACATGTTTCCATAAGTTTGGATGGTCTGATCATAGTTTTTTCACAACTAGAAAGAGTATAAATTAAGAATAAACTTGTGGTAAGAATGGGCAGGCTGAACCTTGTTTCTAAGTTGAATGGTTCAGTCATATGCTGCCTTAAAATACTAAGGTGCAGAGAGGTATATATAAATTGGATATTAAACTGTTTAGGGCGACTAGGTTGGACGAAGGACTGTCATTTCCTTAAACAAGGAAAATCACCACGATCGCAGGCCGTTCACAACAATAGCGGTTATGAACTGAGGGAGTGTAGTGGTGATTCTTTACTAAGTAAAGTAGCATTACTAAGGGAAAGAACAACTACAGTTATCCAGGTAAGTCGGCTATGCCTGACGACTCACTTTAACTCTCCCCCGTAATACACCTAGTCGTGCCTCGTCACGTGTACTAGTGAGGGGCATTACTCTGTTCACCTGATCGAGGTTCGTAGCCAGATTCATGCAGCTTATAACATGCAGGCATTGCAAGTGGATTGCTCACTGGGACAACCGTTTGCTGGGTGGCACCTGATGACAACGGCACCGCTAGGAGGGAGAACCCCACAAACCATTCCACCACAGTGAACTGGGATGGCACACACTTGGGAATGGACCAAGATGTCGATAGCAGGCACCATAGCTTCGCGACTGACACACGCTCATGCTGAACATATCATCACAATAATACTGACGACCAAAACTGTCACTGCGAACATGGCATCCGCCACACTAATGTTACCGGGTCCGAACAACGCCCGACTCATAAGTGTGTTAAATGAGAGTGAATCCTCCGCTTGAACATGGAAAGATACACCCTGCTGCCGGTCCCTTGCCACGTTAGCGCGCAGGCTGGATACCACATCTATGCTTCCGGTTCCTATGGCAGCACCTGTTCCTTCTCCGATAAGTATTCTCTCTTTCTCTCTCTCTCTCTCTCTCTCTCTCTCTCTCTCTCTCTCTCTCTCTCTTTCTCTCTCTCTCATGAGCACCCCTGGTCTTTGGCTTCGCCAGGTCAAATCAACGTCAGAAGGACGAAAATCACGTGCGGGGCATATAATCGCTGAGCGCGGAGAAAATTACGATGCCGTCACAACGAAGACGAGCGTCTTCAAAACGACGACCACCAGCAATCAAGACGAGAAAAGATCGCCATAACACATGATGAGAAATATGGGGGGCACTGCTTGGATCCTACAAAGACCATGAGGTTCAGCGTCGCGGTAAGGATACGAGCAGCAGCAGCTAAACATGAGTATGGCCGACAGATCTGAAGGAAAACTGCACGATCCCGGAGGTCGCGATGTCAATACCAGGAAGCGCAGCATACCACCGAGATAACAATGGTGGTGGCGAGGAAGAAGGTGATCTTCACGACAAGCACGATCTTCACTGAGATCGGATTGCGAGCAGTGAGGTCGGAGTTTCACGAAGACAGATAATGGATTTTCCCCCAGAGCACATATAGATGCATTTCGTTGTCTACTTCTTCTTCTATACGCAGCCCCATATACCTATACCGGCTAGGCCATTCCTTTATTGCCGAATCTGACTCTGCCATCCAACTCGCAACTTCCAAAAACCCTCATTTCGCATTTTATCATTGCTCGAATCCATCCCGACACTCTCCAGGCAGACTTTCCTCTACTGACTAACTTACTAACTTACTAACTTATTGTTCAAACTAACACCATATTTGGACTCTCCCATTCTTAAAACCTCCAAAACGATTATTCCCCGCCCGTTTTTACTGAGAAACGGGTGAGATTTGTGCTTCCTACTTCTCTTCTCGTTTGCTCCCCGCCATCTCCACGCAACTACTTTTCCCACTAACTCCTACTCCACTAACTCTCTGACCAAACTTACCCAATCATTGCATTCGCCCTAGGCCAAAACTCCTAATTCGCTTCTTCTCTTGCTCGATTCTGATAAGAATCGAGCGAACCAGGCTTCTTTGGTTGCGCCCAACTCACCTTTCCGCCATCTCCGATCTTGTCGCGCATGAATCTGGCGCTTCTCCCCGCCCAGGTTCACTCCAATTTCTCACTGCTAGCGCTGTGCTCCAGATGCTTGGACTATGCCTGCTTTGCCGTCTCCTTGTCCAGTCTTTCGTTGTAGCATTATAACCCAAGTGCCTCAACAGTGTTGAACGGACCAGATAGCAGGTCGGTGGCTATGAAAGTTGAAATCCGCTAAGTAGAGTGTCATGACTCCTCTGCTGAATCAGCCAACCCCGACAGTAGTTGGTGCTGAATCTGGCAATCTACGCCCCGACCTTCCTGTATAGTTTGACGTTGCGACGAGTATGAGCTCCCTGGGCCTGCTGCGATGCTTGCCACTTGAGCATGGGTGTCGCACGTCCCGGTGTAGATCTTGGCGGTAGTAGTAAGTATGCAAATGAGAACTTCAAAGGCCCAAGTGGAGAGGGGGCCTAATATGGTCGGTCTGCCTGGGCAAGGCGGCTTCTGCCCCGACACCCTCCAGCCGGTTGTAGCAGGTTTCCATGGGGTGTATCTGGCCGAGCGCAGCCCCAGGTTCATTCTATCCTATAGTATGAACGGAGAGTCGAAGACCAACTTCCAAGGCAACGATGGAATAGTAACCAAGGAAAAATAACAAAAATAAGTAAATAAATAAATAAATAAATAAATAAAATAAAGTAGTGGTGTTTTCAGCCCGTGCCGCAAGCTCCCCTTCACCCATCTTCAATGAAATTCGAGCTCATGTCTGTATTTCAGCAGCTTGTGGGTATACTAACCGGGCTTGCTTAGGTGGTGTTCCCACAAGACTGTTTTTCAACAGCCTGCGGGTGTACCAACTAAGCTTAGCTCGGTCGCACAGGTCCCACATGACTGTTTTTCAATAGTCAGCGGGTGCACCAGTCTGAGATAATGCCTGTCGGTGCCAGTTTCACAGATCTGTTTTCATCAGTTCGCGGGTGTACCAGCTGAGCTCTGCTCATGGTGCTGGTCCCACAGGCCTACTTACAGCAGTCCGCGGGTGTACCAGCTAAGTTAAACCTGCAGGTGCTAGTCCCACAGACCTGTTCCCAACAGTCTGCGGGTGTACCAGCTATACTAAGCCTGCAGGTGCTGGTCCCACAGACTTGTTCCCAACAGTCTGCGGGTGTACCAACTGTACTAAGCCTGCAGGTGCTGGTCCCACAAACCTGTTTCAACAGTCTACGAGTGTACGCGTTGAGCTAGGCCCAGCGGCACCGATCCCGGAGGACTGCTCACGCTTAAACCTCTCACAGCAAAACGTGGTTGGCGGATGATGCACCCGCAGGTGCTGGTCCCGCCACTCAGGCTTTTTCCGCCTCGTGGGCTGATCACCCACTGCTCGCATGCACATTGAATCCGGAATCCTCGGACCGCACTTCAAAACGGGCAGGATAGAGGAATCCCATCAATGCTCTGAACAGGCCCCGGCCTGCCAAGAGCGGCACACGCTCAGGCCCTCGGTCACCGTGGTGGGCACCGTGGAGATCTCCACCGCTCCCCACGGTAAAGCCGTCCTCAGTATCCCACGGCGGGAATCACTTCCCCGTTCAACCAAAAGGGGGTGACAATGAGGTCGTCGTCCCCCTCCCGCTTCTTGCTCGGCAATTTGAACACTCCCTAACTTTCTTTTCAAGGTTCTTTTCATCCTCTCTCGCGGTACTCCTTCGTCGTCGGTCCCAGAGCCGGTTTCCGGCCCGGTCAACAGCCGGGACCTTAAGAAAATAAATAAATAAATAAATAAATAAATAAATAAATAAAAATGAATCAACAAAATAAGAACAGTAGGCTTGAAGAGGACGAGGATCTAGCGACGTCCTCTTAATCTCGTCAGTCGAACCCAGGCTTGGCCCCATTCAACAAAGCCAAGGGGAATAGTCCCTTAAGACCTTCGACCCCTCAGTCTCCGTCAGTAGCGCTCCTTCGCTCCTTAATTGCTCGCTGGCCTCGAACCCCAAACCCGTCGGTTGAAGGTCCAGTACCATAACCAATAGGGCAAAGCCCAAGCTTGAGTCAGGTAGGCGTGACCCTGCATATGAATAGTTGTAGGACCGTAATTGGTCCTACCTGCACAAACCAGGCCTTCGCCTTGGCCTAACGGCCAACCTCCTGGCCGTCAGAAAACGGCGAGACGTCGTCCGTGCCTAGGATCGTAGCTACTTGGCATCTTGGTCGTCAGGCGCTCGACATATTTTTCGTCAAACTTTCAATCCCTCATACTAGGTTTGCCAACACCGTGCCTCTCGACGCGTCGTCCAACATAAACATCCCATGTGTGTGCAAGGTAAGGTTTTTACACTGTTCATAACGCGTCCTGCTGGAGGCCGAACTAGTTGCGAAGTAAATCTAGTCTTTTATAAAATAAAAGAAAATATAATCAATAATAAAAATTACAGAGGGGAGAGTAATCGGGTCCTACGGCTTTGACGCCCTTTCACCAGCCTAGTATTGCCGATGACTAACGACCACCTCACAGTGCAACGCAATAATGCGTGCCTCACGTACTCTCTAATTCGGTCGTATTTGACTCGGAGTCTTGCCAAGCGTGAGGTTGCCGACGTAAGCACCCTCACGCGATTTACCTCATCAGCGTACTTCATTGATCAAGGACGCACCCAGTGCGACCCTTAAAAAGGACGGCAAATACCCTTGTAAGGGTGTTTGCTACGACAACGACCTCTTAGATTACCCTGCCCGACATCATTGCAATAGAGATAATATCTTTTTTTTTTTCCTTTCATTCGCAGGCAATATAAAACTAAACTTGATGGGACTTGCTGAGCCTGGGTCCCCCTCCGATTTCTTATCGAACGGGCATTTTTCCTTGATTTTCCAACACCTGTGGAGGTACTAGTGGTAAAAAAAAATTAAAAAAAAAATAATAATAAAAAAAATCACGATTAACGTAGGCATCACCAATAATGTAGGTTGGGTGAGGGGGAAAAGGGTAGGTGCATCGACCGGCCACTATGCTCGGTACTACAGTAGCACTGCAACTACCGTGGTAGTGTTGCCCTCACAACCAAATCCGTGTTTTTTTTTGTTTTTTTTTTTTTGTCTTTCTGGAATCTGATAACCTGGCCATGGAGTCTCCATGCTTTTCTATGAGTTTATATGACTCTGTAATGACTCGTGTACTCTATGGGATGATGGACTCGATTTTCGGCAGGTGCAACTCCCCACCAATAAAATGGAGCCATCTGCCTGCGAGGACTTCTAGCAGAAGTTGCTCCTACCAACCCCGCTAGCAAGTCCCCTCACCCCCAAGATGTAAAAAAAAAAAAAAAAAAAAACCATGCATTTCACGGGCAAAGTTTTATTTATTTTTTCTTTCTTTCCTTCTTTTGTGAGTTTCATGTCTTCAATTTTTTTTTTCCCCCATGAGAGTACGAGAAAAAAAAATGAAGTGAGACTCATGGGACTCAGGCTCGACAAAACTCGGAACGCAATGAAATTCAGGCTCGGATGAGGGGGGATGATACGAGCAATCTTTCATAGTGCACATTCCAGATGCTCTATTCTATTGGTGGGGAGAAAACGGTTTCAGCGTCTTGTTAACCGCTTATGCTAGCATCCCATTTAAAAAATTAAGAAGTTTTTTTTTTTTTTTAATTATATTTCGTGCTGGGAACCAGGCCCAACGTCCCCTATAATAGGTATACATGATGAAAATTGATTACGATTCAAAGTGATTAGGAATGATTTAGGATGACTTAGGAAGTATATAAAATAATGAAATAATTATCGAGGAGGGAAAATCTACCAGATGATAATCTTCTTAGAACTCAACTTCGAACTTGTTCATAATTCCTGGAATCCTTGCCACTCAAGCTGCTTTTCAAACTATGTTGTACTATGTTCCAATCAAGCCTTTTCCCGGTCTCACAACCCCAATCTAGCTAAGTTACAAGTCAGCGCTACCCACCCCATCTTCGACCATTCTCGGCCAGATCGTTGCCTTCAGTCAAGTTTCTGAATTGCCTTCCTCCCTCATCAATCCCCAGATCTCTCTGCTAGACCTCGAGCTCCTACGTGTGTAGGTTACAAGGCGATGCTCCAACACCGGTCAGCGTCGTTATAACACCAACTGGACCTAGACAAGTATACTTACTCAACTTAATTTTATAAAGCAGCTAAAACAATAATTTCATTTTGAAATCAAGGATCTGATTTCAACATAATACGAAGCAGATAACCCTCTGGTGATGATGAAAGGTTAATAGAGATGACCTCCTCCCCTCCCACCCACATGTTCCTTTTTGTCTTTTTGTTATCTCTACCAAAAAATACCACCCTGGTCAGGAACAATCTTCTTCAACCAGAACTATGGACATCCACTTGCATCCTTACGTTATCATCAAGGCAAAAAGTTTCCCCTAAAGTATGCCCTGATCCAAAACTATCCCTTAAAGTGTCACCGATGGATTTGTCCAGCCCCAGATTAACGCATCTCCCGGTCTACCTTACTCCTCTCAGGGCGGTCATCACCCACCTTATGATGCCCCTATGGAGTTTAGTTCCCTTTCATTTCCACTAACCTTCTTGCTTATATTATACAAAAAAGAAAACTATGACTTAGTCAGGGTTACAATTTGCAATTGCATTTCACACTGAGTTTTAGCAGTTTAGTCAAGGCCTGAGTTTCAGATGCAGTTGAAACTCGGGCAGGCTTTTTTTAGTAGTTCAGTTAGACGCGTGGCCCATTTTCCCGTTGAGTGGGGGGGGGCATTGCTGAGATGTCTCGGCCACGCCTGAGAAAAAAAAAAGAAAAAACAAGCATCTGGTTATGTGGTGGGGCCACGACTGAGATTTCTTTGTGATCTACTAGCTTCCGCACCCAAACGATCTTCTGAAGCCCAGAGTTTTTTGTTGTTCCTACGTTTTGCATCTTTTTTGGGTTTTGGGGGTACCCCTCTTTTTTTGCTATCACGTTAGTACACAGAATCGCACGCCAACCAGACCCTCTCACATCTAAGATGATGTTATTTTCAGACTTCTTTGCAATTTCTTTTCGATAATCCATGCATCTCCGTAGGAATTACGCGCGCCTTAGTGAGCGTGCCATGAATTTTGTTCGGCAGTTGGGAACTCCAGAAATTACGGGCACTCCTCCTGACGACGTGCCCTTTTCTTGCAAGTGAATGTTCCACAACTTGTCCCTGAAAGATCTGTGAATTTTTTGTAGGAAGTTAGAAAGACGTAGGATTTTCACACGCTCAATTCCACGTGTTGATGTTGCTTTCCCTGCTTCCCACTACGACCTATGTCGTCTTCACCCTTCTCCTCTTCGCATTTTCCCTCCTTCACCCGTAATTGTTTTTCATCCCCTCTCCCTTCACGCTTCTCCCCCATCCCTTCTTGTCTGAATCTTGGTCCTACTCCACACTAATCTTCACGCTCTCCTCCTTCCCACCTTCAAACCCCTGCAAGAACTCCCTACCGATCCCACCCCAAGGTATTCGAGCCGTCAGGCGACATCGTGTAAGGAGGATACTCCGCGCACGCTGTAATCTATTTGGCCGAGAAAGAACTGACGAGGATCGGTATGGCTTTTCCCGAGCGATTAGCCCAACTCTCTCTTCACCCCCTCCTATCTTCACCCCACTCTTCCCCATCTTCTATCCCCCCTTTAAACTATAAGACTCGCAAGAGCTTCCGAAAATCTCTCTCTCAACCCATCTGCTAGCTTCAGGGAAGTCGTGGCTAGGTGATGTGTAGGTAGGGAGTCGGGAACTCCTGATGAGCTGACTGCAGTGTATGCAAGGCTATGCGTCGGGTGGCAGCGACGAACTGCGAAATTTGGGCAAGTTGGTGCAAAAACTAAGTTGGCAGGGTGACAATCGTTGTCGTATGGAGGATGGTACGTGGTGGCCGGGGTCGTCAGTACCTGAGTAGTAAGATCAAAGTTTTTTTTTCTCTCTCTCTCTCTCTCTCTCTCTCTCTCTCTCTCTCTCTCTCTCTCTCTCGTGTTCCTTTGCTCCCGTTGTCGAGCGCATTGGTCCCTCGCAGGGCGGGACCCTCCTGGCCGCGTCACACATTAGTTGGTCTGTCGCGGTACTTAATGGAGCTTCCACAACCACTCCGGCCGAGTGCGCCAGCCATACCTCTCACGAGCCCGTATGACCGGAGAGGGCCTACGTGAGGTACAACTTACCTCCACCTGCGGGAGCTGTCACCTCCCTTTGGTGGACGTATGCCCGCTGAGCTACCAGTCTATAGTACGAAAGTTGATCAGTCGCAATTGCAGAGGAGGGTCAGCCGAGGGCGTTTCTCGTACGATGTAGCATAGGGGGTACGCGTGGTCCACCGCCTCTATCGGACTCGCACGCGAACCGACGAATTAGGGGGCTAAAGTCGCAAACGCAACTTGTCATCGGTCAACTAGGACGCATCCCACTCACCACGCGTTACACTATGCTTTAAAACATAAAATTAAAAACACACTCAACCAACCCAACAACACTCCTAGTCCCTTTAGTGTCCAACCCATAACCTTCCAATGCAGAAATCGGTTAAGCGACATGCGCGAGACTCAGTATAAAACCGCGTGGTCGCAGGACCTTCTCAATCCAACTAGCAATGCAAACCTATGCAACCATTCACAATGATGGAGTACTATGTAGTACCCATAATCACGTGGCCGAGTGCGGTTGAGAACCACGCCCTCTTTTGCACCCTGCGGAGAGTGGGTGGTACACAGATTCATACTTGTGGTGACAGTCGTCTCTCGAGGTCTTGGAGGCAAGCTCCATAAATAAAAACATATCTTTGTTAAATGACGACTCAATAAAGTCCGGCTGAAAACCCAATGAAACAGTTCAAACCACAAGGCTAAAGTCTTTAGGCTGAGTTGGCGAGAGTGAATTAGAATTGAATCGTAAATCGACGAATCGGCAACCGACTTGTTATCAGTGATAACAGAAGATGATCCTCGTGAGATCAAGCTGAATCTAATCCAATTCCTGAATCAAAACGATCAAGGGGATCTGTAATACAAGACAGGTCAATGCCCCCAAGGCTAGACTATCAGTGCATGGGGAATAAATCTTCATAGAACACATTTCACTAAAGATCCTTCTGCTAACTAAGTCGAAATCTACCTCTAAGCTAGTGCTCAAAGAAAGGTAGACAGGTGACAGAATCTTCCCTATTCAGGGTGGATTGTCAGAATTGTCATCTTTCAAAATATAATCTATCTCCTTTAAACTAAGAAAATTCGGCGGCGCTTCCCAAAAGTGCCTTTTCAAAATTTATATTAGCTCCAATATGAAAACTGAAATAATCTCTAAGTCTAGAAAGTCAAATTTTGTCTCACTCTCTGAATTAGTAAAAATTTTGGCAACATCTCCTTTAGAGAAGTAAACTTCTCAGATTTATACTGACTTAGATATGAACTCAAACATAAACTTGAATTTTATCAAGACAAAATTTAACTAACTCTTTAGATTTGTAGAAATTTCGGTCGTGCTTCCGGTATGAGAAGTAACTTTCCAAAATTTATACAAAACTAAATACTAAATTTGAAAATATTCTTGGCTTTCCAAAGTCAAATTTTGTCCAACTCTCTGAATTAGTAAATATTTTGACAACACTTCCCTAGAAAAGGAGGTTTTCCATATTTTTACTAAGTCAAATATACAACTTAGACAAAAGTTGAAACTTTGAAAGTCAGTATGACTAACTCTTTGGTTTTGTAAAACTTTCGGCAACGCTTCCTATAAAGTAAGTAGCTTACCACGATTTATACAAAACCAAGTATAACAAATGATTATAGAAAGTACGAGAATTGACCTAACCTAGTCGCATGCCCAAGGAAGAAAAACGTTGTGGTGCCCGGTGTTTGTGTATATCCAATGATTGAGCTAGACACGTTTCCATAAGTTTGGATGGTCTAGCTTTATGCACCACGTAAGTTGGGTATAAGAGACAAATCATTGAAAGACTATGAACTATTGTTTGAAAAGGTTCAACCTTGGGGCTGGTGAGAGTACTTACTACTGTGGTTCGGCCTTGCATGTGGTTGAGTGAGATCTCTACTTAGTCTGAGTTTCAGTTTGAGAAGTAGTTGCTTTAGCTGTTCGCCACGTGCTAGAGCTATAGAATTTAGTTTCAAATTCTGCATTTTTTAAGGTGATCGGTTTTAATGCTGCTGCTGCACGTATTCATGATTGTGGTTCCTTTTGCAAACGACATACGGTTCTCGAGGCAGTTGTGCTACAGAATTTCAGCAGAGCTAAACTGTTGCTCACCTAATAGGAAGGACTACGGCTTAAGCAAGCGGCAGGGTGCTGTTTTTTAGCTTAGTTACTCTGACAATGGTTGGTTATTGTTTCTCAACAAGTAGCGGCGACTGTTTCTTTTGATAGGACGACTGGTGTTGCTAATGTCTGACTAATACAGATTGGAAGCTTGCCGCAGTTGAAGGATGTTGCTATGAACTGCAACTCGCCTTGCTCCTACATCTTTAGAACCAGGTCGTTTTTGACAGGAGATGCAATTGATCTTCCAGCAACAGTGCTACTGGCCCCTCTAGTGGTGCATAGCCAGTCCGGAAGCTCATCAGATCCAAGCGTAGCAAGGATTGACAGATTGAGAGCTCTTTCTTTTTTTGGGTGGTGGTGCATACTCACTGTGGCTCGAGGCCGTTGCTTCCTAGTGAGATCTCTTGGCCATCTTCAAACGAGGACAATTACAGTTTTGCTCACCTCTACAATTTGTGCTAACTTTTTCAGCCTGATGCGACGCCGCTCTCTTTTAGGCTACCATTCCTGTTAACCTTGAAGCCACGATGCAGGCAAGGCAGTGGATTGCGAGGCCAGCATTGCTGTTCGTCAGGTTGTTACTGTCTGGATTGGTGGGTTAAGTGTTGATGGTGCTTTCTATTCAAGTGTCGTTATTGAACTCCTCAAAAGAGGGTTAATGATGCGCTATTGGAGAGTGTTGTTGTACTTTGAGAAGGTACTCGTATGTGGTAAGATGGTTGCTGGTCCACTTTGAGGGCAGAAGGGCGCCGTTTTTTAACAGCAACACTTCTTTGTTTGGGGTCGCTTCGTCGACAACTTGCAACACAACTCAGCTTGATTGGATTAAAGGTTGCTGCAGTTACGACTGTGTTTTTATTGTCGGACGGTCTTCGAGCGCTACAATGAGTTTGATTACGATGGAGTGAACGTAAAATCGGAAAGCGTCACCTGCGGTTGAAGTGCTGGCAAATGTCTGCTTCTTTAGTGGCTGGTTGCTTTAGTTTACTGCGGTGTCTGTGCATTTCCACTATTGGACAAAGTAAGTCTGTGTACTTTGGCCTGCAGCGCAACTTTGACAGTAAACGACTACGTTGAGTTTCGTTGTCGCAACCTGGACTGTTGCTGAAGTCGAGGGTTGAAATTGCTGTATTTTCTGTTGGACTGCTGTATCTTCTACTACTGCCGGTCACTTCGGTAGGGTAGCTGTTGGTTTTGGAGTTCGAGTTGCAGTTACGGGTTGTCGGGCATTGCTTGCTGCTGCTGAGATTGGTCTGCGGCCCATTGGTACTCGATTCTATTGCAACTAGTATCAAGGTACTGCAGCAAACCTTTGAGTCTCCGGGTGTAGCAACATAAATTTTGTTGCAGCAGATCTGGCTATGGTTGGGTGGACTTCGGTCTGAAGAGCGAATGGTCGGCTACAGCCAGTAGCTGTTGCAGGTTGACCTTTACTAAGATCTGCTACGACACCTCGCCGGACATATAGAACGAGGATTCAAGCTCAACCATTTGGCCGCCATTGCGGGGCCCTCAGGATCTGAAGGCAACAAGGCCCTCTCCACGTGAGTCTGAGCGACTCCTCTTGAATCTTGAGAGACTGACTTTTCTTCTTCTTTCCTTCTTCCTCTCAGTCTAGTTTGTGTTCGGAGAGGAAGGCGGCAGGCGGGATTGTAACCCGTAGGACCGCATCAAGGCCTTTGTGGGGGGTAGACCACCGATTGTGGGAGCTCTGCCGGAGCCCAGGCGGGACTCTGGAGGCAGGGAACTCAGAGGTAGGCCGACAGTATACCTTTAGAATCCCAATAAATCCCTATCTATACAAACCTGATGTTTTGTCTGTTTGACTTTGACTTGTGTACTATATGATTGTTTTCTTTTTCATAACATTATTTAAACCAGAATGGGAATCTGCTATGCTTGATTAAGTCATTTGTCTGTGGTAAAAACCCTAATGTTTGTATGCGATGATTTGAACTGGGGCTGGAAATGAGGTCCTCCAGACTGATCCGGTCACCTTGCTGTTTTGCCTAAGACATTGAACTGGGGCTGGAAATGACGTCCTACAGACTGATCCGGTCGCCTTGTTGTTTTGCCTAAGACATTGAACT
>BFEA01000280.1:1043211-1072967 GCA_003427395.1 Chara braunii | reverse complement strand
CGGCATTATTACTTGTTAAAAAAAAAAAAAAAAAAAAGTCTATAGACTGTGTGGGGGAGCACACAACTCCCACAGCTGTCTCATTGGGAAAAAAGAAAAAAAAATAGTCTACAGACTGTGTGTGGGAGCACACAGCTCCCACAGCTGTCTCATTGGGAAAAAAAGAAAAAAGAGCAGTCTATAGAATGTGTGGGGGAGCACACAGCCCCCACAGCTGTCTCATTGGGAAAAAAAAGAAAAAAAAATAGTCTATAGACTTTGTGTGGGAGCACACAGCTCCCATAGTTGCCTCCCCGCTGTCAGGGAGGTAAGAAGAAAAAGAAAAGAAAAGAAAAAAAAAAAAAATAGTCTATAGACTGTGTGTGGGAGCACACAGCTCCCGAGCGAATATTTTTCTGAAAATGTTGTACTTTTTGCACCCCGCTCTGAGTCTGTCGGGATTTGAACTCGTGCATTTTCACGAGTTATTTCCCTACCTCTCCCAATCTGACACCTGCCATCCCCGTTTTCAGGGGAGGGCAGGAGAGAAGATAGGAAAAGTAGAGAGGGGAGAGAAAGGAACAGTCACGGCCACGAACGTGGTCGCAGCCGTGCACCAAGTTCAAGCAATATTGGCCTGAATGCAGCCATTCAGGCCAGAGCTGTGAACTGGAGGGTCAGTGAGGGGAACTTGGCTGGAAACAACCATTTTCCCGTTGAACCTGCACTCAGTGTAGGGCTGAGTGCAGGGAAAAGGGAGAAAAAGAGGGGGGCAGTTGAGTACAACTGCCACCCTAAGTGTGGCTGAGGTGAGACGGCCTCAGTCCGTTGATCTGGCTCAGATCAACAGCCCCAGGCAAGTGACGAATTTTGCCTGGGGGCAGCTGAGGTTGCTGCTGCCCTCCTCAGCCACTACAAAAGAGGCAGTTGTCCCCCAGCTGCCTCACACTTGCCTCCAGCTGCCAGTGTGCGACAGCACACTCGCCTCATTGCTGGAGTGCTAGACATGAGGCAGGAGTGTTGTCGGCAAAGTTGGAGGACTGCGGAGGAGCGCGACGAAGGAGGAGACAGCCATAGCCTTGGCTGGAGCACTCTGCTCCACCTTGGCAGGCTGGTCTCTAGGGGGACTTTGCGGCAACAAGGTGAGGAGCGGCATCGGCAGCGTGGTGAGGAGCGGCAGCGGAGCGTGGCAAGAAGCGACAGGGAGCACGACAAGTGGTGGAGGTGTGCCGGCCGATATTTTCGGTAGCCATAACCCATTTTTGTCGGGTTATGCTGCCGAAATACCGCGGCGTCAGCACAACACCTTTATTCTGAGGGGTGACGCTGCCGTTTCCACGACACGTCGACAACACTTTGTTTTGAAGAGTGGCGCCGCCGTCTTTTTACGGTGGTAGGCACAGCGAAGCGCCGCCGTCTTTTTTGCAGTGGTACGGCACGGCAAAGCGCTATCGTTTTTTTTACGGTGGTACGACACGACGAAGCGCCGCCGTCTTTTTGTGGTGGTACGGCACGGCGAAGAGCTGCCGTTTTTTTTACAGCGGTACTGCACGGCGAAGCACCGGCGTCTTTTTACGGTGGTACAACACGGCGGAGCGCTGCCGTTTTTTTTTTTTTACGGGGCACGACGCGGTGACGTAATGCCATTTTCCGACGAGAGTTGGGCACAGCAGTGGAATTGCGGCACGACGGTGGGACGTGCGGCGAGGCAGTGGACGTTTTTTTTTTTTACGGCGCTGAAAGGTTTTTTGTTGTGGCGCGGCATCTGCTTTTCTTGGTGAAGGTCTGCTACCATTGGTGTATACGGTAGCAGCAGCGTGACATGGTGGCGGTTGACGACATGCGACGGTACGAAATTTGAGTGCGACAGGCGGGTTTATTTTTTTATGCGGCATATGAGATAAATGTTTTGTAGTTGGGACTACCCAACACTTGCGGCAGTGGGACTGGACTACTTGGGACTGCCTGGATTCACTTGGGACCGACGTGGGACGTGGACGGTCATTTGCGGCAGTCTCGACTCATGCGGTTTTGAGATTCGGCACCGGTTTTATTTTTCTGATAAGTGTGGCGAAAGCGGTTTTCGACTCAATAGTCATTCGACGAAGTGTTTGACAGCATGGGACCACCTAGAACCGCGTGGGACCATCTGGGACCGCTTAGAACCAGTTGGGACTGACGTGGTACCAGATTGAGTGTTTTTTTCTAGGACGAGTGCGGCTCGCCGTTTTCACGTTTGGGTTATCGCGGATGAGGCGTGCGAGTGAGAGGTGGTTTGATCAGGATTTTCCTTGAGACTATAACTTTCGGCGGCACACATGGCTTGTTGGTTGGCTTTCTTGAGTGAGTCAGAACGCTTTTTCGTCACCACTTCACTCAAGGTCGGTTGATCGACTCAAATTTCCCTTCACACCTGTGTGAACCCACACTTTGCTTGACCCTGTCATTGAAAGTTCGTTGAAAAGGTACAAGAAAGTCGTGTGTATCGTGCATGTGAATGGAAAGGTCTCACTTGAGCATCGGATTGCATTGGTTCTCTCTTGAACTTGTAGTCTCTGTGTGTTATGCAGGTAGGTAGAAGGATGCTTGCAAAGGAGATTGATTATGCCTATTTGAGAAAATGACAAAGGAGTGTCTTCTTTCGACATCTCACCTACCTGCATGCCAAGAAGGGTTTGTTGTTTTGAAAAACGTCAATTTTTTTTATGAGCACTGTAAAACGAATTAGAATCAAATAAAGCAGATAAGGTCAAACGGACGTAGCCTTTTCCCCAAAGATTGACCATCTTTTTTTTGAATGACTTTTATCTGTCTAAATGATTCTCTATCTCCATCTTTTCTAACTATTTTCGTTTGAGTTACCTTGGGCAAGAGACGAAGGAGATAACTGAAAATCTACTTCTGGTGAACACATTCTTTTTTTCAGGAAGCATCTGGGGCGAGGGTTTGTTGCTTTAGGAGCCGACCCTGTTATCGACCCAGAGTGGACCGTTCTACGGGGGGGTACTTTTCCGATTCGGTGGAGACGGTCCGACTTCTGAGATCCGAGTCTTGTGCTCGGACGAGGAGGAGGAGTACCCCATACCACTTCCTAGAAAGAGAGACATGCAACACTTCAAGCAATGCCACTTGATCAAGAATCATCCGCAAAACAGCCCGTCATCCAGGAAGATTGAGAAATGTATGGAGATGGGTATGTGCGTGTCCAATCTTAGGTCGGTGGTAGAATGAAATGAATAACTTTGGCATCGCATCTCATCAAGTCAAAACTAAGACAGACCGACTACCTTGTCGACTGCATTGAGTTTATTGTTGAAAGTCAACTCCTCGTTGACGGTTGTATGATTTTTGTGGAATTCAACCCGGGGGGGTCGGATTTTATTTTGATATTGTGTTAGAAAAAGTATCTAATGATGATTTATATTCGTTCGGTTATCATTTCAGATTGGATATATGTTTATGTCGACTACTGTCGATTCTTTTTTGTGTAACTATGTGTGGTTGTTATGTCTTTCTGTTTAACTGGTGACCAAAGGGATTAGGATAGTGGGGGTCTTACACTTGGTTGAAACCATCCTTGTCAACCGGCGTACGCTTCGTACTTAGGAGATCGGCGCCCTAAGGAACAGACGACGTCCGGGTTCAATAAGCGTTTTAATCGCGCGTACCTATACTACAGCGAACGAGCAAACGCCCTCGGCTGACTCACCTCTGCAATTGCATTTAAAAGCTTTCGCACGTGGGTCAGTAGCTCTGTAGGGATACGCCCCTAAGGGTGGTAACAACCCCTTAGGGAAGCAAGTTTATGCCCCGCGGGAACCTGTCCTGTCGTAGTGGACCGCGGAATGTACATCTGGCGGACCCGGCTAGAGCGGCGAAGGGACGACGAGACCACGACCGTCTCGGCGGTCCACGAGATTAATTATGTGTCATTCCCAAGTTGTCTCTATGGTTTCGATTTAAACTCCTGCGTGACATGGCAGGGAGGGTTCTCGCCTCTTTCGAAAGAAAAGGCGGGGGCCGATGCGCTCGACAGGTGGCGTCGTTGCCGGGGATAATGGCAAATTACCGTTGTCCCTGGTGGAACGACGTCCGGGTAATGTAATTTTGATCAATAGATATTTAAGTAAATAATTTTGAATGATTTTATTATTTTTAAATGATACAGGGATTGCACATGTATATATGTGTATATCACTAGATATGAGTATAATTTTTCTATTGATTTATCGAGTCATTTCATTTTGTAGATCTTATGAATTTTAAGATAATAAAATATTAAGATTACGGGTTTTTACGAGATTTTGATTTAAAAAGTTAGATTCGATTATCGATAAAATTTTGTGTCTCTTGAAGGCTAAAACGATGACGAAGGGAATGTTCGACTATATGTATCCTCTCTTCAAAGGCATCGAGGTCGCCGAGTTCTTACATGTTTTTCATAACTTAGCATCATTGATGCTTTGGGAGGAATATCACAAGTTCTTTTTTATTCTGAACTTTGTCATCGAAGGGTTAAAATTTGACGTCGGACTTCTATCACGGGTTTCTGGAACTTGGGCTGAATTTGAAAGATTAATGATCGTCAAGTTTATGGAGTCACCCAAAAAGAAGAATGATAAAGGAAAAAGGAAGCTAGTGCAAATAGGTGGCGAGGAGCAGAATGAGTCCGATCAGTTGGAACGACCTTGTAAGCTCGCTAAGGCTGCGAGGATTGCGAGTAACTTAGCTAAAGGGGGTCAAAGGACTTGTCGAAAAGATAATAGAGTCAGGTATATTGAATCATTGCAAGATGTCCGTCTAGAATCTCGATAAAACATTATGACCCCTTCGAATGTGAGTTTAGAGACACGAGAGCAAGGTGAATGTTCCAACCAGAGGGCTAACATAAAGAAAACCACAGGGCATTACAAACCCCTGAGTTGCACATACTTTGGCGTGTGGGGTCATAGGATGCGATTTTGCAAGCGCCTTGACCGTGATATTGAAAAAAGGAATGTGAATAGACGTGAGGTCGGAGTTTGTGTAGATTGAAATAATGTGTCCGTCTTCCCAGTTAAGAAGGAAGACAAATTTATTAGGGATGTGCTTATCGATGGCATGTGGGAGAAGTTAAGGAGCTAGAATTGTCTTGGCTCCGTTATTTTACTTTTGAGACATTGTTTTTAAGTCATGTAGATCTCATGATCTACGCTCATGTTTTTCAAGGATCAGTCAGTTGTTATTACTCGATTAACTTCGGGTCAATCGATTGTTGACTTTATGTGATATTTTACAGAGTGATTTTTCCTAAGTTTATTTCATTGTGTGTCATGGATGGACTCTCGTTGTGATTGGAAGATGATGAACCAGGAATACTTATGAAATTTCATGTGAAAACGTTCGTTGTGAATTGTTGTGAAGTATATTGTTGTCAGTTGATTTTGAATATAATGTGTGACCTTTGTGTCATGAATGAGATGATTGTATGTCTGTTATCATGTCACGACAATTTTCTGATGGATTTGTGAGCTCTGTAGGTGGTAGTGAGACCTGCGCCGGAGCTATGCTCTTGGTCCATAATGGGATGTTGTCCTCCGAATCCTGAGTGGTTTAAGGAAGGAGGACTACACTATCATTGAAAGGGAGAAAGGTGTTGAGGTCTTGTTAAAACACCGTATGTAAGGTTAAGCGACTATTGTTTGCCATGAGAAGAGAAGTGATCACCTAACCTCGTTTCAAACAAAGTCACCTTATCTCTATGGTCGGGGTCTGATCAACCTCGGTTGTACGAGGTGAGGCTGTCCTACTCTATGTGCGGGGGATTGATAAGGTCGCAACACTGAAATCGGAGGGAATGTGGTGAGGCTCGAATCTAAAGCAGGGTTTGATGTCGAGATGTTATCCTGTAAGTGGATTACACCACTCCTCGACGCATATCACAAGGAGTTCAGAAGTAACGGGCATGGTAACTTATGTGGATTGGGATGAGTTTCAAGCTTGGGCGGGGAACTTTGGATGAATGGTTTCTCTCTGAATGGTTCGTTCAAAAGTTGTCTGAACAACTTCCATAAGGTTGATACGCTTGAGAGGCCTGTCAGGGGTTATTCCTGACTCACTTGAGTTCTACTCAGGTGCAACAAAGCTATCAACCGAATAAATTTTATATTGGATCTAGTCGGAGGGTTTCCGACACTATTCAGAGAGATAAGAAATTTTTGTGTGGCCGCCAGTGGGATGATGCGGGGATCATTCTGAAAAAGTTCCTCCAAATTAATGGCTTTCAGGGGCTAGAACTGGGTCCAAGTTTGGATAAGGCTTGCCAGAGGCAAAATCTGGTATCATTCCTTTCACTTATGAGTTGTATTGAGTTAAGGCTACTGGAGGCTAAACCCAGTTTTTGTTGTATTAAGTGAAGCTCATTGAGGCTAAATCCAGTTTTTTGTATTAAGTGAATGCTTCTGGAAGCTAAATCCAGTTTTGCTATTGTATTGTTGTAAACTGTCGTAAAACGTTCCGGCTAGTTCTGGACGATTATTGGAATTGTTGTATTGTGATCGTTGCTTTCACATTGAAATTTTATAAGGATCCTGATTTTATTTTGATGGTAAACGATGGGGACATCGTTCAATGGGGTCCGGGAATGCTGTCGGGGCAACTACCCTGACAAGGGTATTTGCCGGGGTTTTCAATGTCGGACGCTGTCTGACTTTTTTGTGGAATTGAAGGACTTGATGAGACTAACGTTTACCAAAGTTTATTCAGATCAACCCAAGTGACTAAGACTTTTTGTGAATCAGACGTCGTTGA
Source organism: Chara braunii (assembly GCA_003427395.1). Lineage (NCBI taxonomy): Eukaryota > Viridiplantae > Streptophyta > Charophyceae > Charales > Characeae > Chara > Chara braunii. Next base: position 1,066,199 of record BFEA01000280.1, on the reverse strand, counting down.
CGTCTGACTAAAAAGAATTTAGTTGCCAGTATGGTGGGTCATTAGCAGTTCTTGATAGGGCTGCAGGGGCACGCGATCGTGGAAAGACTAAAGCTAGACTATTCTATCTAAAAGACTGACGCTTGCCTGTTAAGACGCGCAATTCAGGGTTTTAGTAGGTCAAAAAGGTGGTCGCGCCAGGGGTTAGATCCGCGACGCGAGAAAATTAGAAAGGGTTTTTATTATTATTATTAATATTATTTTAAAGAGTCGCGGGGGTACCGCGTCCGCAGCTAAGGCTCATGGGCTAGAGCACAAGCCGCTGGGCCAGGACGCCGTCGGCTCAGCGGCAGTGCGACTGGCTAACGGGAAATACGGCAGGCCGAGCCTGCTTCGGCTGCAGCAGATGAGCCTACTGGGGGGGCAGCTCTTCTTATAGAAGAGTTGCGGGCTTAGCTTCCATGATAGGCGTTAGCCTAGTAGGTACCGCCATCAAACTTTCGCCTTGTGGATGTCGGGATCGAGTACCGATGACATCACCATTGGGCTAGCTCCTTTTGGAGCAGCCCTGAACTTTTAGCGCGGCTGTTTTCGGCCGTGCGGTCGTTCAGATCGCGCGACTGAAAACAACTGCACATATTAGCATGGCCCCTGCGTAAGGTTGACACGCATAAATCGAGAAATGACTCAGTTTTGGTTCGATCCCTATCGGAATTGAACTCGGGTCTGCATATTGGGAGGAAAGGAGGGGCGCCATCAAAGCGTGGCAGGAACAACAGTGACCGTTCGCTCATGCCAGCGACATTATTACTTGTAAGAAAAAAAAAAAAAAAAAAAAACAGTTTATAGACTGTGTGTGGGAGCACACAGCTCCCACAGCTGTCTCATTGGGAAAAAAAGAAAAAAGAACAGTCTATAGACTGTGTGTGGGAGCACACAGCTCCCACCACTTTCTCATTGGGCAAAAAAAGAAAAAAAAGCAGTCTATAGACTGTGTGTGGGAGCACACAGCCCCCAAAGTTGTCTCATTGGGAAAAAAAAGGAAAAAAGAATAGTCTATAGACTGTGTGTGGGAGCACACAGCTCCCACGGCTGCCTCCCTGTTTTCATGGGGTTAAGAAGAAAAAGAAAAAAAAAGAAAAGAAGAAAAAGAAAAGAAAGAGAAGACGAAAAACGGGATCTGAGTTTTGTTTTTGAAAAACTGTATTTTTCAGTTTGCGCCACTATTTGTTTTGTGGCATAAAACAATTTGTTTGACTTTGCAATTTTTTCTGTAGATAGTCAGGCACTTAGGCCATGCGCATTAATTTTTTTTAGATTTGTTTATTAAGCGAATATTTTTCTAAAAATGCTCAAAGTCGGGGTACTTTTTGCACCGCGCTCTAAGCCTGTAGGGATTTGAACTCATGCATTTTCACGAGTTTTTTCCCTACCTCTCCCAATCTGACAACTGCCATCCCCGTTTTCAGGGGAGGGCAGGGGAGAAGATAGGAAAAGTAGAGAGGAGAGAGAAAGGAACGGTCACGGCCACGAACATGGTCGCAACCGTGCACCAAGTTCAAGCAATATTAGCCTGAATGCAGTCATTCAGGCCAGAGCTGTGAACTGGAGGGTCAGTGAGGGGAACTTGGCTGAAAACAACCATTTTTCCGCTGAACCTGCACTCAATGTAGGGCTGAGTGCAGGGAAAAGAGAGAAAAAGAGGGGGGCAGTTGAGTACAACTACCACCCTAAGTGTGTGGCTGAGGTGAGACAGCCTCAGTCCGTTGATCTGGCTCAGATCAACAGCCCCAGGCAAGTGACGAATTTTGCCTGGGGGCAGCTGAGGCTGCTGCTGCCCTCCTCAGCCACTATAAAAGAGGCAGTTGCTCCCCAACTGCCTCACACTTTCCTCCAGCTGCCAGTGTGCGACAACACACTCGCCTCATCGCTGGAGTGCTAGAGAGGAGGCAAGAGTGTTGTCGGCGAAGCTAGAGGACTGCGGAGGAGCGCGACGAAGGAGGAGAAAGCCATAGCCTTGGCTGAAGCACTCTGCTCCACCTTGGCAGGCTGGTCTCTAGGGGGACTCTGCGGCAACGTGGTGAGGAGCGACATCGGCACCGTGGTGAGGAGCGGCAGCGGAGCGTGGCAAGAAACGACGGGGAGCACGACAAGTGGTGGAGGTGTGCTGGCCGATATTTTCGACAACCATAACCCGTTTTTGTGGCGTTATGCTGCCGAAATACCGTGGCGTCGGCACGACGCCTTCATTCTAAGGGGTGACGCTGCCGTTTTCAGTGCACGTCGACAGCACTTTGTTTTGAAGAGTGGCGCTGCCGTCTTTTTACGGTGGTAGGCACAGCGAAGCGCCGCCGTCTTTTTTGCAGTGGTACGGCACGGCAAAGCGCTGCTGTTTTTTTTACGGCGGTATTGCACGACGAAGCGCCGCCGTCTTTTTGTGGTGGTACAGCACGGCGAAGCGCTGCCGTTTTTTTAACGGTGGTACGGCACGGCAAAGCGCCGTCGTCTTTTTACAGTGGTACGGCACGGCGGAGTGCTCTCGTTTTTTTTTTTTTACTGGGCCCGGCTCGGCGACGTGCTGCCATTTTCCGACGAGAGTTCGGCAAGGCAGTGAAATTGTGGCACGACGGTGGGACGTGAGGCGCGACAATGGAGGTTTTTTTTTTTTACGACGCTAAAAGGTTTTTTGTTGTGGCGCGGCGTCTGCTTTTCTTGGTGAAGGTCTTTTTCCATTGGTTGTGTACGGTAGCAGCAGCGTGACATGGTGGCGGTTGACGGCATGCGACGGTACGAAATCTGAGCGCGACAGGCGGGTTTATTTTTTTATGCGGCATATGAGATAAATGTTTTGTAGTTGGGACTACCCAACACTTGTGGAAGTGAGATTGGACTACTTAGGACTGCCTAGATTCAGTCGGGACTGAGGTGGGACGCGGACGGTCATTTGCGGCAGTCTAGACGCATGCGGTTTTAAGATTCGGCGCCGATTTTATTTTTTTGAGAAGTGTGGCGGAAATGGGTATTGACTCAATAGTCATTCGACGAAGTGTTTGACAACATGGGACCACCAAGACCCGCGTGGAACCATCTGAGACCGCTTAGGACTAGTTGGGACTGACGTGGTACCAGATTGAGTGTTTTTTCTAGGACGCGTGCGGCTCGCCGTTTTCACGCTTGGGTTACCGCGGATGAGGCATGCAAGTGAGAGGTGGTTTGATCAGGATTTTACTTGAGACTATAACTTTCGGCGGCACACACGGCTTGTTGGTTGGCTTTCTTGAGTGAGTCAGAACGCTTCTTCGGCACCACTTCACTCAAGGTCGGTTGATCGACTCAGATTTCTCTTCACACCTGTGTGAACCCACACTTTGCTTGACCCTGTCATTGAATGTTCGTTGAAAAGGTACAGGAAAGTTATGCGTATCGTGCATGTGAATGGAAAGGTCTGACTTGGGCATGGGATTGCATTCGTTTTCTCTTGAACTTGTTGTCTCTGTGTTGTGCAGGTAGGTAGAAGGATGCTTGCAGAGGAGATTGATTATGCCTATTTGAGAAAATGGAAAAGGAGTGTCTTCTTTTGACTTCTCACCTACCTGCATGCCAAGAAGGGTTTGTGGTTTTGAAAAACGTTAATTTTTTTTTATGCGCACCGTAAAACGAATTAGAATCAATAAAGCAGATAAGGTCAAACGGACGTAGTCTTTTTCCTAAAGATTGGTCATCTTTTTTTTTAATGACTTTTATTTGTCTAAATGATTCTTATTCTCTATCTTTTCTAACTATTTTCGTTTGAGTTACCTTGTGTAAGAGACGAAGGGGACAACTTAAAATCTACTTGTGCTTAACACATTCTTTTTTTCAGGAAGCATCTGGGGCGAGGGTTCGTTGCTTTAGGAGCCGACCTTGTTATCGACCCAAAGTGGACCGTTCTACGGGGGGGTACTTTGCCGATTCGGTGGAGACGACTCGACTTCTGAGATCCGAGTCTTGTGCTCGGACTAGGAGGAGGAATACCCAGACCACTTCCTAGAGAGAGAGACATGCAACACTTCAAGCAATGCACCTGATCAAGAATCATCCACAAAACAGCCCGTCATCCAGGAACATTGAGAAACGTATGGAGACGGGTATGTGCGTGTCCAATCTTAGGTCGGCGGTAGGATGGAATGAATAACTTTGGACGCGCATCTCATCAAGTCAAAACTAAGATAGACCGACTACCTTGTCGGCTGCATTCAGTTTATTGTTGAAAACCAACTCCTTGTTGGGGACTATATGATTTTTGTGGAATTCAACCCCGGGTGGTCGGATTTGATTTTGATATTGTGTTATAGAAAGTATCTAATGATGATTTATATTGGTTCGGTTATCATTTCAGATTGGTTATATGTTTATGTCGACTATAGTTGAGTCTTTTTTATGTAACTATGTGTGATTGTTATGTCTTTCTGTTTAACTGGTGACCAAAGGGACTAGGATAGTGGGGGTCTCACACTTGGTTGAAACCATCCTTGTCGACTGGCGTATGCTTCGTACTTAGGAGATCAACGCCCTAAGGAACGGACGACGTCCGGGTTCAATAGGCGTTTTAATCGCACGTACCTATACTACAGCAAGCGAGCAAACGCCCTCGGCTGACCCACCTCTGCAGTTGCATTTAAAAGCTTTCGCACGTGGGTCAGTAGCTCGGTAGGGATACGTCCCTAAGGGTGGTGACAACCCCTTAGGGAAGCAAGCTTATGCCCCACGGGAACCTGTCCTGTCGTAGGGGACCGCGGGATGTACAGCTGGCGCACCCGGCTAGAGCGACGAAGGGACGACGCGACCACGACAACGCTTTCGTCTCCCTCTTTTTCTCTCTCTCATGTTCCTTTGCTTGGGTTTACCTGATGGGCGGTGGAATGATCTTATGCTTCTCTGGTCTCGATCGTCCTTGTTGAATTCAACCGAATCTCACACGAATGAGCATCGTTGAATTTAAGGGACTAGTAAACCAATGTGATCTTACCGTTTTTTTTTTTTTTTTTCATGTGTCTCTTGACAGCCGAGGATTCGTGTATGTGAGATTTGTTGCACATATGCATCGATAGGAGTAACTAAGCTAAGATTCCGCTAAGATTATATGAGTGCATGCTCACCACTCACTCAATGAATGATGCGTGTCGTCTTGATTGGATCAAACTTGCATTTTTTTGGGATCGGTTCCCGGGATGAATGAAAGATAATAGAGCATGTAGCATTGCAACTTTTTATTTTTGTCATTAAATAACTGATTGTGTAGACTTACATGCTTAAACTTTACCTATGCCCCGTAGACCGATTGTCCTGACCCGTCTGGGTGCCGACTTCCCGTATCCTCATCGTCACCGTTCCTGTATAACGAGGAAAAAACATGTGTGTGCGAGTGGGACGTACGAGAAGTCGTCGCCAACATCGGTGAACGCTATTATTTTCCACCCGAGATAAGGTGTTTGGGATTCGTAGGCGCTGGTTTTGTCATTCTCGATACCCCATTTCCCCCATACTATTTATTATTGCCGTTTAACAAACTGATTGTCATCCTGTGGACGACAGTAGCTCCCCATTGGCCCAACATTCTGTGTAGCGATTGTCGCCGCACTGAGTGTTATCAGAAAAAAAAAATGGGCTCTACTACCAGACACGTGGCGAGGAGAAACATATGAAAAGAGCGACTAGGCTGATACTATCCACACCGGTTTCCAAACTCTATAGCAAACGAAGCTGGGACTTAATTCGAAAAACGAGATTCCACATGTGTACCTTTCCCTTTCCGTTCGATAAACGACAAATAGCCCGCATGGAGGTGCATAGATACTTTTTGGATTAGGCAAGCATTTGAAAAAGCATTGCGCACAATTCCTTTACCCCGTGACTATAGTCCTTCCTCACTAAGACTGGGATTGCATGGGGGCTGTCAATTCTGTCTATGGCCCCACACTCAATATTCCTTAAAAATTTTGCACACCCCATTTTGTTATTCTTTCAGGGTCCATTCAGTATAATTTGTCACACTGACCGACAGACAGAAAATTGCGTGAGGTCAACGTCACATCTCAGCCACGCCTGAAGGAGATGGGGGGGGGGGAGGGAAAAAAAAAAAGGGTCACGTACCTGATCGAACTGCTAAAAAAGGTCAGCCGGAGTTTAAACTTCATTTGAAACTTGGACCCTGACTAAACTGCTAAAACACAGTTTGAAATGCAATTTCAAACTGCTTTCGTGACTGCGCCGTAGTTAACCCTGAAAAAAAAAAAAAAAACAATTCAGAGGGGAAAAAGACGAATTGATGAGAGCGCCGAAATTTCCCACTCAAAAGGATGCTGCTGCAGCTACTAATGATGATGCTTGATGTTGGATGTTGATGGTTGTCGCCTTCCCGTCTCCACCCCCTTCTTCCCCCACCAACCTCCCTTCCTCTCCCCTCGCCACCTCCGCTGATTATAACAACTCTAATAGAGCAGTTCCTGTCCGCCTCGACAAGAGAAAGATCCCCCCTCTACTTTACTATCCCCAAGGCAGCTAGTTCCCCCCCCCAAAAATGCCTCTAGCTCACCCTGCCCCTATCTGTCACCGCTAGGAACTGAGGTGACCATGTTCTTCACTCCCAGCCTTAGACTAGAGCAGTCCCTATATTTGCCTATGCTCCCTTCAAGGCGAGCACCTCCCACCTTGTGTTGCCTCTCCCACCTAACCATCTTACCTCTTAACCAATTACCTGGGAAAAAACGGAACAACATCGATGATATAAGGAATGATGATGATTAGTTGATAATGATGATGATAATTATGATTGGTGATGATGGTGTTGATGGTGTTGTTAATGATGAAGGAGATGATGATAATAATGTTATTGATTGTGATAATAAAAAACAACAAAAAACGACAAAAAGTGTCATAAAGTCCAATATTGTGTTGAAGATGGGGCACTACGTAGTTAAACCACTAGTACATGGCCCCAGCCTTGCAGTCTGAAACTTGTCGCCACAAGAAAACAAGGCCAAGAAGTCAAACGCGGAGCTTGCCGTTGATAAATTGGATCACCGATCGTGTTTTCGTTCCGTGCTTTCAAAATTTGAGGTGTAAGGCCTACAGCCCAGGTGCCCATGTACTGGTGGTTTAACAAATTGTTAGTGTTGATTAGTAATGATCAGTAAGGATAAGCATAGTTGAGTGAGACCCTGCGCCTACTCTCTTCTCTTGCACACCCCACTTTCTACTTTTTAATTGTGCATTGCGATTGTTTACTTATGTGATTATATAACTGATTGGGTGGACTTACATGCTCAAACTTTGTCTGTGCCACGTATATCGATTGTCCCGACCCGTCTTAGTGCCAACTTCTCATATCTTCATCACCACCATTCTCGTATAACGAGGAAAGAACACGTGTGTGTGAATGGGACGTACGAGAAGTCGTCAAGATCGGTGGATGCTATTATTTTCCACCCGAGACAAGGTGTTCAGGATTCGTAGGCTCATGTTTTGTCATTATCGATACCCACTTACCCCCGGACTGTTTATTATTGCCTTTTAACAAGTTGATTGTCATTCTATGGACGACAATAGCTCCCCATTGGCCCAACACTCTATGTAGCGATTGTCACCGCACTGAGTGTTATCGAGAAAGGGGGTTCCACTATCAGACAGGTGGCGAGGACAAACACAAGAAAAGAGTGAGCAAGTTGATACCATCCACACCGGTTTCCAAACTCTATACCAAACGACATTGAGACTTAATTCGAAAACGAGATCCCACGTGTGTACCCCCGCCTTTCCGTTCTAAAAAACGATGAGTAGCCCGCATAGAGGTGCAAAGATACTTTCTGGATTAGCCGAACATTTGAAAGCATTGCGCGTCATTCCTTTACCGTGGGACTATGGTCCTTCCTCACTAAAACTGGGATCGCATGAGAGCTTTCAGTTCTGCCTATGGCCCCACACTCAATATTCCCAAAACTCCTTGGCACAACCCATTTTGTTGTTCTTTTAGGGTCTATTCTGTATAATTTATCACTCCGACCGAAAGACAAAACAGGGCGTGAGGTTGGAACGTCACATCTCGGTCACGCCTAAAGGAGGAGGGAGGGGGGGGGAGGCGGAGAAAAAAAAAAAAAAAAACCACGTGTCTTATTGGACTGCTAAAAAAGGTCAGCCGGAGTTTAAACTGCATTTGAAACTCGGGCCCTGACTAAACTGCTAAAACGCAGTTTGAAATGCAATTACAAACGGCTTTCGTGACTGCGTCGTGGTTATCCCTAAAAAAAGAAAACACAATTCAGAGGGGGAAGAGACGAATTAACGAGAATGTTTAAATTGCCTACTCAACAGGATGTTGTTGCTGCTACCAATGATGATGGTTGATGTTGGATATTGATGGTTGTCGCCTTCCCCTCTCCACCTCTTTCTTCCCCCACCAACCTCCCCTCCTCTCCCCTCGTTATAATAACTCTAATAGATCAGTTCCTATCAGCCTCGACAAAAGAAAGATCCCCCCTCTAGTTTATTGTCCCCAAGGAAGACTATTCCCCCAAAAAACATATCTGTAACTGACCATGCCCCAAACTGTCACCGCTAGGAACTGAGGTGACCTCGTTCTTCACTCCCATCCCCAGACTAGAGCAGTCCCTATATTTGCCTATTTTCTCTTCAAGGCGAACACCTCTCACCTTGTGTCGTCTCTCCCCCCCACCATCTCAACCATTTACCTGGGAAGAAATAAAACAACATCGATGATATAAGGAACGACAATGATTGATGCTGATGATTGGTTGATAATAATGATGATGATTATGATTGGTGATAATGTTGTTGATGGTGCTGTTAATGATGAGGGAGATGATGACAATAGTGCTATTGATTGTGGCGAGAGTGTTGCATGAGAATAAAAAACAGCAAAAAGCGGAAAAAAGTGCCATACAGTCCAACATTATGTTGAAGATGGCGCATTGCGCTGTTAAACCACTAGTACATGGCTCCAGCCTTGCAGTCCGAAACTTGTCGACACAAGAAAACGAGGCCAAAAAGTCAAACGCTGGGCTTGCCGTTGATAAGTTGGATCAACGGTCGCGTTTTGTTTCGTGCTTCCAAAATTCGAGGTGTCAGGCCTGCGGTCCAGATGGGCACGTACTGGTGGTTTAACGAATTGTTAGTGTTGATTAGGGATGATTAGTAAGGGTAAGCATAGTTGAGTGAGACTTTGCGCCTACTCTCCTCTCTTGCACTCCCCACTTTCTACTTTTTAATCGCTATCTCAACCACTTAACTCTTTTTTTCAACCTCTCCTTTCTCGTCATGTCTCCTCTCCCATGTTTCCTGTTTGTAGCACCTCATGTCGTTTTCCCCCATTCCCTCCCTCTTTGTCCCTCTCCCTTTGGTACGAGAAGGATAGTCGTGCGAGCCATAAGAAGTGTGCTGAAAAACAATAATGGCCCCGAACAAGAGAGAAACGGGGAGGAGGGTTGAAGATTCGAAAAAAAAACTGAGAAGCAATGATAAGTAATGGTTAGGAAGTAATGAAAGGCAAAGGGGTAAGAAATATTACACTCTTTGAGAGAAAATTGAAAGATTGTGATGCTCCAATCTATTCATGGGGAGCAACACGTGCTGGGAACCGGGCCCAGTGTCCCTTATAATTGCAATACACTGATGATTGATGAAAATTTGGGATGATTTAATAAGTTAAGAGGTATACGTGAATAATTTGAGATCTTGGCTACCGACATTAACTACCCCGGTGGAGCCTGGGGGTTAACTGCATGGCCGCAGGTCTAATCAATAATGTAGGGGGCCTCCTTTGAGCACCCACTGCACTTCTTGAAGCTGATAAACGAGATGGACCCGGCCTCCCGGAGGGGCGCTGTGAGGCAGGGCCATTCACACCAGGTCCTTGGATCCAAAAAAGAGAACTACAAGGGATTTTTGAGTTTTAAAGGAGGAAAAGTTAGGACTCACTCAGGATACTTGGGTTTCAATCCACACGATCCTCGGGCTTGAATTATAAGAGACCGCGGTGCAACACTCCACACACCCGCTAACCAGGGACCAAGACATATTTCCAGCTCAGGCAATTAGGCATTCCATCGTTACTACGCAGGAGCATCACTCAATCTAGTATCTGCGCGAGGGCAAGCGGGTGTGGAGGGAACGGGTCCGGAAAGTCCGTTGGTGGGTGTAAGGGGAAAGTTAGTTCTATCTTCGTCCATTCGTTAATCGTGATCCAGTAGCCAATAACCAACAATGGTGCGCTCGATACTAACATTGTTGGTTAAGGTCCTCTAATCAGCATGTTATTTCATGATGGTAGGGCACCAAGCATGCCCAACCATATACATGAGGATGTTCGGAATCAAAACCAGTGAGGGTCGCTTTTCTACTGGTCAAGGATGGCGGCGGGCACCAAGCATGCCCAGGCACGTACATGAGGCTGTTGGGAATCGAAACCATTATTTATTATTAAATTAAAATACAACACGTTCATGAATAAAATAGAAGTAATAGATCTATTATTTCTATTATATTTAGTCTATTGTTAATTAATTGTTTGATTAATTGATTTTTTAGAAAACTACGAGGCAGTCAGGGTTTGAGTTTATAATTGCACTTGAGGCAAAAGGGCCGGTGCTGAATGTATATGACCTACGTTTCGGGTCCGGTGGGGTCGCGTGGGGGTGTGTTGTATTAACGGGATTGCCTGAAGTGCAATTACAAACTGTTTTCGTGACTGCGCCGAAGTTACCCATTGATTTTTTGTTTTTTTTTATAAAAACGTTTTTGTTCAATGAGATTGGATCAATTTGGTTTTTATTTTTTAATTATTATATTTTATTTTTATTTTTTATAGAATTATTTGAACGTCAATACTTATTAGGTAAGTGCAAGCGGTGCGGGCTACGACGCCAAGAAATAACAAATGCAGTGGGTGACCTCACACTGCATTTAGGATGGCTCGCCTCCAAGATGTTCGTTCGCTGAAACAACGACGGCCTAATGGGGGGCACAAAACGACAGTCGCGCGAGAAATGAAAAAAAAAGGAAGGAAAAGAAAAAAAGAAAAAGAAGGGGGGGGACAAAACGACAGGCGCGAGAAATGAAAAAAGGAGAAAGGGGACACAAAACGACGGTCAACCGGGGGGGGGGGGGGAATCGCCCGCATATCTGACGGCTCACCTCCAAGATGTTCGTCCACATCAACGTCAGCCGTGTGCCCTGCCCCCGGGGCGCGCGCTTACGTTTAATGGCGTGCTGTGAACATTTCGGTACGCGCACCCCTCTACACACCCCCCCGCCCTCGATCACCTTCTGTCGCCGCCCCTCACAAAAACTTCGACCCAAATCCGACGCGCAGTGTGTCATGGACCTGCCCCCCGCGAGATAGGATGTCCACTCTTAGTAAATCAGGCATTGCATCGTTACTACGCAGGAGCATCACTCAATCTAGCATCTCCGTGAGGGCAAGCGGGTGTGAAGGGAACGGGTCCGGAAAGTCCGTTGGTGGGTGTAGAGGGAAAGTTGGTTCTATCTTCGTCCAGTCGTTAATCGTGATTTAATTGCCAATAGCCAACAATGGTGCGCTCAATACTAATAGTGTTGGCTAAAGTCCTCTAATCGGCATGCTATCGGATGATGGTAGGGCACAACCATTGAGCCTGCCGGTCAAGGATGGCGGCTTTGCCCTGCTCGAACCCCCTGCAAATATTGACTCTTCTTAACCGTTGGATTGTCTGGGCGATTCTAATGGGTCTGGAGGCAAAATACAGGTTGTCAATTAAGTGGGAACACGTACGGCTGTATAGACCGTGCTACAGGGGAACGGTTGTATTATCGTACGAGTCTGGGCGATTCTGTGTAACACTCCGTACGACGTACGGGGGGTTTATCGTACGGCCGTATGTACAGCACCGTACGAAAAAAAAAAAAAAAAAAAAAAAAAAACAACGTTTTTTTTAATCGCAAATTTGGTAACGAATTTCAATATGACCCTAAGGCAAAAGTGTTTCAGTTTATTTTTCTGCATAACTTTTTTTTTTTTTCAGATTTTTATAATTTTTGTTTTTTTTGTTTTTTTTCCGTACGCACGGCCCGTACGACCACATGAGCCCGTACGTACGTACTTACGGCCCGTATTCCTACGGGGGTCTACACAACTTGTATAGACAGTGCTACAGGGGAAGAGATGGCAGTCGCTTTGATTTCAGCGTGATTCAAGCTCATGCGCTGTTTGCTAACAGTTACAGGTGTGTGTGTACCATTCACCCACCACATGGCCTACGTACGAGCCTCGCTCCAGTACTCTCGATGTGCGCAAAAGACAAAAACTATAGCGAGACGGGGGGGAAGGGCCGGTAGCGCTAGGGGATGTGCTAATTCTCGCGCAAATCCATGCGGGCGCGGTAAGTCTCAAACACTCCGACGGAACTGTAACTATTCGACCTGGAGTGCAAGCTGCCATAGGGAATTAGGGTTTACCGTCCTTTTTCACCATCGCTGGCCAACCGGGCACGGGAGCTTGAAAACGCAGACTATTCTGGCTAGTTTCCACAACTCGAGGAGTCTCCTCGCTACTGAAGAGGAAGAGGAAGAGGGAGATCAACTACCACCGCAAGGTGGTAATCCACGGGTTTCCCAGGAGAAGGGCGGTGTCACGCGCATCGGTCCGGCACCTCGCAAGGCGGGCCGGGACCCTTCCGGCCGCGTCACGCATGAGTTGGTCTGATCCTCGTCGCGAAAACATATGGAGTTTTCGCAAGCCGCTCCGGCCAAGTGCGCCAGCCATACCTCCCGCGAGCCCCTACGACAGGATAGGGCCTACGAGAGGCACGACTTACCTCCACCTTACGGGAGTCGTCACCTCCCTTTGGTGGGCGTATCCCCACCGAGCTACCCGTCCACAGTACGAAAGCTAATCAGTTGCAATCGCAGAGGTGGACCAGCCGAGGGCGTTTCTAGTTCGCTGTAGCATAGGGGGTACACAAGGCTTTACGCCTCTTTCGGACCCGCACGCGAACCGACGCCTTGGAGGCTGAGGTCCCAAGCGTGACCACGGAACAAACAACACGACAACACTCCTAGTCCCTTAGTAGCCATCCCATAACTCTCCGATGCGGAAATCAGATAGGCGTTGCGCGCGAGACTTAGTATAAAACCGTGCGGACGCAGGACTAACCTCATATCGACTTGCAACGCAAGCATATGCAAGCAGTCGCAATGATGGTGTACTATGTAGTACCCATACTCATGCGGTCCTCTTTAATCTCGAGGGTCGCTGTCGTACCAAATACCCTTACAAGGGTATTTGGCGTGCTTTTTGCAAGCCACGCAGGTGCGGCCCCGTCCGGGGTGCATGGCGCGCTCGCGGGTGAGAGTTGAGTCCTTGCCCGGGTGAGTGGCACGAGCGATGTGCCAACGACAGGATGCAACCACGCCGGGCCTGGGTGTGCGCGACGTCGCAGACCAGCGGGACGCGCGGTCCCTCATCCCTTTACTCTTTCTTATGTCCCTCACGTTTATTTCTATTTTTATTACATTTATTTTTTCTATTTTATTATTATTAGTTTATTATTATTATTATTATTACGGGTCTGGCTCCCCTACAAGATTGCAAAACATGGGGGTGGCCGTCACGACAGTCAAGTTCTTGAGCACGCGTTAATTTTATTTTGGCGGGACCCTGGAGGCAGAGAACTTCGAAGTAGCTCGACGCGATCTCCCTTAAGATCCCGCATATACCTAATTATACCACCCTTCATTCAGTTAAACTGAGTCTGACTTTTTACATATTTTCTTGACTTTAATTCATGACTTTAATTGAATCAAAGAGAATTTACTCTGTTTGTCTAAATTTATCTGCTTGGAATGAAATCCACGATGTTTCCATGAGCTGATCCGAATGGGGCTGGAGATGAGGTCTTCTGACCGATCCTGCCGCTTTGCTGATTGCTTGGACATTGAGACAGGGCGGGGTCAGGACCTGCCGCTTTGCCGTTTGCCTAAGACATTGAAACGGGGCTGGCGATGAGGTCCTCCCGACTGATCCGGTCGCTTTGCTTGTTTGCCTAAGACATTGAAATGGGGCTGGAGATGAGGTCCTCCTGACTGATCCTGTCGCTTTGTTGTTTGCTTACGACACTGAAATGGGTCTGGAGATGAGGTCTTTCAGACTGATCCGGTCGCTTTGTTGTTTGCTTAAGACATTGAAATGGGGCTTGAGATGAGGTCCTCCTGACTGATCCGGTCGCTTTGCTGTTTGCTTAAGACATTGAAATGGGGCTGGAGATAAGGTCCTCTTGAATGATCCGGTCGTTTTGCTCGTTTGCCTAAGACATTGAAATGAGGCTGGAGATGAGGTCCTCCTAACTGATTTGGTCGCTTTGCTTATTTGCCTACGACATTGAAATGAGGCTGGAGATTAGGTCCCCCTGACTGATACGGTCGCTTTGCTAAGCCAGTTAGATTTGCTTCTTGACAATGGTCTGACTCTTCTTCTTATGAGGATAGTCTAGGGTAGTGTGTTGAGGATTGCATGGGGTTTGATTGAGAACAACTTGGAAAATTAATCAACCAAGTAAGATACAGGACTAATATTTATGTGATCATGACAAGAGAAAAATGAACACTTTGGATAAACGAACCCTTGTTTTGAACTGGTTGAAAGAGTTGTTGATATGACATGCTTGTTAGCAAAGTCTTGTCTTTTGTTCAAGTTCTATCTATTTCTGTTGTTTAATAGGTTAATCTGTTAGTGCTCGCTTCGTGCTGGAGCTATAGGAGTTAGTTCAGTTCCTGCATTTTCCGAGTTAAGTTTATTTTACTTAGATCAAGTTCTCGCATTTCCTGAGATTTATTTCTTACTTGGCTCTGTATAACTTTTGGATAACTACTTTTCTTACGGGAAGCGCTGCCGAAATTTCTACAAAACCAAGGAGTTGGTCGAATTTTGACTTTCAAAGTTCAACTTTTGTCTTAGTTTGTATCTAGCTTAGTTAAAATCAGGGAAGCCTACTTTTCTAGGGGAAGTGCTGCCCAATTTTTTACTAAATTAGGGAGTTGGACAAAATTTGACTTTGTAAAGTCTTAGTTATTTCTGAATTTTTATATTTAGTCTCGTACAAATTCTGAAAAGACATTTTTCCTACGGGAAACGCTGCCGAAATTTTCCTAGTTTTGAAGAGATAGATTATATTCTGGTAAGAGAATTCTTTGTAATTCACCCTGTATAGGGGAGATGCTGCCAAAATTTCCCTTATTCTTTGAGGTTCATTGGAGAGATAGGTTTAGGATCTGGTCTTACGAAATTTTGAGTAAGATGTGATATGGGGATTTATTCTCCGTACACTTAAAGTTCAAGTATTTGGGATTTGGTTTGTGTTGTGTAACAGGTCCTTCTTGACCGTTTTTTATTCAAGATCTAACTAGTTCAACTCGATCATACGAGGGTCGTCTTTCGTTATCTTTGATAACAGGTCGGATGGTGGATCTTCGACTCGTCGGCTCACGACACAACTTTGCTTACACCTGTACCTCATCTTGATGCCTTAGCCCTGAGATTTGATATGTTTCTTTAAAGGTTTTAAGCAGACTTCTTTTAATGGTCATTATAAAGAATTGATGGGTTTTTATGGAAAATTTGACGATGGTTGGGGCTTGAGTGTGTGAGGCGTGGAGTGAGTTACAGGGAACAGTAAAGTTGACCACATTGGTGCATGGCAATGTGGCTTTCGCATGTGTTTATGTTTTATGCAGGTTAGTATTTTGGAGCTTGGTATAGAGTCTTACTTTGGAGGCAGTGAGAATGACAACCATGTGTCGCAGGATCTGCATATCTGATGGGTTTATTTTCCCCTCTTTTATTTATCTCGAATGTTGAATTAGTATGGGTGTTGGGATGTCTGTTTATTTACTAAGTGATTTTGCTTGTTAATTTTTATAGTTGGACGTTGATGTCCGTGATAGCCGTCAAAGTCAAACCCCTTAACTTCTCTCCAGGCTCTGGATGATGGAGCTTGTTTTCATGGCCATAAGGGATGACTGCCACCACAGGCCGGAACCTGTGTACCACCCATTCTCCGCAGGGTGCAGAAGAGGGTGGGGTTCTCAACCACCTTGGCGGTTGTCTAATGTCGAGAGATTAACCCCTCAAGGCGCGTGTCAGCCGACGCTTGAGTGTCGAATGCAACCCTCAAGACCATCGAGGATCACACGAATATGGGTACTACATAGTACGCCATCATTGTGACTGCTAGCGAATGCTTGTCTGGCTTAGTTGATATGAGAAAGCCTTGCATCCGCGTGGTTTTATTTTAAGACAAGCGCATGATACCTAACCGATTTCTGTATCAGAAGGTTATGAGTTGGATACCAAAGGGACTAGGAGTGTTTTTGTTTTGCGCGATTAATCTGACTTTTGTTCTAGCGTGGTGTAACGCGTGGTAAAAAGGATGCGTCCTAGTCGACCGACGACGAGTCGCTGGGACTTCAGCCCCCTAATGCGTTGGCTTGCGTACGGGTCCGATAAAGGTGTGGAACCGCGAGTATGGTAGCTCGGAGGGGATACGCCCACCTAAGGGATGGTGACAGCTCCCGCAGGTGGAGGTAAGTTGTACCTCACGTGGCCCTATCCTGTCGTAGGGGTTCGCGAGAAGTATGGCTGGCGCACTCGGCCGAAGCGGCAACTCTCCACGACTAAAGTCCTGCTGAATCCTGCGTGACGCGGCCGAGAAGGTCCCCTCTCACTATGGGGACCGTGTGCTCGACAGGTGGCACCGTTGCCGGGGATGACGGTTGTCTACCGTTGTCCCTGGTGGAACGACACTCGGGTTTGGTAAATGAAAATTTAGGCAAAATGATAAGCTTTCATTACACTTATATAAGAAGTAATTAAGTTAAACTGAGTCCTTTTCGCCTAGTCAGTAAAACTTTACTAGAGGAGGTTTCCAGTGCGCGAGTGATATAGATAAGGGAGTGACTGATGAACGCGAAGCGAGGGGCTTAATAGTAAAGGTCCTTCCTTGAGCTAAGACTGAGCTAGGGAACGATAGGTACTGTAATGAGTATTGTGCCTAGACTATTCAGTAGTGTTAATGGAAGATAGGCTGAGTCATTTATGGATTGCACAGTTGTAACTGCCAACAAGCTTGCGAAGTATCTAGTTACTTGGCTAGAGGTCTGGCTAATCCGAAGAGAGGTCTATGTTAAATATATGTAGTATATATATATCGTTTTATGCGGCAGTTTTATTTTGGTTTTCTCTATGTGTGTGTCTTTTATCATATTATGTTGGATGTTTGATTGATGGAGTATGTATGGATTGCCTTCCAAGAGGACATACACTTTGCATGGAACCCACGTCTGATATGGAACAAGAGGTGAATGGGGTGGCTTGTTTTTGTGGAAGGTGATTCTTCCTAAAGGAAGTTAGTCAGTGTGTATAATTTGTCCTCAGTGGAAGCACACTCTTGAATTGCTACTCCCTCGTTGATGCTTAAGGAAGCAGTTATGAGTCTTAAGAATGATAGTGAGACCCACGCTGGAACTGTGTTCCTGGTCCATTGTGGGGTGCTGTTATCGTTCCTTTGAATAGGAAAGTAACTACATTATCATGTAAAAGAGGAGGAAAGAGTTTGTTCCCTTACTTAAACCTTGATGGCAAAGTATGACAACTACTGCTTAGCCAGGGTGGGTCTAAAATGATGACCTATGCCAGACTCTCACTAGGTAGGGCCACCATATTTAGAGAGGTGCGAGATCGTCACTTGTTGTCTTAATAGGTATGAGTAGGGTTGTCTTGCTAACCTTGATAGGTTTAGTAAGGTGCAAGCGTTGGAATCAGAGAGGGTTGCGGTGAGGCTTGGTCTTTAGAGCGGGGCTCTGGAGTCAAGATGTTATCTCATGAGGATTATACCGCCTCTATGCTTTATATGCTTCACTTAAAGTGAAGGAGTAGCAGTTGTATCATGTTATTTACTCATTGTTAATCCTATGTGTGCTTTATATAATTTTTGCACTATGGTTGAGAGTTATTTTGTTGCATGACTAACAGTTGAGTTAATTTCATGTTGATGTTTCTAAGGTCTGTTGTGCTCTTCAGCTACAACCCTAGCAAACAATATGTGTTTATCATGTTCTGAATAATTATTGTGAGTATATGCTATCTATCTTGGGTTGTGCTGCATTTTGGATTCATGTTTGGAGTATCCACCTATGTAACATATATATGTTGTATCCTTCCTTGATAATAAAAGTGATAATTGGTTAATGTCTGAGTTATGATGTGAAGGTTTCATCAAGTGAATATTTGTATCTTATTTTAGGTGGGTATTTATTTAAAAGACTCTCTTTGGTATAGCCGTTGTTCTGAATAGGTTCTCATGCACGCTCACATGATGACTGCCGATATAATTTTTAGTGGAATATATTCTATATCTGACTTAGTTGCGTAACCTCTTTCGAGTCTCGGCCCTAAGACCACGCGTTATTTGCTCAACAGGGGATGGGGTCGAGGGAGCTCAAGATGGAAGGTTCGCAAGGGACGATTGGGGTCGAGAAACTTGCCTATTTGCTGGATCTACGAGATTGGGAGCGAGACAACCTACCCAAGGTTGAGATCGAGTTCTTCAAGGGCTATCATGTTTCTGACTTTCTTGATAAGTTCGGGCAGATAGCATCCTACTGCAAGTGGAATGAGGAGCGGATGGTAGAAGAGGTTATAAAGTATATACATATAGACTTGAAGGAGGAAGTCAGTGGGTTAATTAGGAGAGCGAGATCATCATGGAGTAAGTTTCATAATGTCATGTGGGAAACGTATCGGCTGGGTGAGGAAAAACTGACCAAGGACGATCTTGAGAAGATAGATCGGTTCAGTTATGTGTTAGTGGGGCAGTTTCTGGCTGAGTATGAACGTGCTTCCCGCAAAGTTTTGGCACTGTCTGAATATGACAAGTGTTTTGTCTTCCTTATAAATTTCACAGATGCAGAGCAACGAGATCTAACTCTTGGGACAGAAGGAAGGCTTATATGAGACAAAATTCGAGAGAATTTTGTACAAGGAGATTTCGATCAGCACCTTTGTCATACTCTGCGTGAAGCAAGAAAAAAAAAGAAGTAGCAAGATTGTGAGAAGAATGAGCATGGTAGAATGATAAGTGTTTTTGCAGTTGGCACCTCCGAGGGTATGAAGAGTGGACTTCAGAAGGACACTAAGATGATCAAGCGGAATCATAAGTGGGGTGAAGAGAAGAAAGAGGAACCATGTGTTGAGAGAAAGGAGGTACAGACTAGAGCAAGGAATGCCACGACTCATACCCGTGAAAGGACGATTGACGTCTCAAGCAGGAAGAGGAAAGAAAAGCAAGGGAGCCACACAGAAGCTGGTATAGACCTTTCTCCCGCCGCACCTGATTCTAAAAAGGAGTGTGATGACGAGGAGGCATCATCAACTGCAAGTTGGACAGAGCGAAAGAATAGCAGGCGGCGAGAACAGTGGTCGAAGATTGTATATGGTTGTTGCGGGAAAGTCGATCATACTCCTCGCAAATGCAAGAGAGCGAAAGATAGAGTCAAAGAAGGACACCGGTTGCCTTAGACAAAGATTATTTTTTCTCCCAGTAGTTACCGTCATCTATGACAAGAAAGAGGTAGAGTCGCGTCAGTACTTTCTGACAACTTACACATAGACATTTGAAGTGTTGTGACAGTACGAAAGACCCACTGGCAGTTGTTAGACTGATAGACGACTATTTTTTCTGCATTGTCGTTAAGGCTGAGTCTATGAACTTTCCAATGATATATGGGATTCACCTTTTATATAAATTCTGATTTCGAGTGTAGGTCATTTGTGATTGTGCGTACGTACTAAATCTGACTATCCACTCTCTAAGCTTTGTTTCAGTTTTCATAGGATAGCAGTGGAGAGCTACTATGGAATAGGTTGCCTGTACGTTCAACGCTCAATCACCTTCACGATAGCACTTAGGATCATTTTGTGTATATCAGTCAATTATGACCTATAGGGTGTACTATACAAGGTCATTTTTTTTTTTATTAAGAGCTTGAATGGTGATGATTTGAGATTTGTGATAAATTTGAAACTCGAGATAGTCTGAATCTCCTCTAAGAATCATTTTGGAATGAGTTTTGATCTCATCACATTGCAGATTTGTGCGCGTCCTGGTTGTCATTATCATTCTCACCCTTGTGACCTTGTGGGTTTTTCTATGTTTTATTCTAATTGATATGCGAGAAAGCAAAGAGTTAAAAGTGTGAAGGAAAAATATAGTAAATCGTGAATAAAGTGTGTCCGAACCACAGAGGGTTCAATGAAATAAAGAAAGTTTGATTGTCAGTGAGATATTTATGTGAGACTCAAAGAGTCCAAAAAATTATATTGAGTTATAAATGAGAGAGAGGTTATGCCCGAGGGCAGCCTAAGTGGTTATTTTTGGAAAAAGAGATTTACTAAGGATTTTCATCCTCCGTCAGAATCGACATCTTCATTCTGTTGATTCTCAGCTGCCGGTGGAGGCGTCGTCTGCAACAGGGAAACCCGCCTGATTCTTGCACCCCTCTTGACGGGCCTTTGGATGTGAGTCACAGATGGTTTTGTGTGCGGTAGAGGGTAAGGAAATAATTTTTTTTATCCTCCGCTAGAATCGGCAACTCTACTCTGATGGTTCTCAACTGTCGGTGGGGGCGTCGTCTGCGGCAGGGAAACCCGCCTGATTCTGGGACCCCTCAAGACCGACCTTTGGTTGTGAGTCATAAGTGGTTTTGTGTGCGGCAGAGGGTAAAGAAAGAACCGTCGGAATCGGCATCCCCGCTTAACTTAATCACATAATAGTCGGTGAAGGCGTCGTCTGTGGCAGGGAAACCCGCCTGATTTTGGGACCCTTCACTTAACTTATTATGGGTTGCAAGCGGTTTAGTCTGCGACAGTGATTTCCATGATTATGAGGGCTAAGTTTTGACTAATAGCTAATGAGGGTGTCGTCTGCGACAGGGAAACCCGCCTGATTCTGGGACCCTCCACTTGGCTGTAGTCTATGTTGAAAGTGACGTTGTCAACAAATGTAGAGTTTTGAGAAGTAAAAACGTTGAGTTTTTATTTGGAGGAAATATTACTTATTACGCAAAGCTTATGAATGAGACTCACAAAGTATGTTACGAAAGTGAAAGACTCTACTTTAAAAGTAGGATTTATGGGCAAAAGCTGTGGATTTCATTTATTTGTTTTAAAGGCTTAATGAATACCCCTGCCCATCTGTTTTTGCGAGTGATTGAAATAAATGGTTTGTGTGCGACAATAAATGACCTGTGAGGTTGGGATTAACGGGGCCCAACCCATGGGGTGCATTTGTGGTCTGGGTAATAAGGTCAATCAGGCGAACCATGTTGGTTGGCCTTAAGAATAAGATGTCCGATTTCCCCATAATTGGGTGTTCTTTTGAGGAAGAATTTAAAGAAGGGTGTGTAAAGGAGTTGAGTATGAATGATCATCGTGTGAGTTTTTAGATCTTGATTTCTAAACCCATGATAGAGTTGGGTTTTGATTTCTCATAGGATGGTTTGAGTGCTCGGCGCGATAAAATTTCATTCAAAGGGACCGAGAATGGTGTAATTTTAAGTCTGACATTGGATGACTTCCTGTCCGTGATTATAGCCGGTGGAAAGTGACTTCATCCACTTTGTTGAATTAGAGGTTGAAGCGTGTCAGTGCTTAGCCGATTATTCGGCTATTGTAGATTCATATTTTGGTCAGGAATTAAATAATATTTTCAACTGCCGAGTCGCGTTGACATTTGCCAAGTTATCCCGAGGAATTGAGGCTTGAATTCGATATAACTTAACGACCGTTTTTAGACAGATCAGTTATGTTAGAAAGTTATTGTATATTTTTCCTTGAGGCTATCTTTAAACGATATTTGGTTTGAACGCCTAATGCGACGGGGACGTCGCATAATGGGGTCCGGGACGACTGTCGTACCAAATACCCTTACAAGGGTATTTGGCGTGCTTTTTGCAAGTCACGCCGGTGTGGCCCCGTCCGGGGTGCATGGCGCGCTCGCAGGTAAGAGTTAAGTCCTTGCCCGGGTGAGTGGCATGAGCGATGTGCCAACGACAGGATTCAACCATGCCGGGCCTGGGTGTGCGAGGCGTCGCGGGCCAGCGGGACGCGCGACCCCTCGTCCCCTCACTCTTTCTTATGTCCCTCATGTTTATTTCTATTTTTATTATATTTATTCTTTTATTTTATTATTATTAATTTATTATTATTATTATTATTACGGGCCTGACTCCCCTACAAGATTGCAAGACATGGGGGGGGGCCGTCGCAACAGTCAAGTTCATGAGCGCTCGTTAATTTTATTTAAGCGGAACCGTGGAGGCAGAGAACTTCGAGGTAGGCCGACGCAATCTCCCTTAAGATCCCGCATACACCTAATTATATACCCTTCATTCAGTTTGACTGAGTCTGACTTTTTACGTATTTTCTTGACTTTAATTCAAGACTTTAATTGAATCAAAGAGAATTTACTATGTTTGTCTAAATTTATCTGCCTGGAACGAAATCCACGATGTTTCCATGCGATGATCTGAATGGGGCTGGAGATGAGGTCTTTTGACCGATCCTGCCACTTTGCTGATTGCTAGGACATTGAGACGGGGCGGGGTCAGGACCTGCCGCATTGCTGTTTGCCTAAGACATTGAAATGGGGCTGGCGATGAGGTCCTCCTGACTGATCCAGTCGCTTTGCTTGTTTTCCTAAGACATTGAAATGAGGCTGGAGATGAGGTCCTCCTGACTGATCCGGTCGCTTTGCTGTTTGCTTAAGACACTGAAATGGGGCTGGAGATGAGGTCCTTCAGACTGATCCGGTCGCTTTGCTGTTTGCTTAAGACATTGAAATGAGGCTGCAGATGAGATCCTCCTGACTGATCCGGTCGCTTTGCAGTTTGCTTAAGACATTGAAATGGGGCTGGAGATGAGGTCCTCC
>BFEA01000280.1:1018552-1033502 GCA_003427395.1 Chara braunii | reverse complement strand
TATATATATATATATATATATGTATGTACGTGAGCGTAGACAGTCAAATCCAAAATCCAAATCACCAAACATACGTGCAATCACATTAAAAATTCAACCAAAAAGTTCATGCACTAAACGGGGTCAACTTCAACCATTCTCTGCACTCACGCCCCTTGCATTTAGTCATACAAGCCTCACTCTTTGTGCAACTCTCAAAATAAAATACTCAGTACTTTTCTTTAAATGACCATTCAAATAAAGTCCAGGCGAAATTACAACATAACAATTCAAATCACAAGGCTAAGGTCTTTAGGTTGAGTAGCAAGAGTGGATTGGAGTTGAGTCGTAAACCAACGAATCGGCAATGGACCTGTTATCATTGATAACAGAAGATGATCCTCGTGGGATCAAGCTGAATCTGTTGTAGATCCTAAATCAAATGATCAAGAGGACTTGTAACACAAGACAGACCAATCCCCGAGTCAAGTCTATGAGTCCGAATCGGGAATAATCTTCATAATCACGATCTCACAAGGAATTATTTTACTTAACTAAGTCTTAGTGTACCCCTACGTCAGTGCCTAAAGAAAAGGTACACCTTTGGCAGAATCTCCTCTATAGAGAGTGAATTTTCATTATTGTCATCAGTCAAGATATAATCTAACTCCTCTAAACTAAGAAAATTTCGGCAGCGCTTCCCGTAGGAAAAAGTGTCTTTTCGGAATTTATAATAACTTAAATATAAAAACAAGAACCAAACTCTAATTTTGGAAAGTCAAACTTTGTGTCTAAGTCCCTAAATTAGTAAAAAATTGGGCAGGAGTCTCTTTAAAAAAAAAACTTTCCATATTTTTACTAAGTCGGATATGAACCCAGAGCAAAATCTGAGTTTAATTAAGACAAAATTTAACTAACTCCTTAGATTTGTAAAAATTTCGGCAACACTCCCTTTAAAAAACTGGTAATCCAAGATTTATACAAAGCTAAGTTCAGAATCTAAAGTGACTTTGACTTCTCAAGGTTCAATTTTGTCCAACTCCCTGAATTAGCAAAAATTCGAACAACACTCCCTTCAAAAAGGAGACTCTCCAGATTTTTACTAAGTCATATACAAAAGTCACACAAGTTGAACTTTGAAAAGACAAAATCTGACTAACTCCTTCGTTTTGTAGAAATTTCGGCAGCGCTTCCCATAGACAAAGTAGCTTACCAAAATTTATACAAAACCAAGTATAACAAAAAATCATAGAAAATGCAAAAATTGACCTAAATAATATAAACTTCGCTCAGAAAATGCAGGAATTGAAACTGTCTCTTATGGCTCTAGCACGTGGCGAGCAACTAAAGCAACTACCTATCGAACTGAAACTCGGACTAAGTAGTAGTCTCATTCAGCCATATGCAGGCCAAACCACAAAAGTAAGTACTCTCACCATCCCAAAGTCAATTTATCAAACAATAGTTCATAGTCTCTCAATGATTTATCCCTTTATACCCAGCTTACATAGGGCATAAAGGTAGACCACCCAAACTTATGGAACATGTCAAGCTTAACCATGGAGTATACACAAACATACGGCACAACAACTTTTCTTTTTTTTGGCATATGACTAAGCCACCCTAGTCGCCCCGAACTGTTTCAAGTATCCAAGTTTTATATAATCATCTTCACTTAGTCTTTTGAGGTAACATATAACTGAACCGATCATCTTTAGCTCAAGATTCACTCTGCCCCTTCGTACCATAGGTTTATTCTTAATTAGTACTCTCTTCAATTGTTGATAAGCTATAGTCAGACCACCCAAACTTATGGAACCCTGTCTGACTAGCATGTTCATAAGTAGGATAGTAATAAAATAGAGTCAAGTTATAGTCTTCCGGTTCCAGCATGTACGTGGCATTGGACCAAGACCACCCAAACTTATGGAACATGTCTGGTCCTCAGCCTGGTTCTTTCTCTTAAAGCCAAAGCAGGAAGAGGCTGAGTCACCCAAACTTATGGAACATGCTTAGACCTCCTTGTTTAGAACCAAAAGAAACTGAAAGAAACTCCAACTTATGGAACATGCTTGGTCCCTGAAAAGTCAATCACAGTCAACCCTCCCAAGTCAGAGTAACCAGACCACCCAAACTTATGGAACATGTCTGGTTCTCCAAGCAATTCAAAATAAACATAGCACTAGACCTCCCCAAACTTACGGAGATTTGCCCAGCCTTTGACAGACCCAGTCAAACAAGCCATACTACCTTCCTTCCATCCTTCCCCCTGTAAGCAAATTCGAATGAATCTTCCACTAGAACGAGGAAAGATACGTTTTCACTCCGGAGCCTTCTCTCCCGCACGCAGCTCATGTCTCACTCAACACCTAAACTTCATCTTTATCGTGAAATCTGAGTCCGCCATCGAACTCGCAGCTTCCCAAACCTCCCGGTTAACACACTCATCCGCTCGATTCCATCGAGAATCGAGCGAAATCTTGACTTTCACTCCCGCCATCTCCAACGTATCCCGACACCTCAACGCGAATGCTTTTCTCACTAACTCCTATACCACTAACTTTCACACTAATCTAGATTCATATTCGGGGTCGTCGACACCTAAAACCCTCGTTCCATATCTCCCCTTAACCGATTTCATGAAGAATCGGTTGATTATCGTATCATACCTCCTCCTTCCATCACTACTCCTGAGCTCCTCCGCGCAATGTATTATCTTACTAACTCACTTTTTACTAACCTTTTTTCTAATTCTAGCTCAAGAATTGAGGTCGCCAATCCTGAAAACCCCCATTTTGAGCTCTCCCTCGCCCGTTTTCACTAAGAAACGGGCGAGATCCGTATTTCCTCGCCTCTCTTCTCTTTCGTTCCTACCATCTCCGCGCGTCCTATTCTCCACTAATCTTCCTCTACACTAATCCTCTTCCAAAACTAACCTCATTTTCGTATTCGCCTCCTCCAAACCCCCCGATTCCGACACTTGGATTGCCCGGTTCCGTCAAGGATCGGGCGAGAACTGCGATTTTAGCTCCACCATAGATCTTTTTCCCATCGTTGCGCTCTGCCCTTCTGCGCATGCACCCGGCGCGGTTCCCCGCCCAGGTCTATTCACCCGTTTTTGCCACCCCGTCGGCCTCGTCCTCTCCTCTAACATTCCGCTCTTCCCCTCTGCGCTCACCTTTCCTACGCTGGCATTACCTCTGGTCGCACTTCGTACCGACGGGCCTACAACCCGATTTCCCTTTCTGCGTTCGTTGCCCCGCTCGCCAGCCTCATCCACAACGTTCCGCCCTGCCTTGCTCCGCATGCCTTGCGCCCGTCGTTCCCTTGCGCTATTGTTGCGCTCGCTAATGCCTAGCGCTGCCCGGCTGGCCCCACCGCCTGCTACCTAGAGATATATCGTTGCCCCCCCCCCTCCCTGAGCCTTGGCGAAGTAGGCCCAAAGCGGGCCTTGGTGGTAGAAGCTAGTGTTCACATGAGTAAACTCCCCAAACCGTGCCCCATTCCGCTGCCTTGTCCTCGCTCAAGCCCCACAGGCATGCCCATACATAGACCCTTCCTCAGCGAACTGCGGGGAACGGACGGTGCTCCCGCAGAAAGCTCCCGCGACCCAGGTTCCTTCCGCCTCGTGGGCTTAGTCACCCACCAGCTCGTATGCGCACTGAATTTCTTGGTCCTTGGTTCAAAATGAACAGTATACGAACATTTCGTCAACACCTCGACGCGCCGAAATCCGAACGGGCCTACCAAAAGGAGGCGCGCGCTCAAGGTCCTTGATCGCCGTGACGACCTCTAAATCCGGCTTCGCGTCCAAGTCAATGGGGCGCCAGAGCAAAATAATAAAATAAATGAATACGACAATAAAAAAATATTAAAATACCAAGGACTCGACTCTGATGATGGCAAAACCAAGGGGGATAGCCCCGCCGGACCCTTAACTCCTCAGTCCCTTGACACTACTTTGATACCCCCGCGCCGTCGCCGCTCGATGACGAGCCCTGAATCTCTCTGATAAAAGTTCGATGTCGTAACCGCTAGCGCTAGGCCCAAAGCCGGGTTTGGCTCTGACGGACATCTAAATAGACTGATACAGCACGACACGCAGACCTACCGAAACGTCTTCAAAGATCACACTGTTGTCGATGTCGTCCTCCGCATGCACGCACAAGTCACAAGTAAGCGCACCAATCCAGAGACATAATCTTTTTAATCCTAACTTAATAAAAAAAAATAAAAAAATTTGGTCGGCGGTCACCCCGACTCTTCAATCATCAACAAAAATTAAAAATCACGCGCCTCAAGCTTGCGCGCCCACACACTCTCTACTATAGTCAATCATTCAGTCAGCGTAGACCACAGACGTCGTCACGCCCTTCGCACGTTATACTTAACCTTTAAGCCAAACTTATTTTCTGTCACTTGCAAAAACCAGGGCGGATACCCTTGTAAGGGTATTCGCACCGACAGCTTACCGGACCGTATTAAGCGACGTCCCCGTCGCTTCTTAAAATCGAAAAGCTATAAGTCCATCCAAGCTCCAAATGCTGACGAGAAAGGAATCAATCCGATTAGTCGACAGACTAAGGTTCGAGGCCTTCAACAAACCATGCCCATACAACTATATGCTGTCAATATTCTAACATGGGTCTCCATTGTCTTGACACCAGGACGCCGGTGTACTAGACATACGTACTACAGCATAATTCTCAGCGACCCTCTCAACTGTCCTCTCCCCCTCGTCCTAGACAAACGCCGGCTTCTCGTTAAGTGTCCCTCGTCTCCACCCTATAAGCAGGGTCATAACTCGGGATGCGGGCCCGAACTGAGACCTTTGAAGGCACTTTTGCCTCCCTCCAAAATTCTCGCAATCAAACATATATATATATATACAAATCTCATCATAGACTCTTCCTTCAGTCTAGTACAGGAAGGTCATGTCTCCATCTTGGCCCACCATAGTCTGGGTGATCGAGCCAGATCTACAACTCACATCGTTGTTATTTTAGCGGTAGTGCCTTCGCCGGTTGCGCCACGATAGGCTTTCTCTTGATAAGCATTCAATCAAGACTCAAAAAGACTCAACTCTTATCCCACGCCTTCCCGCAGAAGTAAAACCCTCCTAGGTGGCCCACCCGTTTAAATCTTTACTCCCTTGGCAAAATGTAGGCCTGTTGTTCAGGTTACGCTGATCAGCGGTCAACACTAAGGGTTGCGCCCTAGTGATGCTAAACTTTACCGTTAGCTCGGTATTCTCACAAATGCCCCAAGATTAGCACAAGTGGTTGGACGGTGTGTCGCAACAATACAGGCCTATTGCGAGACTACAAAAAGGTTTGTCGCGCATAAAAGGTATTTGTCAGTCCTCTATGGGACAACACAGAGAAATACGGCAACCTCTCCACATTCATAAAACAAAATCGCCGCCAGATTCACAAGGTCGTGACCTCCCAGCTTGATTAGAGCAAAAAAAACACCTCTTAGTGACATCTCCCAAAATAAATAACATTTGCGACCTCCAAAATTTCACAAATGGCCAAACAAAAACTTGGTCCATCTCGTCAGTCTTTATCGTTCAACATCAGTTTACCATGTCATTCAATCTATTAACCACCTTTCATATGAAAGAGGTCTCACTCAATAGGTCTTTCAGTCATCCCTTTTCTTTCTAGGATGAACTCTCACGCGACCTTTCTCTTAAAACATTTTCCCTCTATGAAAATGAGTCTTCCAAATAAGCACAAGACTACTTTTTCACTCGAAGGTGTCTCAACCATAAAACAACTCAAACTGAGGGACCAACTTCTGGGTCTTCATTAAACATTTGGCATGCTAAACATTCGAGTCTCAAGGACTCATAAATCCCTTAGGATTCTCACACTTTTAACAAAAAATAGACTGTTATCCTTCTCCTTATACCCGACCCTATCACTCGCCCCTAGACAGATCGCACGAGTATACTGAAGAGTAAACAGTTCACATTCATTCACATTCACGAAATACACATTACACGAGATGTTTCTCGTACATCTTTCACACAAAACCATCATACATCAGGAAAAAACCACATATGTGAGAGTGATTGTAATCATCTTATACAAGGGAATAGTCTTAGAAAAAATCTCAACTCAATATACACTCCAGGGTGTAATATCCTAACGCAAAAGCGAACCAAATATAGTCTTGAATTACATATATACACATAATTGAACAATCTCAACTCAAACTGGCACCGATATCACATAAAAAATTGTGGTCTCCCTGACCAAAGTTAAAACCGAAACAGTCCTAATCAGGGCGTAATTCGCTCTCAAAAAGGAATCCGAGTAATTCAAGATATATCTAAATATCCGAAAGTGACACAAGACCCGCTAAGCCTTGGTCGTTTAAAAGTTTACAATGGCCTCAAGTCAGAACGCTGAGCATATTCCTACCCGACGCTCTTTAATAGGATCACATCCCCACGTGATTTCTCAATACACTCAAACCTTTACTACAAGTCATATCTTCTCTCTCAGCAAGCCACACACCCGTGAGACTCACTCCCATACTTTAACCAATCCACCCCTGAGTAAACATAAGAGTTTGAAACGCTCATCTAATCTAACGTGAGGCTCCTCATGATCCGACATATACACATAGTGTACTAAAAATTTGTATCTCTATCTTTCAACCCACTTGGTATATAGTCAGGACCCTGTTGACTAAAACACGGAATTGGAATCAACAGAAAAATTGTGGCAAATTTTCTGACAGGATGATCACATGTGAAAACCACATTTCAACCGTTGGAACTGTATTTATAAACTGTTTGGCGGGGGGGGGGTCATGTGTTCCACCAGAAGTGAAGGAAACCAACGCTGACCAAACATTGGGAAAACTGAAACTAGTGTGTCCATTTGTTGAAAGGATGTTGGTCCATCTGTTGACCATTTGTTGACAACTTGTTGAAAACTTGTTGAAGACTTGTGGAGAACTTGTTGAAACGTGTTGAGAACTTGTTGAAACGTGTTGAAAACTTGTTGAAACGTGTTGAAAACGTGTTCACCTTTCGTAAAACGTTACGTTCTGTGTTGGGGGAAAAAATCGATATTTTTGGCTCATGTCGTCGGTTTTCGCGGTTTCTTCCAGTCATTTTCTCCTGCTGCACGATATGATATGGAACTCGTCAAACGTCAATCGTTGAGTCTTTCAGTACTCCTAACATGCAACAACCACAATGACTTAAGAAAAAGAGAGAGTGTCAGAGAGAGAGAGAGAGAGAGAGAGAGAGAGAGAGAGAGAGAGAGAGAGAGAGAGAGAGAGAGAAAGAGAGCTGGAAGCAGGGTTCACTACTGCGTGACACAAATTCACCAACATGGCAGTGCGAGACAGACATTGGCTCGTAGTAGCCAACCTTTGCTTTTGATTGGTGCTGGATTGCGGTATTTCATTTTGCTGATTGACGCGTGAGGGCGCGTCGATTAAATGCTGAGCTGCCTTGCTACACGCACGGTTCACTATGCGCAAGAGAAAGGTAGATCAACTATGTTTTTACTGCAAAAGGGACGTGCATCTGGCTTTGGACTGTCTCGAGTTTCTTGAGGATAAGGCAGCAGGGAAGATCTCAGAGGTAGGGGGTAAAATGTATGATAGACAGGGTAGGATAGTAGAGAAGTCCGCAGATGGACTTAGGGCTCAGTTATATAGGCAAAACCAGGAGGAGTTGAGGAGGTAGGGCTCAGTTTTGTCTATATAAGTGAGCGACAGCTTTACTTACAATCATATTCACAATACCCAAGATACATAAAAGGTTTTTCACACATTGTCCACACAAACTCATCATACATCAGAGTACAATCACACATGTGAGAGAGACAAGTGATCGTCACATATAAGAGTGGTCCCTGAAGGAAACCTCATCATAATATACACTCAGGGAGTACAATGTCTCACACAGAAAGTGTCTCCAAATCATAGCTTGCTCAACTCAAGCCACACCAAACCCACACTGACAACTACCCCTAAAATAATGTCAGATTTGTCTCTCAAAGGCCAGGGCGTAGGCCACCTAAATATGTACATGCCTCATCTAAACCACCCTGACCCTCAAAACCTCAACTCAGTAGAAACACCAGAGTTCAGATCTAGATTAACAATAATCATCAAAATGTCTTCTAAGTCAAAAATGGGTATCACACAGAACCTAAGTTGATACCCCACTGTGCGACCTGCCCACGGCAGCTGATAAGGCAAAGTATAAGGGGAGGAAGCGCAGTCCGTCTGTGAAAGTTATCTAAGTTGTGATGAGGACCCATAAAATGGTCTCTCAGTGATGTTCTGTTTTATGATGGGACCCCCTTAGATTTTGGAAAAGAGGGGATGTTTTGTGATATTTTGTGATGTAACGAAACCCCTCGTGATTTTGAGAGAGGGGGTGTTTTGTTTATGATGAGACCCTCGTGATTTCTGGAAGAGGGAATGTATTGTTTTATGGCGATTCCCCTCGCGATTTTTGGAAGAGGGGGTGTTTTGGTTATGAAGAGAGTCATTTTTGGGATTGTTGGAAAAGGGGAGTGGTTTTTGGTTGAAAGACTCATCCTCAGAAGTGAGTAAATTTATTTATGGCATGATGAGTTGTTCGATGGGTGATAAAGTCTGACGGAAAGGGGCCACTTTTTGTTTGAAATGTTTGAGAAAGTCGCAATGAGTACAGGGCGAGAGATGTCTCAGGGTGGGTGGCTGCTGGCTCTGATCAAGTCAGGGGTCACGGCCTGGTGGATTTAGCGGTGATTTTGCTTGTAAGCGTGCGAAGGAGGCCATGCCTATTGAAGGAGGGCTGGTAAATGCCTTCGGACCCCTGCGTATCGCGCAGTGGGCCTGTGATTTTGTTTTGACACACCCGTTTGACCACTAGTGCTAATTCTGGGACATATTAAAGAAAGATCAAGCTAACGGAAAAGAAGTTAGTACCTCTAGGGCGTAACCCCATTGGATGGTTGCTAACCAACCCAACCTGGTTGCGGGACCGTGGGGTAAGAGTTTAAGGGGAGTCACCCGCCCCAGTGAAGTTACTCCGCGGGATAATGATGGTTGAAAATTTTTGAGGAAAATCCTGATTAAGTGTCTATCAAGAGAAACCCTATCGTTGCGTAACCAACGAGGGTACTGCCGTTAAATAACAATGCGGTAGACCGTAGTCCTGCTCCGATCAACCAGGCTATGGTGGGCCAAGATGGAGACCTGGCCTTTCTGTACTAGATTGCAGAAAGAGCGGAGTGGATATTAAGTTTACATATATACTTATATGTATTTGATTGCGAGAGATTTTGAGAAGGAAGGCGAGAGTGCCTTCAAAGGTCTCGGTTAAAGCCCGCGTCCCTAGTTTTTGCCAGGACTAGGGACACCCAACGAGAAGCCGAAGGTTGTTTAGGACCAGGGAGAGGACGATTGGGAAGGTGTTTGGAACTTATGCTGCCAGTGTCCTAATGTCTGGACGGTGTGAGGCCCAGGTTAGAAACCTGGCAGCATATAGTTATGAAGGCATGGTTTGATGGAGGCCTCTACCCTGTGTTTGTCGGCTAATCGGATTGGCTCCTGTTTCGTCAGCATTAGGAATGTGGATGGATTTATAGCTTTCTGACTTGGCGAAGCGACGGGGACGTCGCTTAATATGGTCCGGTAGGCTGTCGGTGCGAATACCCTTACAAGGGTATCCGCCCTGGTTTTTGCAAGTAACAGAAAATTGTTTGGTTTAAAATTTAAGTATACCGCGCTAAACACGGCTGCGTTTGTAATTGCGTTGACTGGGTGGTTGACCACAATAGCGAGTGCGTGGGCGCGGAGGTTTAAGGCGCGCGTGATTCTTTTCTGTTGTTGATCGTAAAGCCGGCCCGGACCTCGGTCGTTTTGCTTAGTGATATTATTATTTATTTATTTATTATTAAGCAGGAATTAAGGATATTTTCGTTTGATTGGTACATTTGACCGAGTCAAGCGCGCGTGCAGAGAACGACCCCGACGACGGCATCGGTAATAACGGCGCGATTTTGTGCGGTAAGCGGGATGTCGTAGGACGACAGCGCGGGGCAAGTATGGCACAGTGTGAGCAAGCCAGCGCGGGCACTGGGAGCCGCACAGCCGTTTGCTGGCCCAAAGCGCCGCGCCACACTACCTCGTATGGTACTCTCCGGGCACTAGTCTCAGGCTTGGGCTTAGCCCTATGGGTTACGACATTTGGGTTGGCAATACAGAGGTTCGGGGATCGAGGCCGGCGGACGCCGGCGCGGCAGCAGCAGAGCGGTGTGGAGGAAACCGAAGGGTTGAGGGCTCTGTGGGGCTATTCCCCCCGGTTTTGCTTACGGGTGCGGCGGCGGGCCCAATCCGCAGGACTGGCGAGGTGCCAGCAACCCCGCAGTTCCCCGACGTTACTGCTATTCTATTTTATTTTTCCCTTTCTGTTCTGTTCGTCGGCTGCAGTAGGAGCGCGTGGGGAGGGGGTGTTATATTCGCAGATTGCCTGGAGTGCAATTACAGACTGTTTTCGCGACCACGCCTGAGCTGCCCATGTTTTTATATAATTTTTGTTTACCTGTTTTTATTAAAACGGCGCCTCGTTTTGCCTTGGGACGTGCCGTAGTAGGGGGTGACAGGCCCCAAGAGCCTATCTTAGAGGGTACACCGTTGAACTGTCGAAAAACGGACTGCGTTTAAACCCAGATGATGGGCCTTGTTGAGTAAAAGTCGAATATTCTGAATTGACTAAGGGCCGGGGCTGATTGACCCCGTGGCCCGGGTTATGTCCTTCGGGACATCCGTAAAAATTGAAATAATGTAGAGAAGGCTGGCGTGGCTACGGGCGCTAGGCGCCGTAGTGGGCAAAGTCACGGGCAGTGGGTGTACCCGCGAACTGTCCGAAACACAGGCCGAAAGGCTTTGGCACTACGACGAATGAACCTGTCCGAGGTTCTGCCGCAGGGGTACATGTCAAGCGGGTGGGTAAAACCCGGCAGGATCAGATAACAGCAATGCTGCTATGCCGACTACCTCGTCGGACTTGGGTATAGGGGCGAAAGACTAATCGAACCGTATAGTAGCTGGTTCCCTCCGAAGTCCCTCTCAGACCGGCTGACTGTCGGGGCAAACGATAGTGCAGCGTGGGTGGCCGGCGCTGTGAGAGCAAAGGCRGGGTGGTACAACGACGGATGAACCCGGACGTGGGCGGGCGCCGGGTGCGGGCGGTGATAGGGAGGACTGGCGATGGAGTAAGGGAGTTGGACAATCGAAGGTGAGGCGGCCGGGCACGCATCGAACCGACGGGCGCTGGGACAGGAGCCGGTTGGACGACACCGGGCAGACCAGTGAGCTCCAGAAGTATAGATTGGGAGGTCGCGCCCAGCTATTCATTCACTCCTGTTGGAGCCATGCCGGAGCGCTGCCACAACGGTTCGCGCTAGGAGGTCGGCGGCAAGCCGATGGGGAACAACGGGCCGTGCTGTATCAGAGGATGAAGGGTTCTTGGCAAGAGAAACCAGGCGGGGTGGATATGGACGGGGGGCCGTACCAGGTGAGCGGGATAAGAAACAACGGAGCTAGCATCGGGCGATAGGCAATGGGCGACGGGCCAGTGAAAGGAGAACGGAGATGGTGAGGCGGAGAGGCTTGGGCGCGTTGGAGAACGAGGAGCCCTCGTCTTAGTCTATGGCTCTAGGTAAGCAGAAGGTGGTTTAGGGGGGTTTTGCCCCGGGCGAGCGTGTTAGTCATGTCGGATTAGCTGGTAGGTTAGTAGGATAGGCAATAAAGGGAGAGCGAACTGCGCCGAGATGGCTATGGGAGGAGAAAAAGTAAAAACAAAAGCATAGAGCCCACCCGTTTCGTGATGAAAACGGGTGAGGGAGGATACAAACCGGGGGTTTCTAAGGAGGGCGAATCCAATGAAAGGGTTAGATTTAGAAGAGGATTAGTAAAACGGGAGTTAGGAGAAAGAGGTGTTGTGTAACGGTGAGGAAGAGAACGATCCTTCGCTCGTTTCGTAACAGAGTTGAGCGGAATAAGGTGGAAGTCATGGGTTTTTTGGGTAGGGGAAATTAGACTACAGTGTGAAAACTGGAGTTAGTATGTTAGTATTAGTGTACAAGAATCGAGGATTGCGTTGTGCATAAAAAAAAAAAAAAGGAAAAGACTGGGAGATATGAATGAACCCGGACGCGTTTCTGCTTCATAGTCATTCGTAGGTACTGATGGTGAAGCAGTAAGTAGGGCGGGCTAAAGGTGTGCTCGAAGGTTTTGGACTCTGGTGGGGTTGATGGAAGCGTGGGATTTCGGGAGCGAGAGGCAGACTCGGTAGTATGAAGGTCGTGGGCTGTGTGTTGAGAGGGAGAGCGACTTCAGAGAACGACGATGAACTTGCCTTTACTTTAACGGGAGGTTCACTCGATTTTAGAAAAAGGGGGTAACGACAACGTTGGGGACTTACCTGTTGACCGGTGCGTCGCTTAAAAGGCCGGCGGGAAGTAGCGTGAGGCCGACTACGCTATGTACAGKGGGAGAGTGAGGCAAAGAGAAAGGGAGAGGCCGCTTAGCTAAGCCTCGCATGGAGGGAGAACCTTTATTTGTCCACGATTACCATCGACTGTGGAGCATGACATGGTTGTAGTCCAACACCGTGGGGAATTCTCCCTGCTGATGATACTACTGCTTTCGGATTCGTGACTGAATGAACCTGGCTGCGTATGGTGGCAGGGTGCATTCGGGTGTTGTAAGAAGGGGGCGAAGGAAGTAGAATACTTACCTGCATAAGGCGTGACTCGTAGCTGACTCCAGCTGGGGATGAAAACACAACATGAGAGAGGGAGAGAAGGAAAAAACTGTGGGTTTATTTGCAGGCGGGTGTGAAGCTGCGGACTGTGTATCTGTGTRAGACTGTGGACTGTAGGGCAACGGGCTAAGGACTACAGACTGCAAACTATGGACTACGGACAGTGGACTACAGTTTATAAACTAAGGACTACAAATCTGCAGACTGTGAACTACGCAGACTGTAGGCTACAGAACCACGGACCGTGAACTACGACACTGCGTTTTACTGTCGGCTATTACTGTGTGCTGCTGTATTTTGTTGCGGGACTATTGCTGTACTACCAGGCTATTGCTAACCGCCATACGGCGGTGTTTGGGTTAGAAAGAAGTATTGGGAGTTGGGGAAGGAGACAGGCGCCGAAAAACGAAGGTTCGTCAGGGAGAGCTATTCCGGCAGGATGGCACGTTTTGACCAAGCTGTTCTTTTGGCTGCCATTGCGGGGCCCTCTGGCGATCAAAGATAACAAGGCCCTCTCCAGTGAGATTGAGAGCACCCCTCTTGTATATGAGAGTCTCAAACCTTCTGCTTCTACCCTTTTCACTCTAAGTCTAGTCCTGTGGGTCTGAGAGGAAGGCGGCAGGCGGGATTGCAACCCGCAGGTCCGCATCAAGACTTTGTGGGGAGTCCACCCACCGATTGCGGGAGCTCTGCCGGAACCGAGACGAGGTTCTGGAGGCAGGGAACCTTCAGGTAAATCATCTTTATCTGTATAAACCCCACTACTACCCATGTTTGCCTATATCCCTGCAGTATGATTGTTGTATGCATGCGTTTGTCCCTATGGTTTTTACTTTCTCTTCAGAACTAATCAGACTAACTGGAAAGAATGTGTGAGAGTGAAGCCTAAGTTTTTATTTTTGTTCTGATTGAAAGCAGACTAAGAATGAATTGGGGGAAGGTGGGAGGAAGGTAGACTGCATGCGTTTGACCGGGTCAACCAAAGCCTGAGCATTGTTTCTACTGTGAATGGCTCAGGACTATGTTTATTTGGATGTTTTCTGAAGGACCAGACATTGTTTCTACTGTGAATGGCCTGGTCGCTGTGTTTATTTGATTGTTTTCTAGGGAGCCAGGCATTGTTTCTACTGTGAATGGCCTGACTATCTTAGCTAAATTATGAGGGTTGTCTGATTGAAGGGGTTTAAATTCTTGTTTATTTTGAGGGAGGATTTTTCGTCTAAGGCTAAGCATTGTTTCCATGGTGAATGGTTTAGCCTGAAAACCACGCACATAATTTAAACTAAGTATAAAGGAAAGTATTTTATGTATATTTGCATGTGAACTGGCAGCTGGGCATTGTTTCTACTGTGAATGGTCCAGCGTTAAGCCATATCATTAAGAAGAGAAAAAGAAAAATACAAATTTTAAATGAAAATAGTTTGGGCAAACTGAACATTGTGTCTACTGTGAATGGTTCAGTCCCCTGCCCATATTTGCCTCTTCTTTTGAAAACAAATTCAGAGAAATACTAAACCTTGAATATTAAACGGCTCAGGGCAGCTAAGCATTGTTTCCATGGCGAATGGCCTAGTCATACGCCCAAAAGAAGAGGGAAGTAGTTGTGCAACCTGTTCGTGTATATTTTAAAAGGCAAGTTGGGCATTGTTTCCATGGCGACTGGTCCAGCTATATGTCTTATGTAAGAGGGGAATAAGGGTTCAAGGACTTAAAAGATTCATAAACTATCTATATGTAATAAACTTGGGGCTGGTGAGAGTACTTACCTTTGTGGTTTGGCTTGCATGTGACTGAGTGAGGCCACTACTTAGTCTGAGTTTCTGGTTGGTAGGTAGTTGCTTTAGTTGCTCGCCACGTGCTAGAGTCATAGGAGTTAGTGTCAATTCTTGCATTTTTTGTAATAACTTTCTTCACTTAGGTCAATTCTTGCATTTTCTGATACCTTTTCTTATACTTGGCTTTGTATAAATCTTGGCAAGCTACTTTCTCTACGGGAAGCGCTGCCGAAATTTCTACAAGATCCAAGGAGATAGTTAAATTTTGGCTTGTCGAAAGTTCAACTTTGTCATTTCTCTTATCTGATTTAGTTAAAATCTGGGAAGTCTCCTTTTCTAAAGGGAGTGCTGCCCAAATTTTTGCTAATTCAGGGAGTTAGACAAAATTGAACTTTGGGAAGCC
>BFEA01000280.1:1000676-1013024 GCA_003427395.1 Chara braunii | reverse complement strand
TTATTAATATTATTTTTTTTTGGAGGGGGGTTGGTTTGGGGTATGATTGTATGCATGTGTGTGTGTGTGTGTGTGTGTGTGTGTGTGTGTGTGTGTGTGTGTGTGTGTCCCTCCCTCGTTCCCACGTGATGGGGGTCATGAGGGGGATCAGGTACGGATGATGAACCTGTCCCCCTCATGGGTTAAGGTCCTCCATCCGTACCAGCCAGTCCGTTTGACTGGCCGCACACACGCTGTTGACTAAATTGTTCATTTAAGAGATCAAGTGTTTGCTGAGTCGAGCATCTAAATGGTTGGTATTGATCATGATGTTTTAGGATATCAATTGTTAGGCGGAGGCATCTGTTTGATGGAAAGTCATTTTGAGTCATTATGTTTATTAGTTTGAGGATTTGTGTGGCTGCATTCATGCTGTTATTTTCTATAGTCATTATAGTGACTATCTGTGGGATTAGTATTTTTATTGATTGCATTATTGGCCTGTTGGAGTTGTATTTAAGGAGTCTGATGATATTGAAGTTGAGAAGGTTCTTTTTATCGAATTTGTGGGTGGAGTATGGTCCTTCTTCCACATTGGTGACTTGGATGGTTACATTTAGGAAGTTGCATTCCGTTTCAATGGTGTCGTGACCAATGTTGGGGGTGTATGTTGTTTGGTCGTTTATTGTTACATATTTAAGTGGGTAAATATAGTATGTGCTTCTGGGGCTTGTGATGTTTGGGTTCAGGAATTTTGTGATTTGGTTGTTATTGATTGTATGTAGGTCATCAAAGTTTCTAAAGGTGTGGGAAAAGAGTGGTAGGAGGTGCTGGTTTCTTTTGTGTGTGAGTTTCTTCATAAATTTATATTTGAACATGAAGAAGTATAAGTTGCATCATATGGGGGAGCAGCTAACACCCATGGGTATGTCAAGGGTTTGCCTCCATGTGTGATCCCCTAGCGATGTGTGAGCGTTGTTGACAAGCCTTATGTTCATTTTTATTATGTCTTCAGCTGTAAATTTAGTTTCGGTTTGGTGAGCATTTGCAGACCATGAGCATTTTATTGTGTGTGGTTCTTGGTATGTTCTGTATGTATAGTATAGTGTAGCATTGGTGCCGTATGTTTTTTTGGCAGCAGTAAATGCCAGTTTTACGAAGAAACGTATGGCATTGGGTAGTCAATCTGATGATTGGTCTATGGGGATAGTTTCATAACATCGGGTTATGTCGGCTGCAAATAGGTTGTGCACCTGGTTGGGGATATTGTATATGTAGTCTGCTGTGGAGTCAATGATCCACCAGAATGGTACTGTGTGTCCTGTTTTTTGCAATGTGAGTTCAGTGAACTTTCCACAGTGTTATTGGATGGGTTCTTAAAGTTTTTTTAGGATTTTAGAGCATGCATTTGCAAGTGGTGAGAGGAGTACGTCAGCAACATTTGTAAGTCATCGGAAGTTGTTTTTGTGGCTCTTGTAGGTGGCGAAGAGATAGGGTATATCTGGTTTACCTATGGGAATTGCTGGAAAACGTGTAGTGAGTTCTTGAGTGAGGAAGTATATGAGTTCACCTTTTTTTTATTGAGAGGGAGTGAAGTCTGGTCCTGAGAGGCGTTGGAGTGCCAGGAATCTGAGCAGATTTATGCAGCAGACAGTGGGTGTGTTGGGTGCTTTATCAACTCCGGCTATGTAGAAGTTGCGGGTCATATATTCTATTTGTTTGTGTATGGCATAGTTGTGTATGCTGGTAGCGTTGTTTTTTGGGAATTTTTTTAGGTTGTTTGATAAAGTCTCATGTAATTATCGTGTGGCCGCGTCTACCTGTTGTTGCTGGATTACATGTTCCGATCTGAGTTTTTGGATTACCTCGTCCCATGCTCGGTGGCATTCATGGTGGATTGATTGGGGGTTGTTTTGTGTTGGGGGTATGTGGTTCATTCCTGCTTCAATCATTGTTCTGAGTTGGGGGTTTGTGAAGATATTCATGTTCATGGTGATGACATGTGGGGGCATGTGATCTGGCATAAGTCCTTCGGCTACCGTCTTGGTAATTTGTTCAAAACGGTGCAGCTGCCAGTAGCACTTGTCCTTTTGTTCTTCGTACCATTTATTTAGTTCAAAGTTCTGGAAAACTGTTGCTGGTTTGTATAGTGTTCGTGCAATATGATTGTTATATGTCCATCCAAACGTGAAATGATCGAGAGAGTTAAGTGTTTGAGGAATGTGCTTTTGGATGAGTGTTTGGAATAATGTTCTTGGTTTGATTCTTTCAAAGAGCCTGTTATGATAGTGCAGATGTATTATGTGTTTGGTTTGTTCCTTGTGATTGCGCTAGCCAAGTCGTCCGTGTGGTAGACGTTGGAGTCTTCCGTGGGGTACCTGCATGCAAAAAATTCGGGGGTTAGTTGCTAAGTTTTTGATATAACCCATTAGTGTCTATGTATATCTTCCGTGGGGTACCTGCATGCAAAAACTTCGGGGGTTAGTTGCTAAGTTTTTGATATAACCCATTAGTGTCTGTGTA
Source organism: Chara braunii (assembly GCA_003427395.1). Classification (NCBI taxonomy): domain Eukaryota; kingdom Viridiplantae; phylum Streptophyta; class Charophyceae; order Charales; family Characeae; genus Chara; species Chara braunii. The sequence goes on along the minus strand of BFEA01000280.1, from coordinate 1,010,522 downwards.
TATGGTTGTTTTCATTGGTGTTGGACAGGAAATTACTTATTGTGGGAGAGGGGGTTTCTTCTGGGGTGGTTTTTTCAGAGGGGGTGTGTGCGTCGGAGCAATCATCAGCTAGGGGACAGGGTCCAGGGGGTAAGCGAGAGGAGAGGTCAGAGGGGGTGCGTAGGGCACGGGGTTGGGGCGGTAAGAATGTGCAGGGGGTTTTTTGGTAGCAAGAGAAGGCAGGCTACAGGGTTGAGGGGTGGGGGGATTACTAGGAAGGAGGGGTATGGTAGAGATGGTTTGAGTCGACCTTATGCATGGGGGGGGGTTTAAGGAGCAGGACTGGGGTTGTACGGTAGTGAATCAAACAGTTGATTAGGCGGGGGGAGGTAAGCAGGATATGGAGTGCAGATGGGCCATTTGGGTTCATGAGTTGTTTTTTTTGCACGTTAACTTCAGGTTCCTGGTTAAGGCCTTATGGACGGATTCCTGTCATAGGAAGATGTGTGTGTGAGAGTGTGGTTGGGGATACTTCTACAAGGTGTATGCAAGGATGGTTGAGGAAGGGGTCTGGTGGAGGGGTGATAGAGGGCATTGGTCAAAGCAGTATAGTCATGGATGTCTGGGAGACGTTTATTGCTGGAAGGAGTATAAAAACGAGGGTATGAGGGCTTCACTGTGTAGAGTGGGGGGTTATGTGGCGGGTGTTCTCTGTTAATGAGCTCATTCAGGCAGAGGGCAGGGAGGTTAGGATATGAGTACAGGAAAAAAGTAAAAATGAACATGAGGATATCATTCAAGTGCGCAAATTAGAGATGACTATCCTTCTGTTCGGGCGTCTGGGCCCGCTGTCGGATCATGGTCCTTGTATATTTTATTTAAAAACTCAAGCAAGATTCAGGGCAGGGTCTCCACGTTTTGTTTTTGGGGCCAGAAGCTTCCTCAGGGTGGGGTCAGATTTGGGATTAAAACCGTCGATTTCTGAAGAACACAGTTGTGATTTAGCCAATCAAGTGGTAGAATTATACTTGGTGGCGATTACTAAATGGAACCAGCTGAATAATTATCAAAAATAATAATGATTAATAAATAAGGATGATAAGAAATTGGGGAGGTGTAGGAATTCAGGGGTTGAAGTCTATCCTACCGAGTACCGTCATGCACAATATGGTTTAAGAGGGAGACTTCTGTATGCTGAGGGATGACCGAGAAGAACAGTGGAGTAAAACCAGATATGACATGTGAGTTATTCCTATCCTGAACCTTGCTAATCATGCTCATACTTGGATTGGGGGCTAGCCTTAGCTTGCAACGAGGTTGTGTTTATAGAGCTATGTTGCTAAACTGAATCGTCGCCTGAAGTCTAGAGGTTGCTGACTCTTTTTATAAAAAAAAAACATTGCAGTGGTAGCAGTACACTTGGTCATTCAGTAGGATTTTCTGCGTGTCTTGGGAGTGCTTGCTGGTTGGAGGTCTCCTTTTTTTGTTGTTGCTGCTGCTGTAGTCCTCAGATTTTGTATTGTCGGCATACTCGCATCCCATGCAGTCGTGGAAGAGGTCTGTCCTCCTGGGTCTTGGTGATGACGTCTTATGCAGTCTCCCAGCGTCTCAAAGCCGTATCATGAGCAATGGGTAGATGCGTAGATTCAGAAATCAGTGAGTGACAGTGGGTTGTGGCTGTAGTCGTTGACAAGATTCTTCCTAGTGTTTTTGTTAGTTGTTTGTGGCGCATGAGTTTCCTGGACTACGTCAGTCAAGTAGTTGTCGTCAAGGTTTGCATCAATTAGCGAGCACTCGACGTCATACTGCTGGAGAAGTAAACTGATGTTGTTATGCGCTCTGGGGGGGGTGTCAGGGGACGGTGAACCAAGGACAATGGGGTTGTGACGACGGGAACCTTGCTGAGGGGGGGGTGTAGATTGATTTGCCTGTTGTTGGGCGTAGTGTGTGAGGAATTGGTGAATGGGGGGAATCCAACTTGTGGACCGTTGTACGCTCTATGATAGTGCGGGTGCCGGTGAAGATCGAATGTTGGCGGGTGCAGGTGCAGGGAGTTGTTTTGCTGTTGCAAGAACCATTTGCGGGAACCGTTGGGCCTGCAGATTGTGCTGTGATGATTAAGGTTGTGAGCTCATGGGTTGCTGAGGATTGTGTGTTGGTGGTGCAGTGGTCTGTTGGGAGTTGCGGTGCTGGTGCTGCGCATTTGTGTTGTGCAGGTTGGTGGTTTGGAGAGGTGGCTGATGCGGGGCTTGCTGTGCATTGTTTGGCTGATGTTGCTGCTGCTCCCTTCTTGCTGTCATGAGTTTTTCCTTGCGTTTCTGCCATCTGCCCTTTTGCGATCTCTTTGTGGTTTGGGCAGTGTTGTTTCTTTTTGCTCTTCGTGTGTTGTGCATTGCTGTGGTGGGTATTGCATAGGAGGGTGTGCGTACAGAGATGGGGGTAGTGTGTTGTGGTTGTGCAACTGGTGGAGGCGGTTGTGGAGCGGGGTGACTGTGTGTGTTGTTAGGGAGGGCGGAGTTTGCCGGTGCATGGGTGGGTTCAATGTGAGTCATTGGTTGTGTGGGTGTGTGTGAAGGGGTATGGGTTGGGGTGGTGAGCGTGTTGGTGGTTTGCCTGTTGCGACTACGTTGGATGATGTCAGGTGTCGGATGGTTCTTGCGCTTGGTGAGTGAAGGTGGAGGGTCTTGGGTTTGGTGTGCAGCAGGCAGCAGAGTGGCCAGGAACTTCTTGGCCAGCGGCATTTCCCTGTATGGTTCTCTATCCGCAAGTTGGTCAGTAGTGGATTGAGGGTTAGCAACCAGCAGATGCGTCAGGTTCATCATGTGCCTGCGCATGTAGAGGAAAGTGACATGCAGCTTAACAGTTTTTTTCCATTCATTCTGCAGTTTGTCAGCAAGTTCCACCATCCTCATCATATCAGACGGAACATCAGCCTAAAAAATATCGAGGTTTGCTATGTAGAACCATAGCATGTGATCAAACCATGTGATCACACCTCCATGCATGGGGCAATTGCACTTCAGATATGGTCTACCGGAGTTCCATAGTTTCTTGAACTCATGGAGCTCAGTAGTATGTTTCTGGATCGCCTTCTGGTGGAGCAGTGGGTGGCAGTTGGGACATTTGGAACTGTCAAGAGGTCCGAGAATCGGGAAGTTGGCGTCGATTGCTGTTTTGCAGATGGTGCCTTTTTGGGCCTCTTCTCTGCATTCGACAAGATCCGCTTCGGACAGGTTAGCCAATGCCGCATATGCTTGGATAGTGATGGGGGCAGTGTGATTGAAGGAGTCAAGCAGCCAGAGCTTGTTGTCATATCTGCTACTGATGCTTTCAATCCACATGGGTGTTTGGACTGGTATGAATGGTGCATCTGGCGCCATTCTGAAGAAGTTGGTTTTGCGTGGGATGGGTGTGGCGACAGCAGGCTGGGCTGCTTGTTGCTGTCGTTCCGCCCGCCTCTTCAAATACCAATCTTTTTCGGCTTTTGAAGAGTTGAGGTGTGCAATGACTTGTAGTCTGTGCTCGTCAGTGTTGTCAGTGGTGTTGACATCACCTGTGGCATTTAGGTGCGCAGAGTTGAAGCCATGCAAGTCAAGGATGACCTTTTCCGTTTTTGCGACAATCTTGTCCATCTCCCGGTTCTACAGTGTTGCTTGCTTGAGAATGGCGGCAATGTCCTTGGCATAAGTTTGGATGATGGGTCCCTCTTCTCCTCTGAGTGTTTGCCACTTGGCAACAATGATCGCCCAATCTGAGAAATGCAGGTTCTCAATGAGAAAGGGGGTTTGCGCGTTGCTGGCTTCATGTACTTGATTAAGTACTTGCTCCTGGAGGGCTAGCATGGCGATCTGCGCATGCACGCTTGGGGGTGTCAGGTGGATGAATCGTCGGGCTTTCTCAGCCAGCTCGTGATGTCATCCCTTGTTGGCTTCTGATTCATCCTGCATGTGACGGATTCGAACGTATTGTTAGTACAATATATTTTTTATAAAAACAGGGGGGGTTGAAAAACCGTGTGAGTTAGGAAGTGATGTCTGTGAAAAAGGGTGGTTTATGATTGGTCAGGGGTTTTGGATAGATTTTAAATAAAGGGCGAGTTACTGGTTTACTGTTAATATGGCGTTGTAAAAATTACATATTCATGTGTAGTCTGTTGTGTTGTTATTATTGTTTTATTTTGTATGTGGGGATGATCGTTGATCAATGTGGGTAGGGATGGTTTTTTCAGGGGGTTGGGCATTTCATAGGTCTTGTGTTTCTTAAGTTTTCATGTGATGGGTTCTGATTGTGAGGGCATTCTTGGAGGGAGCCTTGCTATTTTGAAGGTTAGTAGTTGGGAAGGATCTATAGTGTTGGGTCTGATTAAGGGGTAGGTTTAGGTAAAAGCAGTGTCAGGTGCGGCTTGGGCTTTGTTATGTATGTGCTGTTGTATTGACGGAAAAGTTCGTTGGGTCTGCGATCCTTAGTGTCAGTAATTAGGATATTTAGGTATTATATTGGTTTATTGAACCATGGGTGTTTATGCATTTTTTTGGTTTTACTAGTTAGTGTCGTGATGTTAGGGGTAAATATAGTATTGGCAGACATTTTTTTTATATCGTACGTATTATTTCTTTGTGAAAAAAGGTTTTTGTATAAGTATAGGTAAAAAAGGTATGAGAATTGTGAGTTTATATTTTAACTGTTTTCTAATTGTTACTTATATTATTATTTTTGTTTTTACCCTACTTTCTAATACGAAGATCCATGCCTTGTTGGGTTGTCTAAGAAGGGTTATGTAGTATAAACGGATTCATATGAAGGAAGTGTATCTCATTCTGCTATTTTGGGGGAAGCGGGGTTGAGATGGTGTTCATTCTTAGTTGCGCCAAGGGCGCCCGTGTCTTTCATGAAATTTCCCGGTCCGACGGGCCTGGGTGAGGCATACCCGGCCAGCGATATTTAGTTGCAACAAATCAGTGCGCTAAGCTTATATCTCAATCGGAATACTGAACCAATCGAAACAAGCATCAAGCTAAATAAAGGAATGATTCAGTCTTTCATTCCTCTACATAGGCTACGGCTAATCAGAAATTATACATGGTTAAAGGTATCCTTCTCAGAAACCTATCTGCTATACAAGCCCTATCCACCTCTGTCCGGGCTCCGAAGGGTAGGCGTGACACCACAATAAGGAAATCTATTGCATTTGTATTTTCAATCCAACCAAATAAGTCAGTATCTCCATGTACCAAAATAGGGCAAAGCATCGACGGCCATCATCAAGATGCGATCCCAGTTCCACAAAAAACTCGAGAACCACCTATTTAACGTTCTCGCCGGACAGCAGCAAGTCGCAAAAAGGGTCCGGCCACAGCTATCCAGTCGCTACGAATGAGTGCGCTAATCTCCATTACTATCCTGGTTTCATTCGAAGGAACTGCCCGGCTAGTAAAAAAGGTGATTCGGCCGTTGATCTAACTAGGTCAAAGCTAATCAGAAAATATACATGATTAGAACGTAAATCTTTCAGAAACCTATCTACTATAATCACAAGGTACCAAATTAGGGCAAACCATCGATAGCCATCATCAAGATGCATACCCGGTTCCACGAAGACCCGAGACGTAGCTATTTAACGTTCTCGTCGAAAAAACAGCGAGTCAGAAACGGCATAACAAAGTTTCAATTCGCCCTATCCAATCGCAACGAATCAGTGCGCTAAGCTTTTTTTTCAATCATCATCATGGAATGCTCAATCAGTCAAAAAACGAGCGTCCAGTTAATTAGAGGAAAGGATTTAGCCGTTGATTCCTCTACATGGGTCAAGGGTAATCAGAGATTATAGATGAATAACATGTAAACTTATCAGAAAAGAGGTTATTATTCGAACCTTATTCATCTTTGTTCGGGCACTGATGGGTAGGCGTAACACCAAACAATTGGCATCTAGTGTACTCAAATAAACTATTATCACCAGGTACCAAAGTAGGGCAAAGCATCGACAGCCATCATCAAGATGGGAACCCAGTTCTACGGAAAAAAGTCACTCATTTATTTAATGTTTTCACCGGAAAACATCAAGTCGCAAACGGTCTGGCCAGAGCTGTCTAGTCGCGCCAAGATAGTGCGCTAAGCTCTGTCTTAATCACTATCCTGGTTTCGACGGAATGCTCAATTAATCGAAAAAAACGTCCAGCTACTAAAGAGAATGATTCATCCGTTGATTCCTCTTAACCAGGCCAAGGCTAATCAGTAAATATACATGATTAGGACTTGAGCTTCTCAGAAACCTATCTTACTATTCGAACCCTATCTACCTCTGTCCTGGCACTGGTGAGCAGGCGTAATACCGCAATAACGAATTCTAGCATACTTGTATTTTCAGTCCGACCAATTAAATCAGTATTACCAGGGGCAAAACGTCGACGGTCATCATCAAGATGAGAACCTAGTTCTACGACTAACCTAAGACCTATCTATTTAGGGTTTTCATCGGAAAGCAGTGAGTCATAAGCGGCTTAATCGGAGTTTCAATTCACGTTAACCAGTCGCAGCAAATCAATGCAGAAAGTTTTTTCTCAATCATCATCGTCGTAGCGCTCAGCCAGTTAAAGGAAAAGATTCAGTCGTTGATTCCTCTAAAATGGGCCAAGGCTAAACAGAAGACCTAGATGATAAACCACGTACATTTTTAGAGAACTATCTAATATTCGAATCCTATCTACCTCTTTCCGGGCACCGATGGGTAGGCGTAACACCAAAGTAACGGCATCTAGTGTGCTTGTATTTTTAATCCCACCAAAGATATGATTATCACCCGGTACCAAATTAGGGCAATGCATCGATGACCAACATCAAGATGAGAACCTGATTCCACAAAAAATCGCGACCCACTTATTTAGCGTTCTCGCCAGAAAGCAGCAAGTCGCAAAAAACAAAATTTTCAGTACGTCGATTCTTTTCTTAAGAGTGTTATGATATACTGCATCTAAGGTCCAAAGGGTAGGAAGATGCGAGTAACACTACGTCCGAAGTATGGGTCTTCGCTTAGAGTGGGTAGGCCTGGTCAAGATTGAAGTGTTGTGTCGGCGTTTTTTTTATCGGTTCTGCGTCATGCCAAATTGCAGCGAGAAGTCTATCATCTTATTTTCCCGGGAGTCGATGTTTGTTAATATACTCACCTCGTTCGTCTTCAGTTCTTCATTCAGATGGGGTTACGTACGTTGTCATGACCCAACAGTTTTATGTATCTATAGTCAAAAATCGTTGGTCGAGTGACAGTTCTGATATGTACGGTGCGCAGTTTTTCCTATTAGTCGTCCTTGGCAAGGAGATTGAATGGTCGTGCCCCTTCGGAGCGGCCACCATCTCATCCCACCCCTGCTCCATTCTTCCACTGTCTACGCCATTTTCCAAGGCAAATTTAGGTAAGGGATAGCTGGATGACAGCTATTCCTGTGTAATCACTCGTGTCTGCGTATCGTAGCGGCATCATTATCATTGTGCTAAAAAAACGAAAAAGTTAATTATTTTTTTTTTGTTTTTTTTTTTTTTTTTTTAAAACTATATATTTTTTATTTTATTTTATTTTAATTAAAAATAATAATAATAATCTTAGGATGATTTATATTTATATTTTTATATTTATTATTTATTTATTTTTATTATTATTTTATTTTTTATTATTTTATTTTTAATTTTATATTTTTTTTATATTTTTTTTATTATTATTATTTTTTATTTATTTTTTTTATTTTTTTTTATATTTTTTATATATATTTTTATATATATATTTTAATAATATTTTTAATTTTTTTATTTATTTATTTTAATTTTTTAATATTATATTTTTTGTTTTTTATTTTTAATTTTTTTAATTATTGATTTATTTATTCATTTGTTAATTTGTGCTTTACATTTAGATTATGAAATAGTTCAAACATTTGAAAGGGATTATTTTGTTTCATCGTACGTGATTAGACGTTCGTGGTGGCCATTTTGTGTTAAAGGGTATGGGGGAGGTGGGGGAGGAACCCGTTTATGGGTGGATGGTTGCGTCGCATGCGTGTGCGTTTTGTGGTAGTTTATAGGTTAGGTTTTTATGGATTGCTTTGTTTTAGTTGTTCATGTATCTTCTGGTTTGGTTCGGGGTTCAACTAAGAAACAGGATTGCGGTTGATGTTTAGACTTCTAGGGACGATTTTCTGGCGTGCGTGGCTACGGTAAAAATATAAAAGGAGAAGGGACTTTCTTTAGGCTGCCATGTAGGATGTTGCAAGATTTGCATAGTGTGTTTTTGTGTTGTATACTCTGATAGTGTGTACCAGAGCTTGTTGTTGTGCGCATGTGGTTGTAGAATCTCTTGGTAGGAGGCTATGCTGGGGGGTTGATTTCTTCTATTATTGGTTGTGGAGTGGGTGGAAGTGCGAGGCAGTCATATTGGTGTTGGTCTTGTGTTGATTGGACGGGTATAGGTGACTTCCATCAGGAGGAGCGGAGGATGGAGTTCTCTGTGGTTTACCATGGCGTTGCGTCTGAGGATACGATACTGATTTTGGAGCACGTGCATCTTCGTGATTCTCCGGTTGGTGTGGAGCCCTGGGGGACATCTCCAGAAGGTCGGTCGATGACGCGTTCTTATGATATTCATCTGAACAGTCAGATCGTACTTCGTGTGGGCACCGTCTTTTCTTACCTACATGGGGCTTTAGTTTCTCTGTGTTTCTTCCTGCATCGGGTTGGCACGGAGATTCCTATTGAACCTCCTGAAGATGGGCAGGATGTATTGCTCCATATATTGAGAGCATTGGTAACAGCACTGGCGGTAGAGCATGGGGGGAATATAGTGCCGACAACCGGATGGGGCGTCTCGGTCGGAGATCCCCTCGCACGTTCGGGTTTATGGGGCGAAATTAAGGAGTATGAGGGTTATTAGCGGTGGCGATCTATGTTTATACTTTCATGCACGGTAATCGGTGGGTCGAGGTACCAGTGTTTTTCGCAGAATATTACTGCAGTTCATGAGGGGAGTAGTCTTTAGCAATACATGTTTCATTGATCGATAGCAAAGTGGGCATATCTTACCGTGTATAGTAACGTTTGGTGCGTGAAGGCGATGTATGAAGGGCTTGTATTGTGGGTCATGCGAATCCGCGGTTGTGGTTTTTTTTGTTAGTAAATCATACAATATTGGATGCTTTGAGCAGTTTGGCTCATATACAATGGTTAGTCGATCTCAAAAGAGTTCGTATTATTTTGCAATAGTGGTACGGGTGATGGTTTTGGTAGTTTGATAGCATGGGGTATTGTTTTGGTGGTTGGTAATCCTAGGATCATCAAGTGTGGCGTGGTGCAGTTGTTGGAGTAGGGGGGAGGAGTCATGGTAGAGAGGGGGCAGGTTTTAAACATGGGGACGCGGTAGAGGGGGAGAGAGATCAATGGAGAGAGAGAGAGAGAGATAGGGGGGGCGTGGCGGGGGAAAGCCGGGGCAGGGAAGAGCGAGGCGTGTGTGGGGACGCAATCTTAAAAAAGGAAAGTAGAGGAGTAAGATTGTCGTGGATAGAGTATTTGCGTGATACCGAGCAGTCTTATAACAAGGATGCTGCCTTGGCCAAGAATATGCCCATATTTGATCTTGGTGTGGGCAGGACGAGGGGGGATAATCGAGGTACACGGGATGGGGTAGCAAGACCGAGGGGGAACGGGGGAGAAATCTCAAGAATGAGAGAGAGGGGGTGAGTGATTGGTAGGGATAGGGGAGTGTACTGACGAGGAGCGCAAGAGCGCGAAGGTGTGGTGAGAGAGAGAGAGAGAGAGAGAGAGAGAGAGAGAGAGAGAGAGAGAGAGAGAGAGAGAGAGAGAGAGAGAGAGAGAGAGAGAGAGAGA
>BFEA01000280.1:938087-965074 GCA_003427395.1 Chara braunii | reverse complement strand
GTGCTGGGCTGTGGTGGGGGCTGTTGTGTGGGGTAGAGGAGGGACAGCGATGGCTGGCCCGGTACTGGGCGGTGGGTGACACAGAATGGTTTCCACTGCCACTGGCGCTCATTCTGCCACCAAGGCTTCCACAACATGCGTTCTCACGGGGCCTTTTCTTTTTTTTTTTTTTTAAGCTGTCGTCTCCTCATCGGGGGACAGCTATATATATTTTCTCAAAAAATAAAATAATATATATATATATATATTTTCTCTCACCTCACATATTTTAATTGGCGTTGTCAGGCGGGGGGGGGGGGGGGGAGAACTGTGGGGGGGGAACTGTGGGGGGGTAACCACCGCCGGAGGCATTACAGAAGACAGGACAGGCTGTTGTCCATCACATATTTTAATTGGCGTTCTGTCACATATTTTAATTGGCGTTCTGCCATGTCATGGAACATATCTTTTTCCTTGCACGACCTACCACTACTCCTTAGGATATACAAGGGACCCCTGCAAGCGTAGCTTTCTACCTCTTTTCGATGAAGGGAGGCTACCTCCCTCGGTGGAGGGAGGTTACTGCATGTTTGCCCCTTTGCACGGGGACTTTTTAATAACGGACAGTATTGTTAAAAAAAAAAGAAATTCCATTCCAACAGGTAATTTTCCGCACCAATAGACCGGGGGTGAGGTCCCACTAGCAAAGAGGGTTGGATAAATATCCTGAATCTGGACGTGTTTTAATCAGAGATGCGGAAAAGCAGTTCAATCTCGACATTCTGCACCTTTCCACAAACAAGTCCAGATTCATGTGTTCAATTCAATCCTCTTAGCTAGTGGGACCTCGCCCCGGAGCATCTTTCAATAGAAGAAAACAAAAAATAGGGAACAGAAAAAGACCGATGCGCCGTTGTATTTTCGTTGTTCCCCCCCTCCTCCCCCCCCAAAAAAAACAAAAAATAAAATAAAATGAAAAAATTCGTTGTACCGTCGAGCTCATCAGAGGAAGGATCGGAAGATACGTGCCGGACGACGGACGACGGTCTTCTCCCGAATAGAAGACATACGGTCATTACAGTTGTATTTTGCGCCACTTTCAGTCTACATACATGCAGCGATAATGACCGTGCGCACTATTCGGGTGAATAGTGGTGTGAGGAATACCATACAGCAGTTGAGCAGGGGCATAAACTTTTTAGCGGTGATTTCCTAAAGGGAGGGAAGTGGCCATGCTATGCTATTGTGTTTTTTATTCTCGAAAGACGAATTGTATTTTTTTTTTTTATATAAAAAGTAAGGTATATTAGTATATTCTTCTCTCAATTTCACCTCAGACTACTACCCTCCTCTGTCCGTATCGTTCCAGTTTTTGTAAAAAGCGACACGGCCTTGAGATGTCATGTCATCATTGAATTGACCGGCCCTACCTTCTTTCCCCGAATACAACGTACTACGGTAATTATAGCTGTATTTGGGGCATCTTTCAGTCTTTATACAGATGTATTGACCGTACGTTGTATTCGAGGGACGAAGGCAGGTAATTCGGGAGTAGTTCATTTTGTTAATCTGACTGCCTCTGGATTCGAACTTACCTTCTTCCCCCGAATACAACGTACGGCTAGGCTACCAGAGTGGCCCGGGGCCACTTTCTCGGCCGGGCCCAAAAAAAAAAAAAAAGGCAGCAAAAAAATTAAAAATTTGAACTTTATTTTATACTTTCAATTTGGTAAAGAATTTCGATGTGACCCTGAGGCAAAAGTTGTTCAGTTTTTTTTTCTGCATAACATAGTTTTTTTTTCGGATTTTTTTGTTTTGCTAGGACCTTCCCTGGTCCTTGCACGGCCGGCCCGTCCGGGAAAACAGTGTGACCCGGGCGGCCCGGCTGGTAGCCTAGACGTACGGTCATTATAGCTGTAGTTAAACTGAAAGATGCCCCAAATACAGCTATAACGACCGTACGTTGTATTCGGGGGAAGAAGGTAGGTCTGTATTTCAGCAGTTGATGAGTGTACCAACGGCCATGATGTCCCGAATGACAGAGTTACGTTTGGTGTGCAGTTACGGTATATAGTCACAAAGTCGAAGACATAAGTTAATGGATTGCTGCCAATTAAGAAAAGAAGCTACCCGTCTTCACTGGAATAGAACGCCCGGTCATTATCGCTGCATCTGGACTGAAAAACGCCCCAAATACAGCTATAATAAACCGGGCGTTATATTGGGGTGAAGACGGGGTAGCGCCTGAGCCAGGCTCCGACGGAGGTGACGCTCGGGCCCCACCAGCGTTGACGAGGGGCATTTTGGCATTGACTGTATGCGACCGCAAAGATAGCTTGTGTACATTCATGCCAAAGCGTGCGTTGTGCTCGCGGGAACATACGTATGGTAAGATCCGTGCGTGAGTCAGACTATTATTTCTTCCGCAGAACACAATGCATCGGTATTTTGACTGTATGCGACCGCAAAGATAGCTTGTGTGCATTCATGCCAAAGCGTGCAAAGAGAGCTTATGTACCTCCACACCAAAGCGTGCGTTGTGCTCGGGGGAACATATGTATGGTAAGGTGCGTGCACACTTGAGACGATCCTGTACCACCGTACAGAATGCGCACCTCATTTTGACTGTATCCGACCGAAAAGATAGCATGTGTACATTCGTAATCACGTGCAACGCTCCGGGGGAACACAATTATGGTAAGATATAAATTGTGGTACCTTGCAAGCACCCTCTCCCTTCTTTAATTAAAAAAACAAAAAAAGAAAAAAAAATAGAAACAGGTTCCATTCATTATCAACGTAAAGAAAGAGGTGCCAGCCGGCCGGCCTCCCCACATAATGATGGCTGTGCTGGCAACACAGCCGAAACATGTAAGGAGGCTTTGCCTGTTTACTTCCACTTCCATGCTGACATTTTAAGGAAGAACCATTCCTTTTTGCACTATTCATCTTGTGTACATTTGTAATCACGGGGTAACGCTCGGGGGAACACAATTGTGGTGGTAAGATATCAATTGTTGTACCGTGCAAGTCTCTATAAAATCAAAGGCACTAAGAGAGAGACTTGTGAGCTTGCACGCTTCAGACTATCGTCATATTCCACCGAAAATGATAAAGCACCCTCATTTTGACTGTAACGGACCGAAAAGATAGCTTGTGTACATTCATAATCACGGTGCAACGTCCGGGGAAATAGAATTATGGTAACACGCCAGCACACTTCAGAAGTTCAGACTATCGTCTTTCCCCGAACACAAGGCATCCTGATTTTGACTGCATGTGGCCGGAAATATAGCTTGTGTACATTGCTAATCAGGGAGCGTTCTGTGCAGCGAAAGACGACCGGTAAGTACTTTCTTGTGAATGTTTATTTGCGCAGGTGTTGACCAGTGTGACGATATATATATACGTAAGAGGTTATGAACAGGTGGAGCTTTCCTTACCTCTTCCCCCTCCCCCTTTTTTCCTTTTTTCTTTCCCCTTTTTTGCGCTCTGATTCACAATGTGACAATATATTTATAAATTGTATATATATATATTGTCACAGCCGCTCGTTTGTTGTCCTCTTCTCCCTCTCTGCCTACGGTTTACAGGGCAGCTCTGCTTGACGATATATATATATGACGATATATATCGTCACAAATAGGGTTCAGGCTCCTGATGAGTAAGTCGGTGAAACTCCGATGAAACAGTTTTTTGTCACAGACCCTCGTTTGTTGTCCTCTTCTCCCTCTCTGCCTACGGTTTACAGGGCAGCTCTGCTTGACGATATATATATATGACGATATATATCGTCACAAATAGGGTTCAGGCTCCTGATGAGTAAGTCGGTGAAACTCCGATGAAACAGTTTTTTGTCACAGACCCTCGTTTGTTGTCCTCTTCTCCCTCCGCTCTCTCTCTGCCGACGGTTTTCCCGGGTACTGTATATGTATATATTCCCTTTTCTTAGGAGTAGTTTGTCAATTTTGTGCACATGTTTTTGGGCATATCTTGATGGATTGTGGGCCTCGCTCCTCTAATAATCACCACGTGCACAAAATACAAAAATGATGGCGGTGTATCTTTCCATGTTTAAGCTGAAGATTCATTCTCATTTTGCATATTTGGTGAGTAGTGGAGCGAAGCCCTATGTCACCGATTCATTGTGTATGGAAGAATTTGATGTGTATACGAAAAATAAAATAAAAATTTAGTGCGTCCGTCCATCTTTATTAGCACAGATGTATGTGTGTATCTCAAAAGCCTATGTGGAAGGATCTTCTGTACATGCGCACATATTTTGGTGTACGTGTGACTGTACATGCTGTATGGATATGCTCATGGACTGTGTACATGTACGTCATAAATGAATTAGGAATCTTCGGACTGCATGTGCAGTGTAAGTGCATTTGGATATGGACTGTGTCCATGTACAGGATGTATATATGAAGAAAAAGAGGATACGTGTGCATTATAAATGCATTTGGATATGGACCGTGTCCATGTACAGGATGTATATATGAAGAAAAAGAGGATAATATTTTATGAGTAATATGGACACATGATGAATGAACGTGCACACGATTAAAAAAAAAAAAAAAGTGCACACGATATATACCAGGATCGGAACACACGATTAAAAAAAAAAAAGAAAAAAAAAGTGCATTTATCATATAATCTTATGGGAGAGGTACGCTGATCCTAGGAAGATGGACGGTTGTTTTGCCTTGTCTGGACATACATGCACGTGTCATGTTATCATAAATGAATCTGGATATCACGCATGTCCATGTGCATGACAAAAAATGTGAAAATTGCATGTGTACCCCATTTAAAGATGGGAATATCCGATGTACCCAGCCCAGCACCAACTTGCATCTATACCCCCGAGGGCGTTCAACTTTCGCGTAGTACCCAGCTTTTCCCCTGTGCGAATATTTTTGTAGGTGATAACCTTTTTTTTTTTTCTTTTTTTTTTTTGTAGGTGATACCCTGGAATCAGAGCCCGACGAAATTTTATGCTCGTGCCCACCACCAAGTAGGCCGTTGTCGCCCCAACGGCTGGCTGGGTATGAGCATAATTTTTGCCATCGGGGTAGCAGGGTATAGTAACAATTTGCCCTCTCCTCCTCAGGTCCCCCGGGTATGCCCATAATTAATTTTACCGGGGTATGTCCATAAATTGTCCATACCTGTAGTTATAAACGCAATTTTGCGGTACCAACCTGGGGGGCCACCTCGGTCTTGGGCATGCAAACAATTTCCACCAGCCGTTTTCTGGGTATAGACGCAAGTTGGCACTGGGACTGGGCATATAGCCGGTATGCCCATCTTTAAGTGGGGGGGCGTACAGATGCAATTTCCCCTAAAAACTACGGACATGGATGTTGTGCAGGTAAAAGGTATATGAACAATCTCGATCGTGCGGAGCGAGCGTCTTAATCATTTCTTTTCTGTGTGTTTTTTTTTTTAATATTTTCTGTTGGTTGATTTCGTCTTCTTTCTAGACGGGGTCTTCTTCTTCAGATCCCTCCCTTCTTCGCCCCCGCCCCCACCCACCCAACACCCCCCCCGCCCAATCGGTCTATTCTAATTCATTTATTTGTTTGCTGTAAAAATCCGAAGGCTCCCCAAAAATTTGTGCTGCCGTCGATTTGACTGGTGGGCGATCAACGATCAACGGACAGAGAGATGAAGAGGAAAAGATAGAGAGATGCCTGCTGCTGCTGATTATGAGCAAGGATCCGGCTATTGATGGGGCCCGATGCGTGCTGATCATGATTAGCGTTGTGATGGCGATGATAAGTATGGTGATGATGATGACGATGGTGAGTGCGCATTTCATGATGATGATGATGATGCTTATGATGATGATGCTCATGATGATGATGCTCATGATGATGATGATGAATGATGGTTGTGGAGTGTAGTTCAAGGACTGACGAGATGGGGAGAGGAGCAACTTGGTAGTGGTGATGATGGTGTTGATGATGAGTTGACGATGGCGATGAAGATTGGTGCGACTCGATGAGGATGAGGATGATGACGATGATGTCCACGATTCATCGTTCCGTTAATGAGGGTAATTAAACCACAAGTAAACGATGAATTACTCTCATCATCCGATCCGAACTTGCAGTCCGACACCTGTCGTCGCCACAAGAAAAAAAAATGAGAGGCGGTAACGTCAAACGCTGGCCCCGCCGTTGATGATAAATTCGATCGGACGCCGCGCCTCGGTTTCGTATCGCGCCTCCAGAATGTGAGGTGAGGTGTCAGACCCGTGGGTATGAGCTGGTCGGGGGGGTATGAGCTGTGCTTTATCAGTGAAGGACCGTGATGATATGCTGAATTGGATTATGATAATGATGATGATGATGATGATAAGGATGATGATAAGGATGATGATGATGATGATGATGAATGATGGTTGTGGCTTCTTAGCTCAGCCAGTAGCTGTGCGTGTTCAGCGCAGTTGAGGGATTAAGCGGCAAAATGAGGGGAGTAGTCTAAAATATAGTGGTTGGTACATGGGTGTTCATTTCGATCATTGTTTCCACGTCGTCGCATCGGAGTTTCTCATCTTGTTTCTTTATAGAATATATACCTTTGTGTCCTTCGGGACATCCGTTAAAATTGGAACGATACAGAGAAGGAAGATTAGCATGGCCCCTGCGCAAGGATGACACGCATAAATCGAGAAATGGTCCAAATTAAAAAAAAAAAAAAAAGAAGAAGAAGAATATATACCTTTGTATCTCTGCACGCGGGTAAGAACGACGCTGATGACTGTGATGATCCATAGGTAGCAGCACTGGCTATGGCGGCCATAGCCAGTGCTGCTACCTATGGATCATCACACCGCTGGCTGCTCGCCGCTCGCCGCCATGGCTATGGCGGCGAGCAGCCAGCGGTGGGGGGTGGGGGAGGGGGGGGGGGCACGCTTAAACCACCCACCAGTAGTTCCTAAAGTCCTGCCCGTTAACTCGCCACGATTTTAGGAAACGTACGTACGGGCCACTACAGGAGCGACCAAATTCATCCAACTAGAAACGTTTCTACTCTATTTTTTTTCTGCGGATGATAGCTGGGCCAAGTACTGAATCGTCTCATATCATGCTGCTGTGTGGAATTTTTCACGGACAGACCAGACCATTCTGAATCGTCTCATATCATGTCCAGGTTCAGACCCACCCTCAGCTCAGTCCGTGGAGTAGTGGGGGTCACCTGTGCACATAGGTGATACTTCTGACGGCGGCCATGGTTGCGCCGCAATCTGTTTACCTCCCTCTCTAGCTCCCTCTCTCTCTCTGTTTCTCCTTCCCGTTCGTCCTTCTCCCTCTCGTCTTCGAACTCTTCTTCCCGGTTGCCCCTCTCTCTTTTTCTTCTTCCCGATCGCCCCTCTCCCTCTTTTTTTCTCTCTCCGTACCTTTTCTCCTGTCCTCTCTCTCTGCCCTATCGCGCTACCCTTTTTTGTGCTTGCTCTCCCACCGATTCCATGGATGAAAGTGTGATGGAATGAATGTTCATGGAAGTTTGATGATGCTCCATCACTGGGTCATGAAAGTTGATTGTATGGTCGTTCACGCAGGGAGGGAGGGAGGGAGGACTGGGTGAATGACTCTCCATGACTGATGCTGAGTCAGCGCCTAATTAGTCGGATGAGCTCTCTTTCTCTCTCTCTCTCTCTCTCTCTCTCTCTCTCTAACTATCTATCTTTTTGTGCGGAAAAATTGTTTCGTTTCCGAAGCGTCTTGTGAAGATTAATTCTCCACGGGCTTTCGACTTGGGAGGATCTTTTTCACCTTGCACGTTCCTTCGCTGATCTGGTTCTTCTTCATCGTTTCTTTCCTACTTGCGTCACTCTGTTGAGTGACCAGTTGTTAGGAACGATTACTATATGTAAGAAAAAGAAAAAAAAGATAATATACTGAAAAAAGATGAAAAATGACCTACATGGAAATGAATGGAATCCTGAGCATCACCTGGAGAATGCTGCATGTTTTATATTGCAGAATTTGGATGTAATGCTCAGGCAATTTTTTTTTAATTTTTTTTCTTCATAACGTGTCTTTTCTTTTCTTTTTTTTTTTTTGGGTCCGCGTTCGGCCCGAACGCCGGTTACCTTGATGATGACTGTGAATCGGTTAATTGAAGAAGTCCCAACAGTTGTCAGTAGACAACGTGTTTAGTATTTGTAGATCATTTTAGGCAGTATTGTTAAGTATTTTGGAGATGCGATAAAAGATGCACACGCTGCCGGATTCTTCGGTGATAGCTGTCAATTTAGGGATCCTCGTGTATGGCTTTTCCACTATATTATAGTATAAGGACAAAGAGCATCATCATGCGATGCCTGCCCTTATGAGTGGGTATGACAATTCTGGGCTCGTTTTCCAGGCAGGAATAAGGGGAAAGGAATAACTACCTGAATTCCTGAAATAATAAAACGTCATATATATAAAACTAAGAGATGATAGGCCGCTCGTGCATGAGCTTAACTACTAAGCCTAGTGTGCTGTGGTTTGCGTGAACACTACCGTCTTCACCCAAATAGAACGCCCGGTGTGCTATAGCTAATACCTATCGCCTTTGTTCGAGGGAAGGCAGGTAATATCCATTCCTAATATAGATAGATAGATAGATAGATAGATAGATAGATAGATAGATAGACGGATTAGGGGAAGAAGTGTCGATATTTGCTTGGACTTTCTCGTTTTCTGGCTACTTGCGGTCTTCTTTTTAATTCTTCCTTTTTATTAGCTTCTAAATCTAGGCTACCAGCCGGGCCGCCCGGGTCACCCTGTTATCCCGGACGGCCTGGCCGTGCAAGGAGCAGGGAAGGTCCCAGCAAAAAAAAAAAAAAAATCCGGAAGAAACTATGGTATGCAGAAAATAAACTGAACAACTTTTGCATCAGGGTCACATCGAAATTCTTCACCAAATTTTAAATAAAAATAAAAATGAAAAGTAATTCTAGGCTGTTTTTCCGGGCGCCCGGGCATCCAACTTGTGCCTGGATACACGCCCGGGTTCCCGGCCGGGCATGACCCCCGGGCAGGGGTCCGGTCAGCCTCAGCGCAAAAAAAAAAAAAAAAAAAAACTGAAGTAAAAAAATTCCAGGAAAAAAATTGCAATACAATCAACTTTTGGCTGAGGGTCACATCAGATATCCTCACTGATTCGGAGATTAAAAAAAAAAAAAAATCGCACTAAGGCATCCCCCTTTAAACCCCCTTAGCCCCTTGAAAACAAATTTATACCCCCCCTTCCCCCCCCTTGAAAGGGAACTCTCAAAAAATGAAAAGAGCCCGGATTTGGGGTCCTCTGGGAGAGCACAGAAAGGCACAATTTGGGCTAATGCTAGGCTACCAGAGTGGCCCGGGTCCACTTGCTTGACCGGGCCAAAGAAGTACAAATGAACAAAAATAAAAAATATATGTTTATTAAAAAAAAAATAATAATAATTTGGTGAGGAATTTCGATTCGACCCACAGTGGAATGCAAGTGGTGGGTTATGCATGTGTGAATTTTTTTCGGCGGAAAAGAGTTACTGCAAGCGTGCTGAAAATTTCTGTTTTCCGGGTTATCCTTCTGTTTTCTCATATTTTTTCGTCTGCTAAGTGGTGGGTTATGCATGTGTGAAATTTCGAACTTGATGCCCGTTCCTTTCTTTCTTTTGTGTGTTTAATGGGGCACGTCTTTCCATTTCTTGAAGCGGAGCAATTTGCATTGCATCACATTTCATAAAGAACCCTCTTCTTATTCCTGATGCAATATGGTAATACTTGATATGCATGATTTGCAGGTGTCATGCCTCATTTGAGTTTCTCCCAGACTACAGGTGCGATTGCCGGGGACCAATGACATCTCTTCCAAAAGATGCTCGCAAGCGTCTGCTATCTACAGCCGAAGCCCCTTCTTCGTCACAAAAGGGGTGCTTGACAATTCCAAGGAGTGACTGCATTCCTAGCGCTTTCCCTATTTACCTGGGATGCCAAGAAGATGTGTCATCCTCAATGATGATGATTGCACGGTCCTTAGCAGAGGATTTCAATGATGCTGCTGAAAGAGGTGAGCGAGAAGTACATAACGACACTTCCACTTTTCAAGTCGTTGTTCTGGAACTCTCCATTGCACAATTCCACTGCTTATGTATGTCCCGGCAGGTGTGTTTCTTGAAACTGTGTGTGTGTGTGTGTGTGTGTGTGTGTTGTGTGTGTGTGTGTGTGTGTGTGTGTGTGTGTGTGTGTGTTGTGTGCGTGTGTGAGTGTGTGTGTGTGTGTGTGTGTTTGTGTATGTGTGTGTGTAAGAGAGAGAGAGAGAGAGAGAGAGAGAGAGAGAGAGAGAGAGAGAGAGAGAGAGAGCATGGAAGAAATACTAAAACTTTTTCTGCTATCGTCTCAGGATCGGGGGTTGAGAGAAGCGATAATCTTGCATCTCTGCTACGGAACCGCGTCTGTACGCAAGCGGACAATCAGTCAGCCAGAGAGTCACAATTGACAGTGGACGGAAAGGAGGTACAGGGAGACATTTGCTGCCTGTCCACTCCGCAAGCTGCGGAGTTGGTAAACGAAGGCAAATCGGAACGTGATATTTTGGCACTGAACTCTTCGACATTTTCCTCTTCAAGAAGAAAACATCGGCGGAAAAGACTTACTGCAAGCGTGCGGAAAACTGGGCGCTGGTCAGTGTCAGGAAATGGCCAAGCAAGGGAATTGTCAAACTTGTCCTCGTCTGAGGATACTGACGAGACATTGAGCACAGAGTCGTTTTGGTTGGCAATACAAAGATTCTCATCGGCGGGCGAGACTGCGCCTGGAGAATCGTCTTCTGTGGGTTGTACCACGGGGTGTATGGAGTGTGGGCAGTGTTATTTTGGAGTGGATGTAACGTCGTCTCAGGCAGAGGGCAAGCAGCCGCCCTTCGTTAAGAACGGAGGCAACGGTGTTGGCTTGTCTGTAGTCAGGAAAATAGGTCCTGGAAGTAGTTTGTTGCTAGGTGGAGAGAGAGGAGAGATTGCTCGGTTGTTGGAGCCGATGCAGAGCGGCTTTACACACTGCTGGGAGTCGTCGCTGCCAGCATGCTGTTCTAACGAGTCGGCTATCTCTCAACCAGAAAGCAGTGGACTCGCCAACGCAGGGGCTGCAGAGGAGGAGTTTGATTTGGAAAAGGCAGTTAGTCATGGAACAAATGCAACTGCTCTCCCTCTGTGGGAGCATCAGTCACAATGCAAGTGGGTGCTTGCCTTGGAATCTCATGAAGCTTCATGCATACTTGCCGATGCTGGTCCTCAGCAGCAGACAGCTCAGGAGAAAGTCCTCGATGGCCAATCACCTTTCCAGATTGCGCTTGAAACAACAAGGGTGCGTTGTGATGAGCTTGTGGGGGTAGGTTCAAGTGTAGCAGTACAAGGGAGCAATCCTTCCTGTTCACACTCTGTTGACTCGGGAGGAACGGTCACCGTGTCCGAGGCAGGTGCCGACAGCACCGGAGGAGGTCATTTTGTTTCATCTTGGTCTGTCAAGGGCGATGATGGTGGTTCTGAGCAAGGAGAGAAAGAAAACGATGGGAATCTCCAGATTGATTTTCCGGAGGACCCAGCTTACGGTCACACTGCACCTTTTCCGGAGGACACAGCTTACGGTCACACTGCACCTAATGGTTACCTAAGGGAAGCTGATGTGAAATGTCGTGCCAGCGTTGGAGAGGCTCACACATCAGTTTCATTGCAGGCCATGGAAAGTGTTCTGTTGGAAGGAACAGTTGTCTCCCAAGGGGAGAATAAAGGTCATGCTCTACAGGGGTTGGATGGATTGGACTTAGCGGGCGAAGACCGTGTGTCGGGGGGGCCAACTGTTGCTTCTGTCAGATTGGAAGCCCTTGAGCACGATCCACGCCAGGTGGTCGAGCAGCGGTCACTTTTCGATCATGGTGATAGGAGTAGCAACAGAGAATGGATGATGACTGATCTTCGCGCTGGAGATCTGGATGCTGGGGGTGTACAAGGAGGAGAGGAGGAAAGCTTGGGAGGGGTGTGTATGGAGAGTGGGTTGGAATATAGGTGTCCGTCGGGGGATGCAGCTGTGTGTGCCAAGGGGGATGTGTCTGAGGAACACACAGCGACTTCGCCGCTGTGTGATGGAGATCTGGAACAGCAGGCCCAGAGAGTGCAGGGTGATGCTGACACACAGCAGAACCAATGCTGCGAGTTGCAGGCAAAGATCACTGTGTCTTCTGAAGCGGATCAGCAGGTGATTTCTGAAGATGCAAAAAGGACAACGAACGGGCAATCAGGTGCTGCTTTCGAAATGGACCCACCTGCAGAGGACAAGGAATTGTGGCTGCTGACTCGACCAGAGGGAGAGTTGATCCCAACGTTGTGCGAGAGTCTGCAGGTTTGTTGTGTGATAAATGGCGGGGAAGTGAGTGAATATAACCATCCCTCTCCTAGCCAAGGTCAGGTTGTTGATGCAGATGCTCTTACATGGCCGACTCCTCCCCTCGAAGGAAGCAAGCCAGGGGATTGTTCTCTCGCGCTCGATAATGCTGGTGACCTCCTGTCTGATGTACTGGATTTTTCGGAACCTGCTTTTGATGGCCACCAAGGTAACACAGTGTCTCTGTCCTCGCTGGGCAGTGACTGCAAATCTCAGGATGGCAAGCTTTTGTCTGTCAAGAGTGGCGATAACGATTCATCTGCGAATTCCTCGTATTCTTCAATCGATGATTTGCTGATGAACATGGTTGATCCGTCCTCTCGCCCGGGACTGGAGGGGACAAGCGTGGACGCGTCTTCTCACCCAGGAGTGGGCGCAACTAATGCGGTTGCGATCGAAGATAGTAAACTCGTAAAAAAGGGCGATTGCGGTGTTGTTTCAAGAGAAGCAGAGGCGGTTGGTTGTTCCCCTAGCGTATCTGGTCAACCTCGTGGCCAGGTGTTCCCTTTCACGAAGTCGTCGCTGGAAGAAGTGGTTTCGACGGAAGAATGTTCTTTTGTTTGTTATGTGAACTTGTTGGAGGCTGGTTGTGACAGAAATAGGTGGAAGGAGAGCACCACTGGTACTATTGCAGATGAAGCACAGATCTGCTGTACAGAGTCTCCTGGGGATGCAGTTTCTGCACTCAATTTACGTGCTGCCGATGGGAGGGTGCTCGAAGATTCTGCCACTGGCACCGACGTGCTAGTTAAGAGCGATAATGAGGGGAGGGTTTTGTCTGTGGACTCTTTTCCTGACAAATCTGTTGCGATTTCTGAATCAACTTGCTGCTCGGACGTTAACAGAGAGAATGTGGGGAGTGTTTTGCCTGTGGACTCGTTTCCTGACAAATCTGTTGCTGATTCTGAATCAACTTTCTATTCTGGTGGCAAGGTCGCAGCTGAAGAACTGGCCTCTGTGGAGGTAAATGGACAGCAGCGTGGTGAAACCTCACTGCAGAAGATGGAGCTTGATGGCTTCGTGTTGCAAGGAGAGGAGGTGGTTGTGCAGACTGGGGATGCGGAATTACTGTCTGTTGAAAGCAGGATTATCAGTGCGATAGATGACAGAGGCCTATCAGTACTGAAGGGGGAGGAGGGAGTGTTTTTTAAGGACTTTGCGTTGTCACAAGAAGATGAGAAGGCGACAGAAGAGCGGACAAATGGTGAGATAGAAGGCACTGGGGCCTCGGTACTAGGGGAGGAAAAGGGCGGGTTTGGTGTCTTTGCATTGTCACAGGGAGAAGAGGAGAGGACATGCGATGTTCACGGAGACGAATTGGTTTCTGTGGAAGCTGGGAACGACTGTGAGACCGGTGAGTGTGAAAGCAGTGGGCAGTCTTCATTGCCAGGGTGGAGTGCAATTCTTGCAGGCTTTGCATTGTCTCAAGAGGAAAAGACAATGTTGACTAGCATCGACGGAGCATTAGCTTCTTTAGACGCCACAAGTGCCATGGAGAAAGTGAGCAGCAGGCAATATTCACCTCAGTTCAGCAAGCTGGTGTGTCAAGACTCCTCTTTATCGCGAGGTGCAGAGGAGAACGCTTTGGACATTGGCAATGGACTGGAAATAGCAATTCTTGGTCCTCGTCCCTCGAGCTCTTTCGATAAGACCACTCCACCAGAAGAAGACGGGCCATCTCCTATGGAGGAAATTGGTGCGGTCAAGAACCTTGGCAGTGACTTCGATGTTATAACAGATGGGGTGACACATTTGGAAAAAGTGGAGAGGCAAAGCAATGTTCTATCTGTTGAATCTTGTTCGTCATTGGGAACTCTATCATTGGAGGTGCAGCACGGGACACCTACGAAGAAGGACACCAATGTGGTCGACAATCTTGATAACGACTCTCATGCAGTAGGAGATGAGGTCGCACAATTGGAAGAACTTGAGAAGCGAAACAACATTCCGTTGGTTGTGTCTCAGCCGTCGTTGGATACACTAACTTCGGATATGCAAGAACCCACCATGGAAACCCATCCAGAGCCGCAATGTGTTTCGTCCTCTCCAAAGTGCAGCTTGCCCAGTGAGAGGAGGGATGGCAGTGGGGTTTGTACGGCGAACAGGAGGAGCAAGGTGGGTGATGCGCAGGACAGCACCTCAGATGCTGATCCCTTGATGAAGGAGCTGACGGAATGTGACAATCGAGAGTCGGGCTGTTTTTCATCTGGGTCAAAATGCATTTTGCCCGGTGAGGGGAATGAGAGTGAGCTGGGTATAGTCATTTTTCCAAATGACGAAGGCAAGGCCGTTGATATCCATGAAAGTGTGGTGTGTGATGATAGCGTTGGCAGTTTGAGCTGTGGTAATGCCGCTGTGATCGTCTCTTCCCAGTGTGATCAGATGAAGGGTCCGTTATCTCCCCTTCAAGAAATTGGAACACACGGAGAGAAACGCCTACAAGGTAGACAGGAAGGTGATGTCTTGGATCCAGATCCGGTCTTGTGGTCCATGCCTGAAGAAGGGTCAGCTAAATGCAGGACAGACGCTGACGGCTATTCAAAGTGTTGTCATGACGTCTCCAGGGAGGCTTGTGGAGTCTGCACCTCTCCAAAGGAGGAGAGACCAAGAAAACGATTGCGGGGTACGAGGGAAAAGACTGAAAAAAATGCTGTTAGAGGAATTAAGAGTGCCAGTGAGCGGTTGTCGGTTAATAAGGAAAGATCCAGTGAAGGTATTATCTCTGCTCCTCAGCTCAGGGCAGAGGCAACTAGCGATTCTCGGATGAGCGCAGAAGGTGAGGAAGCAATAGTTGGTGCCGATTCTCCGGGTCGAGGGTTTTCGACTCAGCCTCATGATGCTTCTGGTGAAAGGGAGGTTTGTTCGGGTTCAGACCACCGTGCAGAACAGAACGATCGCCAATCATGGCAGATGACAGCCACTCCTCCCCAGCTTCCGGCGAAGGGTGAGCGGTATGATCGTGAGGCACATGGACATGCATCCTTACGGACGAACAACGCCGAGAAAACTGCCAGTGCGGATCAGTGTCATGTGATTGTGGCAAGCACGGCATGTACATCGGCTGCAGCTGCTGATGAGAGACAGCATTCCGTCAAGGGCGCTAAGAGTCGAGTCGACACTGCTTGTGGCTCTTCTGAGAGTGAATCTATTAGAAAATCGCCACCACCAAGACCTGCAAGCGGTGTCAGGTCTTCACATGTCACCGCGAGAACACTCGTGTGTGTTAAAGAAGGTGATAGTGGCCTAAAAGCACCTATGAATGCAGGGACAAAACCTGTAAAGTCAAGTTGGATTGATGATTGGGAGATCATTGATGACGATTGTTCAGACAGTGAACCGGAAAAGTGTGAGCTGGACAGTCGAGAAGTGGTGAGGGGTGTGAGGACTTGTGTTGGGAGAAGTGTTCGAACGAGGTCGTCGCCCTCGCAACCGGACTGTCCTCAACTTCCATTGGCTCCGATGGCGAAGAGTGAGACTGTGGAAACCAAGAAAGTGCACCAGAGTAATGCGAGGACATGTGTCGGGAGTAGTAGCGTTCGCACAAGGTCGTCGCCCTTGCAACCGGACTGTCCTCTTCCATTGGCTCTCGTGGCGAAGAGTGAGATGGTTGAAACCAAGAAAGTGCACCAGAGTAAGAAAAGAAAACGTTCCATCAAAATACTTGACGATGAC
This sequence comes from Chara braunii, assembly GCA_003427395.1. Taxonomy (NCBI): domain Eukaryota; kingdom Viridiplantae; phylum Streptophyta; class Charophyceae; order Charales; family Characeae; genus Chara; species Chara braunii. Next base: position 949,001 of record BFEA01000280.1, on the reverse strand, counting down.
GATGATGATGAGGATAATGTATCATCTTCAAGGGGTGTGTCAGAGGCCAAGTCTATTGTGAAAACAGAAACCGTAGACCGATCGGAAGAAGGTAATCATGTTTCGTACAAAGACGAGCATGAGAGGAACGTCTTAGAATGTGCAGAGGCTAAGTCAACTTGTGCACATCAGTCTCGTGGAAACGAGCATCATGTGATGGGAAATGAGCTGCCACGGAGTGGGAGAGCTCATGATGTGGTTGGGATCAATCTGCCCAGCTCAAGCGCTCTTGCGCGGAATCTTGGACGCAAGAGCTCTTGCAGACGGCGCCTTGATGTTTCAGCTGCTGCTGAACTGGACTCTTTCGTCAAGAGTGAGGGATGCAGGGCAATACAGGTCGCAAAGAGCAACAGCTGTACACAATTCGTGGACAAGTTGCAGAATCCGGATGATGGTGCCCGGATCGACACGGCTACTCAGAAGCCGACAACTGCTTCGGAGCCGCCAATTGATTTGACCGAAGGATCTGAGTCCTGGGGCCTGTCTCAGGAACCTGAAGGACCAGTGGCAGAAGACAGTGTTGCGCACTTTGGAGAGAAGCGTGATGCAGTCGGAAGTTTGAAAGACGTAAGGGAATCTGTTTGTGGAGCATTTGCTCAAGCATCCTGGGGCCTGTCCCAGGAGTGGGAATGGAACAACACTGTGTTCTCAAGGGAGGAGGGAGACGAGGCAGGGCAGGCGATTTGTGAATCGTCCATGCAAGGCAATAATGATGCTGTGACTAATCTTGCTGAAGAGGGTGGTTCGAAAAATCAGTGGATTTGTTTGCGAAGAGAAGGGACACAGCCGGTTGCATGCAATGATGCAGAGGAGAATGAAGCCCCAACTCGACACGGTCGGGGGTGTGAAGAGAGTGAGCAGAGGATAGACGATATCACTGTATCGGGAAAGGATAAGGAACCTGTTGGATTTGTAGAGGGTACCCAGGAGTCACTGGCCTGTCAGCAGATCTACGAGGAATCGGAGAACATGAGAGAGGGTGCAATGCTTGTCGGTGAGAGTGTTGGTAATAGTCGCTCGGAAGTACAGCCATTGGGAAGCAGAGCTGGGACAGATAACTGTTCCGGCGTACAGGAGGATGTGCTTGAAAGGGGGGATGTGGAAGGAACGAGCCTTCTTGGGAAAGAAGTGCTGCATGAATTGGAAGACTCTTACTTGCCTGAAAAGGTAAACGCCGTACTAAACGGGGATGTGAAGGATGACTGCTCAAAGATCCAAACTGAGGGCGGAGACGGAGATTGCACCTTGAAAGAGGTGGCAATCGTAGAGACGGAGGCGGCTCATGAACTTGTGGTGTCAGCAGGAGTTTCCTCTTCGAGTGAGGTAGAGCAGACGGAGGCCGGTCCTGCTCCCGAGGCCACAGTTACGATGGAAGAGGCGAGCTGCCAAGCTAGGGTTGCGGACACAGAAGACGTCCCGTCCAAACCGCTCGTAGCCAAAGTTGTCGAGGCCCTCACGGAGACCAGAGATATGGATGGCAATGGGGGAATTCAACCTCCGCAAGAATGGGTTTGGAAAGGAGGCAGCACGAAGAGCAGAGACGGTGAAATTTCACACTCGAACTTCCTGAAGCGCACTGTTCGGAAGATGGATGTGGCCTCTTCTTTTGACATGGCGAAACATGCCTTGTCACGGAAGGAAGGAATAATTAATGCCCAGATGGATGTTGGAGCAGAGAGAGACCGAAGAAGTAACCAGATTGTTGTTAGGGATATTACCAAGACTGTGACAGCGAGAGAGGAACCTTCAAGAGGCTTGAAGAGGGGGCGTGAAGAGGATGACCTGGAGCGAGACGGCGAGGTTGGGAGAGATGGCAGGGGATTCTTCCAGACTAAGATGGACAAACGCCGCAAGGTATGTATTTATGTAAAATCTGATATAACTGGAAGTGTTGATACATTGAATGCAGTACTAGAGGAAAGACAGCAAGAAGTGTACATACAATCCCCCCAAAACACAGCAGAACAGAGTTGAGTAGAAGGGGGGGATTCACTAGGGAGAATGTCGGGAGGCAGGGAATGCAATCGTAACCCTTAGCTTCCCACGCTGCGAAGGTTTATATATACGAGGAAAAATTGAGAGGAAAAATAGACATACAGCTGTCCCCCGATCAGGAGAAGACATGTTTTTAGAAATAAAAAAACACAGCAAGAAGTCTACACACAGTTCCCCAATTAAGTAGTGAGTAAACTGGTTCTGCTCCCGAGTACCATGCATCTCCACGACAGGAAAAACAGACAAGAGATCGACCCCCTGTGAATGACAGAACTACTTAGTCCCGATCCCTAGACACTAAGTACCCACAGATTTCTGTCTGTCCTTGCTGCTCTTATATTTGGAGCTTGTGTCTGAGTCAGTCTTCCCTGAAATGTCCTTCGGGACATCCGTTAAAATTGGAATGATACACAGAAGATTGGCATTGCCCCCTGCGCAAGGATGACACACATAAATCGAGAAATGGTCCAAATAAAAAAAAAGAAAAGAAAATCTTTAACCTTCCCTTAAGTGACTGTGACATTGTTGAGGAAGTGCAGCAATAACCCTCCCTCCCTTGTTCGAACATTCAATCCTCTTTGTTGATTCCTCGTCATATTTTGGAATGCTCGAGTGCCATTTTGATTGCCCGTAATTCTGATGTTGACACCTTCAAAATGCGGCTGCTCTTTCATTCAGTTCCAAGCACCGAATATATGCACAGAGTCTGGGAGCTGTTTCAAAAAAATGGGAATTTTTTTGGTTAACGGGACACGGGAGGAACGGTACCAACTTGCCTAGCTCAGTTGGTACACCCATGAACTGCTGAAATGCTGGGCGTGCATGCCACCGCTGTCAAATGGGGGGAAGGGGGGGGGGGGGAGGGGGGGGGGAAGGACTTGATGGCAGCTGAATGCTGGGCGTGCATGCCACCACTGTCAAATGGCTCCCATTCATGAAGGTTTTCGTGCCCCAGGGTGATTTGCTTATTGAGTAAAGTTGTATGCGGCAGGTGACTTTATCAGATTATCTGTTTATAAATCTGGGCCCAAACTCATGATTTGTTTATAAACACTTACATGTGTGTACCGTTCAGCCACATGGGGTAGCCCTGTGCCATGCAGGTTTTTGTTTTTCCTGCGTGCCGTGCAGGTTATTTGATGGGTGCATGATTTCTTATAGGCATGTTATGGTCACGACATGCATGCTTGTTTTCACTGTTTGAAAGAAATCGGGGCAGAAAGTCGATCGTCTGGTTTTTAGTAGGAGAGTCCTGCTTTTGTCTCTCCGTTAGCTAGGTTGTCTGAGCCTATAACAGAAATAGACACCACGTTCTATCCTTGGCTTTCTGTTTCCATGTTTATTTGATAATCAGACAATATCACCAAGGTCCCAAGAGAAGCTCCTCCGTGCAACAAGTGGTTTCGATTTTGCTGATCGTGGACTGGCAAAGATGAAGCCAAGTGTCGAACCTCCAAGTAAGGAAATCCTTGTCCTCAACCATCTTACACTTTTTTTTTTTTTTTTTTTTTAATTATACATTCTTCTCTCGACTTTTACCTCGCACTACCTACGTATCCAAAGCTGGGTATTCCACGGTTTGTGTATCTTTCTGACACTGACCTCCATCCGTGCCTAAGTGCACGAACATCCCACTTCACCAGGATCGGACCTAACCCCTGGCAAAGGCTGGATGATCTGCTATTTCCATCTTATTTTAGTCGCCGTTGCATCTATAAGACATAAGCCATGTTCAAAAAAAAAGAAAAAAAGAAAAAAGAAAGCTCTCTCGGCGAGGGTATCGTCCAAGTGAAAGTTTTGTTGTTTCTATTGCCAGTCTATCGGCATAAGAGTGTGGAGAAGGGATGGTGGGAAAAGAGAGTGATGAAACACCTCTCTCAGCTGTATGGATGCCGATCGCAATGGAGGCCTCCCGAATGCCTCCACCATCTCCACAGACATGTCGATTTTCTTTACCAAATCATAAATAGAAAATTAGATTGAAAAACGTTTTTTTTTTTTTTGGCCTGGCCGGGCAAGTGGTCCTGGGGCACTCTGGTAGCCTAGGTATACATCCTTTAACACTCTGTTCTTGCTTTGGAAGGGCTCTTCAGGAACTACAACTACTTTGTGTTCTTGTATCTGGCTCCGAATGCACAATATATACGCATATGTGTTGTATAGATCCTTTGGTTTTGATTTTAGCTAACCTGTCAGATAGCCTCTCATTGGATTTCCAAGTGTCAAAGTTTGCTCAGGCAGGACACCGGCCTAGCCAGGCCCGTTGGTTCTCGATTTATGCGTGTCATTCTTTAACGCCCTAAAAATTGGAACGATACAGAGAAGGTGGTATTCTTTTCCTCTTTTTAAAAGGATTAGCTACTGTACGAACGTGCCTGCTGCCTTCCTTGGATATGGTAGGCATATCCCATTTCATTGCACTCTTCATTGTTGCGAGGGCAAGATATTTGTTTGCCGAGATCATGTGGGTCAGGAAGATAATATTTTCAACTTTTGGATTCCGCTTTTCTTGTGTCGTTTTGAGAGTTGCTTTCTCAGTGAATTACTGTTTGTCTCATTTTCTCTCTGAAGATGGGGACATTATTTCACATTGAGATTTTAATCAAAAGTTAATTCAACAGGGTTTCAGGTGTCAACCCTGGTTGGGATCAACGGGATGTGTGTGTGTATATATATATATATATACAGGCCCTCGTTTGTTGTCCTCTTCTCCCTCTCTGCCTACGGTTTACCGGGCAGTTCTGTTTGATGATATATATATATATGTATATATAGGTGAAACTCCGACGAAACAGTTTGTCACAGCCCCTCGTTTGTTGTCCTCTTCTCTCTCTCTGCCTACGGTTTACCGGGCAGTTCTGTTTGTGACGATATATAATAACAGCCCCGTAACAGGTGTGTACCACTTAGGTGAAAGACATGTAAGCTTATTGTGTAGGGGTAGAGGGAAAGGAGAGGGTTGGGGTCAGGAGGAAAGGGAAAATCACTCTACGGAGAGCAAAGCATATCTATTGTGATTCATGTGAAGATTGGATTTTAATGGAATGGTTATCCCCAGAGTTAAGACCTTTTTCTCACTTTCTTTTCTGTCTTTGCAGGGCGTCGAACCCTTCCCCCGAACATGTAAGTTCATTTTGGAGGGGGAGGGGGAGGGGGAGGAGGTCGTTGGGGACCGGAGGACAGGGAATGAGTGACTATTCGAAGAACAAAGTGTTGTTCTTGTGATTCATGAGAAGGTCCGATTTTGATGGAATGGTTATCGAGTGTTAACACTGTTAAGATCTTTTTCCCCCCCTTTCTTCTCTGTCTTTGCAGGGCGTCGAACCCTTCTCCCGGATCAACCAATGGCGAGGAACAGTAGCAGACTACTGTCATTCCCACTAATGGAGGGAATGCGTAGTCAGTCACGTGGAATGCAGCTTTTGGCCTCTTCTCTTGCTCGTGCGGAAGAAGAGCGCAATGCATCACAGAATGAGGTCTGCAATTCGCAGTTGCAGCCGAAGGCAGTTCAGTGTGTCCGATCAGGTCCAGGGTACCCGATCACACGCAAGCAGCAGAGTCCGTCGACTCCACTGGCATCTGTCTGCCCGGCGCTGGGACCTTCGGTCGTAGCAGGTTCTCCCCCATCATCCCCTCTGAACTGTTCAGGCAACCTGCCAAGCCCACCTCATCCACCATCCCCCGCTCCCACCCAGACTCTGTCGCTTGCGCTCTCGCCCTCTCCACAATTTCATTCGGCTGCAAGACCCCGATTGTCGGGGTCGGAGAGAGCCCTCCCTTCTGCAAGTGCTAGTATGTTGGAACCAGAAAGATCGAATTTCGAGGGGAGGATGATGATTCCGTACAGACCGCCTTCGGCGACGAAAGGCATCTTGAAGAGACCAGGCACATCTGCGGTCGCTGGAAAATGTCCCGGGTGCGCAAATGTCCAGCCGAAGATCGAGAACATGGTTGCGTTTTCAAGGCAGCAGGTGCAAGTTGCGTCCGATGTTATGGAAAGCTTGTTGACTGAGTTGCGTCAACTGCGGGAGCTTGTCGAGACACGGTTAACGCCAAGGATAAGCGTGGACGTGGTCGATGATGCTGTCATTCAACAACAGGAGGAGGAAACGGTAATGTCATCTTCTTTCCCAGGCTGACTTGTGCTGTTTCTGCTGTGGTATTGGGAGATTTAAAGATTTTAGAGCTTGAGCCTTGAGTTGAAAAATATTGAATTTACCTGGGCTGGTTTGTCGGATGATAATACCTCAAGGCCATCGCCCTTTGAAAAAAAAAAAAAAAAAAATCATGTCCATGTGGCATTCATGGAAAAACTTGCCGAAAGTGACATCGCATGTAATATAAGTCAACGAGGTTCTTTGCAAACAGGAGGGGTGAATTTACCTGAAAGGGTTAAACCACCAGCACTTCCTAGAGTCGTGCCCGTTAACGCTCCACGATTTTAGGAAACGTACGGGCTACTACAGGGGCGCCCAAATTCATCCGACTGGAAACGTTTCTACTCTATTTTTTTCTGCGGCCGATAGCTGGGCCAAGTACTGGTGGTTTAACTAATCAATGTGGCCGAATGGTACACATGTAACTAAGTTTATCGACAGTTACATGTGTACCATTCGGCCACATTGATTTTGTTTGGTCTCGTCGCTTCGGTGACTTGCACGGTCGTCGGTTGCCCTCACTCAAGTTAGCTGAAATTTGTGGGATCCTTGCTTCGATTGGTTCTTAGAATTATTTACGAAGTTCTTCGTCTTTGGGCCTCGCCACACCACTGTCGAAACAAAAAACGTTCAAATGCATGTTCCCACAGAAAGTGGCAAGATGCATCCGTTCCTATGAATAGCAACAGATGCACCTGGCCACTTTCTGGGCAAGATGCACTCGTGCTTTTTTCGTTTCGACAGTGGCGTGGCGAGGCCCTTTGTTGAAGTTTTTTCCCCTGATTTTGCAGAAATTTGCTCTTTGTGAGTTTATCACTGCCATCCTTTTCTTTTTTTTCTTTAATTATTATGTTAAAAGTACTGGTATTTCACTTGCGCCATAAAGCTCAACAAGGTCTTCTTTACCCGCCGCCTCTGAAGTCATTTCACAGAGTCGAACTAGAGTCAAGCTCAACAGAGTCTTCTGTCCCCGCCGATTCTTCCAAGCCCGTTCCCTTGGCTGTGGTTTCGCAGGATGGTAGATAGGGACAGTGGGAATCTCGTTAATCCATTCATGCGCGTCACTAATTAGATGACGAGGCATTTGGCTACCACCAGTACATGGCCCCAGCCAAGTTGAGATTCCAATTGAGCCTCGTCTAAAATTTTGGAGGCTCGGGACAAGGTGTGTCCGAAGGGCCAATAGAAAGAAAAACGAAGGTCCCATGCCGTGGAGTGGCAGGGGCCCAGCCCTGATGAACAAAAGAAAAATTCCGCCCGCCTCCACGCGGGCCCTTTCCCGAGTCCCCTAACTTTTCCGAGAAACTCATTTGGATCCTCCGGATGTATATCTGGGCCCAGGCGGGCACTGGGCCCAGATAAGCTTCTCCAGATGGTTTAAGGCAGTTTGTAGCCATGCAAGTCTTCTGTCTATCATCCTACCCTCTTCATCAGAATAGAACGCCTTGTCATTACACCTGTATTTGGGGCATCTTCCAGTCCAGATGCAGCGATGATGACCGCGCATTCCATTTGGGTGAGGACGGTAGTTCAATCAAGCAGATGTCCTCCTGAAGAGGACTTTACGTCCTGGAAGAGGATTGCACCCAGATTTTCTTTTTCTCTCTGAGATTCCTTGGTGCACAGTGTACGACTCGATAGTGAAGATTGCTTGTGGACGAGTCCAGCAAGGTGAGGGCAGGCTGGTGACTGATGGTGCTCTTGTACATTCGTTATGTTCGTGGACTTTGCAGTGGAAGGATGCGATCGACCGAGCAATAAGGCAGGAGGAAAGCGCAAGGGATAGCATGATGGAGCTCACAAAAAACTGTAACCGATGGTGCCGAGACGCCGAGGTAAGTCGTGCCAATTCTAAACCTAGTCGTTGGTCGTATATTATTTGTAAATACTAAATAGTAAATACTAATCCACAAAACAATCAAATAATTCAGAAAATGGCAAAAGAAACATGTCAAAGTTATATAAATCATAAATGGATTGGAGGTTTTTTAACCAATTGGAAGCACATTTTTCATTTACAAGCGCATTTTCAACACTACGTACCGGTGCCTACCCTTTTGTGAATACAAGGGTCTCCCTCCCTGCACGCGTATACACATGTAAAGATTTCCTAACATCCCTTTTGTGGATCTTTTTTTTCTTTTCTTTTTTCCTCCGAAAACGGAACCGGACTGTGCACTCCACACTGGAAAAGGAGGCAGAGTCCGACAAAAATCATTTTGTAACATCCCTGTGGATCTTTCAGAATGCCAAGTGCAAAATGCTTTTTGTCGTCCGCCCGCCGTGACATTTACCCTGAGGGAGAGAGATCAGTGTTCTGGACCGTCTGTTGCTGTCTCTTATACACATCTAGATGTGTATAAGAGACAGGAATATGATATTATAAATTGCTATTTGGTGTGGGTACCCTCTGCTTTCAGTCCTTTTCTAGTGCCAAGCATTTGTTATCGAACTGCGAAATATAAATGAATATTATATATGATATTATGAATTGCTATTTGGCTGTCTCTTATACACATCTAGATGTGTATAAGAGACAGATTCAATTACCTGTCAAATCTGGACAGGACGGCCTTTCAGGCCTGCTTTCAATCCCCTTTTCAAGTGCCAAGCATTTGTTATCGAACTGGGAAATATAAATGAGTATTATATATGATATTATGAATTGCTATTTGGTGTGGGTACCCTCTGCTTTCAATCCCCTTTTCAAGTGCCAAGCATTTGTTATCGAACTGCGAAATATAAATGAATATTATATATGATATTATAAATTGCTATTTGGTGTGGGTACCCTCTGCTTTCAGTCCTTTTCTAGTGCCAAGCATTTGTTATCGAACTGCGAAATATAAATGAATATTATATATGATATTATAAATTGCTATTTGGTGTGGGTACCCTCTGCTTTCAGTCCTTTTCTAGTGCCAAGCATTTGTTATCGAACTGCGAAATATAAATGAATATTATATAATATATATGAATTGCTATTTGGTGTGGGTATGTAGGGAAATGGGCCCGAGTTGAATCAGTTGCACATTTACCAAAAGTGGAAGGGGTAATTGAGTTATATACCAAGGTGGAAGGGACAGGGACAAATGCCAGCTTACGCCACATTGTGGGCCAAGTCTAAATTCTTCAGTGAGGGGGAATGGTGGACCCTATACCGCGCATCCGACACAAACAACGAAATGAGAAGGGTGCAGGGACCTATGGGAGACTATGGTGCTTATAACAACACCTGCCCGTTCTCTTTTTTTTTTTTTTGTCTCCTCATATATGAGTAACAGCTGTATTTTTACTCCGCTATTTTTCTTCTCTCAATATTTTTCCACCTCACACTAACTGCCTACATACCCCGTGCTATCTACCCGCCTATCTAGCATGACGTGCCAGGGAACCCACCTGTATCCATCCACTCTACTCTGTGCGTGGAGTAGTACCCACTGCCCCCCAGGCTCTCTCTAACCCCTATGTAGCAAGGGATGGGAAGATTTTCCGAATCCTGCCAAGGCAGGCAAGCCAACAATCTCAGCTGGTGAACCTGCCCAATTTTTTTTTATTTTTTTTTTACTAAAACTAATTAAAGTATTTTACTCATCTGTTTCGTGTAGAGTTTGGACTCAGGTCTGTATGTCAACGGGTCAGGTGCAGAGGTCGCCAAACAAATTTTTCCTCCCACCCATATCCGACCCAATCCAAGCCTTCATATATCATGTGTACCCGCACCCAGTGCCACCCACGTTATTTCATTTTTTTTTACCAAGACCCACCCCACCCGAGCTAATTAATTTTTTTTTGTACCCGTGCCCACCCACACCAAGCATCCGCAGTAGAATCCTTACCCCTACCCAGCCACACCCAGACCTAAATTTTCTCCACCCGCATCCAGCCGCACCAACGACCAATTTTCATCCACCCATGCCTGGCCGTACCCATGCCCGAAGTTTACGACCCACCATGCACTTCTTTTTTTCCCCGATTTCAAACTTAGGTCTATGCATGTTAGAAATTCACTTCCATCTTTAAACCACCGCACTCGCGACAACTTTGTTTTCAATGATTCAATAAGACATTCAAAAGCTTGAACTTTGAAGTAACGTTCAGAAGCGGAACTAAGGCGCACTCACACTAGCACTATCTTAAATGTATCTGACGGCATTTACGGCAGGACCTGTATGCATCTGGCTGCAGATCCGTCCAGAAATGAGTAAAAAAGTGCTAGTGTGAGACTGTGAGTATGCCCTAAGGAGGGGAAATTAAACAGCAGAAGAAAAAGAAGAAAGCGCACAGAGCTAGGAAGAAGGGAAAGGCGAAGAAAGAAAAGACACTGAGAAAAAAACTGCGACAACAACGGAGCGAGGTGAGTGTTCGAAGGCAAAGCAGTGGGGGAGGTACAACTATGACAACGAGGACGAAGTGATGAGAAACACAAATGGCATAGCCGCAGGTTTTGAGGAATGGGATGCAGTCGGCATTGGTCGGAGTCCACAGCGAACCGGTGGTTTGAGGTTCGACTTTCTGGTTCGTAATGTTTAGATGCATGATGAACACAAGAACCCTATGGAGAACCGGTACAAGGTCTCGCAGCAAAGCGCTCCAGGGAGGGGGTCATTGATTACAGGCACTGCGTACTCTCTCTCTCTCTCTCCCTCCCTCTCTCTCTCTCTCTCTCTCTCTCTCTCTCTCTCTCTCTCTCTCTCTCTCTCTCTCTCTCTCTCTCTCTCTC